>CM029382.1:22705440-22745440 GCA_017165825.1 Hepsetus odoe
TTACTTCAAAGTCAGTTATAAAAGTGCTTTTGAAGTTTGAACAAAGGTTATTTGTTAAAAGGTAAAATCAACTTGATGGTCTAATCTATTCTTTTCTCTTTGTCACATTTTCTCCATCTCACTGTCTTTTTCTCTGTTCTCTTGATACTCAGTCTCTCTCTCTCTCTCTCTCTCTTTTATCCGGAGCTGTCAGGAGCCTAATTAACCCCTCAGATTCGAATACCAATCAAACTGAGTGCTGTGACATTTGAAGGACGTGCATGATCTGAATATTTGAACACACACACACACACACACATACACACACACACACACACACACACACACACTCTTGCACTTAGGGGCAAGCAAATTACACCTTTAATTTCGTTCCCACTGGGCATTGTTTTGTTTTGTTTTTGTTTTATTGGTATGTGCATGTGTGTGTGTGTGTGAGTGTGAGACTGTACTGGACAGGGAGAAAGAGATCTGTCCTTCTCACTCTCAACATCCTCACATGGGTTTCTTATCAGTTACTGAATAAGTGATAATTCAACCTTAATATTAATGATATTTAATATAAAGTTATCAATAATTTTTATGCAGCTCCTCCCGTTCCCCCTGCAAGGGCTGCGACTCCTCCCGTTCCCCCTGCAAGGGCTGCGACTCCTCCCGTTCCCCCTGCACCGGCTGCGACTCCTCCCGTTCCCCCTGCACCGGCTGCGACTCCTCCCGTTCCCCCTGCACCGGCTGCGACACCCATTCTCGGACTCCTCAGATTCTGAGATTTTGTTCATTTATTTAATTAATTGATTGATTTAAAACTGAACGGTTCATAAAGCAACAGTTCAGTGTGTTTTAATGAGTTCACGGAAGTACGTCTATGTGTGTTTAAGTGAGGTCTTAAAAGGGTCGCAGTCAATTCTGCCAGCGTAAATTGAAAGTGGGATCGATGCAGTAGAATTAACGAGCTAGAGAGAGAAAATAGAGTAAAGCAGTTGCTGAATAGTTATATATGTTATACTGAATATATAGATATATAATATATAATATAATAATAATATTAGAAATGGAAACGTACTCACAAGTGAGCAGAGCGTGATGAGCAGATGGAAGGAGTACTTTGAGGGGTGATGAATTAAGAGAAGAAGAGGGTGAGAAGATTGGATGTGAGGATAGTGAATCAGGAAGTACAGCAAATAAACAAGATGGAAGTAAGGGCAGCAATGAAGAGGATGAAGAATGAAAAGGCTGTTGGACCGGATGACATACTGGTGGAAGCATGGAGATGTTTAGGGGAGATGGCAGCTGAGTTTCTAACCAGATTGTTTAACACAATCTTGGAAAGTGAGAGGATGCCTGAGGAGTGGAGACGAAGTGTACTGGTACCGATTTTTAAGAATAAGGGTGATGCACAGAGCTGTAGTAACTATAGAGGGATAAAGTTGATCAGCCACACTATGAAGTTTAGGGAAAGAGTAGTGGCAGTTAGGTTAAGAAAAGAGGTGAGGATCAGTGAACAGCAGTATGGTTTCATGCCGAGAAAGAGCACTACAGATGCAATGTTTGCTCTGAGGGTGTTGATAGAGAAGTACAGAGAGTCAGAAGGAGTTACATTGTGTTTTTATTTACTTGGAGAAAGCATCTGACAGGGTGCCTAGAGTTGTGTTTTATATGAGAAAGTCAGTTGTTGCAGCGAAGAATGTGAGAGTTCAGGGTATGTTCAGGATATGTATGAGGGCAGTGTGACAGTGGTAAGATCTGCAGTAGGAGTGATGGATGCGCTGTCACCTCACAGCAAGAAGCTGCTGGATCTGATTCCCAGGTGGGACAGACCGGAGTAGAGTTCTGTGTAGAGTTTGCATGTTCTCTCCATGTCATGCCCAACACAAATATATTGGGCCCATAGCCCTTGTGGCCTGCAGCTGGCAAGTGGAAGCACAATGCAGAGTTCAGCCAATGGTGATGAGGGGCCAGGAGCCACTGGCCATGAAGGACCGCCCTCCTGGGGAGACACAGGATCTAACGTCCACGGGGGACCACCCTCCTGGGGAGGGGCGGGAGCCAACAACAAAGACAAGCCACCCTCCTGGAGGGGCACATGAGGTGTCGATGAAGAGGGATCAGAAGCCGGCACCGAAGAGAGACCAGGAGCCAGCAACAAAGGGGAGCCTCCCTCCTGAGGTGAGGTGACCACAGGTGATAAAGCAGGACTAGGAGCCAGTGATGACAACAAGCCTCCCTCCTGAGGTGAACTGAGCAGGAGCAGTTGCAGCCAGCACAGGGATGCTTGAGCAGTTGCATCTGGTGCAGGGGAATCAGTGACGGTAAAAGTAATGTTAGGTTGTGGGCCGGCCGTGAAAGGGCACAATCGAGAGGAAGCCGGCTTGAGGAGATCCAACCCCTAAATGGCCACAGTGTGACCCAATAATGGGCAGCAAATCAGCGAATTGCTGCAAGTGTTGTAGACTCAGGGGCTGTTGCGGGATGGTCTAATCTCTGCAGTATCTCCCTCTTCACTCTCTGCTGGGGGAAGAACTGCTGGTTTTCCTCCATGATAGCCGAAAAGAAATCGTCCAGCTCGGCTAACTTCCCATCATTAGACAGCCGGACAAGAATCTCCCCGCCCTCCTGCGGGTGAGGTTCATCTCCTCTCCCCAGCCACTCTAACATTACCCCCTCGAACATGTCAGGAACCAAATTCCAACTTGCTACATTCATTTTTAGCTCAATTCTGTCATGCTGTGGTGGATTAGACTGGATGTTAGCGTTTAGGATTAAGGAACAGGGGTAAAATACAAGTAACACACATGCATAAACCAAACGCAACAGATCTTGGGACTCTGGGGTTTTAAGGTATTGGTGTAGTTCTTGTTTTTATTGCTGTAATGCTTAATTTTGAGGCCTAAATATCCAAAAATCAAATTCAGGGTGTGTTTAGGCATGTTGTCTGGATGCACAACAGGATGGAGGCGGGCCTGATTAGCAACTTATTTTAATGTAAAATCCGAGATGCATAGTCGAATGCATAGTCAGCAATAAAGACAGCAGAATCAAAAATGAATATGAATGAATAAAGGGATGTGAAGCAGCAGGAGGTCACAAAACCCACTTTGAGGTGAAGCTTTATTGATTTATTCATGACTGGGTCTCTGAGCAGCTACAGGCCCCCGTAAAAGTGTCATGGTTGCTGGAGGAGTCGCTCTGCTGAGCTAGTGTGAGGAAGTATTTCAAGAAATTAAAGTTGCTCAAGTTTTATATTATATTAATATTTGAGCCCCTAAACTCTAAAGGTTCATATGTGGATATTGTATAAGTAATACGAGTTTAATAAGTTTATAAGTATAGAATTTATAGTGGATTCCGGTTCATTTTACTGTAATTTAGATTAATTTATAGCTTCTTCTTCTTCTTCTTCTTTCAGCTGCTCCCGTTTAGGGGTCACAACAGCCGATCATGCATCTCCATTTGTTCCGGTCCTCTGCATCTTCCTCCTTCAAACCACCCACCTGCATGTCCCCTCTCACCACATCCCTAAACCTCTTCTTTGGCCTTCCTCTTCTCCTCTTTCCTGGCAGCTCCATCTTCAACACCCTCCTCCCAATATAATCCTTGTCTCTCCTCTGCACATGTCCTAACCAACGCAACCTCTCTTCTCTAACTTTGTCTCCAAAACGTTCAACCTGAGCTGTCCCTCTAATACACTCATTTCTAATCCTGTCCATCCTCATCACACCCAACGAACATCTCAGCATCTTTAACTCCAGCTCTACCTCCAGCTCCACCTCCTGTCTTTTCATCAGTGCCACCGTCTCCAACCTGTACAACATAGCTGATCACTCCTGTCACTCTTCTCCAACCATTCCAACCTGCCTGCACTCTGTTCTTCACCTCTCTTCCACACTCGCTGTTGCTCTAAACTGTTTATCCCAGGTTGATTTATCGTTAATTCAGGTTACTATAAATCTAATTTAAAAGTTAAGGCAATTTATAGTGAACCTATAATAATAAATATGGCAAAAGATTTACATATAGATTGTAAATATTATATGCTAGTTACTGAATACTTTATGGTAATTTCTTAGGATTCATAGTAGATAAATTATATAATAGATACTAAAGAATGTGTAGTAGTTACTGAAAAAAATTTTATTGTAGAAAATAGCAGTTTCTTACAAATTTAGAGTAGATAATGAATAATTTTTTGTAAATAATGAATAATACACAGCAATACACAGCAGTTATATTTGTTATATAATAATAATAATAATAATAATAATAATAATAATTTTAATACTTCACAGTTAATACTAAACAATTTATAGCAATTACGCAATAATGTATAATTATTAATAAATATCTGATAATACATTTTAGCAGTTGGTGAATCATTTATAGTTATTACTTCAAATGTATAGTAGCTATAGACTCATTAATTGTACAACATTTCATTTCAACCTTGCAATTTGATTGGCTGAGAGGCTGTAACGGTTTGTGGCACTCTGCCCTGATTGGGCACGCCTGGCACCTTGTTATGATATGGCCTCATTGGATCCCATTTAGTCTGAGCAGAGCGTTGGTCATCCTGGTTCCACATTCGGTTCGTTGTACCTTTGTATCAAGATTTGTACCTTTTTTAATTCAGTATCTTTAAGTAGATCAGATTCTAACCTTATTTAAAATTCAGTGTATAAAGTAGATCAGATTTGTACCTTTTTTTAACCTAATGTCTTACAATCAGGACTAGTTGAGCAGAGTCAGTCCACTGTTAATTAAGAATTATGCGTCCTATCTACTGGAGACCCTTAAGGGGACCACCCGGGACTTTTTTTTTCCTAAAATGTCTTTTAAATGAACTTTCTTGTTGCTTTTTTTTGTATGTCACTGATGTCGTGATCATAATCTATTAAAATGATAAAACACATTTTCACATAATAAAACACATAATAAATATGTTTTTTTGTCTTACATAATGGTTTCAGCACCTCAACATCTTTCACTCCTTTTATAAGCATCCTTCCATCATCCATCTGCTCCTTTCAAATGTATCTGAATGCATACGTCCGTCTGCCCATCTCCTGCGTAATGGGACACACAGCATCTTCTGTCTCCATCTGTCCATCAGGCAGTGTGTCTCGTTCTCCGTGGCATATCCCTCGCTCATTAAGCTCACTTTCATTTCGCTGCTGTCGTTTTAACGGCTTAATAAGCGGAAGGGCTCGAAAGCAGCGACGTTTTAATGAAGATCGGGGTCACGCAGAAGACTGCAGCCGAAGGTCAACGGCCTGCAGAACATTTAATGAGAAAAACGATGCCGGCCGAGTTTCTGTGTGTGTGTGTGTCTGTGTGTGTGTGTGTCTGTGTGTGTGTGTGTGTGTGTGTGAGATAATATTGTAAAGGAATGGCATTTTCAGAGTAGCAGGGTAATAGGCATCATTATCTGTTTTTCCCTCCCTTGACCTTTCTTCCTATTAGCTTACTCTCCACTGATTTGTTTATGCTTTTCTCCCAGGATGCACTGCTGCGGCTGGCTTCCATCGTTGACGTCAAGAATCTGCGGGCAGCCATTAAAGAGACTCTGGAGGCCTTGCTGCCCAAAGTGGTTAGTACACACACACACACACACACAGTCCATCTTCCTTGTATCTATACCCCACTGGCAGGTGTCCCCCTTCATGAATGTCTGGGACACCCACAGGACCACCAGTGAGAAATGGTCATTCTCAGCACTACACTGATCGTGTGTGTGTGTGTGTGTGTGTGTGTGTGTGTGTGATGGAGGTCAGCCCTTCAGTGTCCCTACGAGACCCACTAAACAAAGCTATCCCGGTCATCGACTTTACTCCCGACCAACAGGATAGACATGTCTAATAGAGGGGACAGTGAGTGGACAATGTCCTTCAGCAGCCAACAGCTCTTCCCCAGCATCGCCAAGCAGCAGCGCAGACAGACAGGCAGAATAAAAAGTGTGGCTAGGTGTGTGCGTGCGTGTGTGTATGTGTGTGAGTGTGTGTGTTCGGTGGAATGTAGACAAGTCCATCTTGACAGATTTGACAAATTAAAAGGACCAAGCCAATTTGCACACTGCCTCAACATTCCTGCCAAAGAGAAAGAGAGAGACAGGCAGAGAGAGAGGGAGTGGAAATGACAAGATATCCCGTGTGCTTTTACCACACACACACACACACAGCTGTAAGTACCGGAACGATTTGCTGGGTGCCTAATTGGGGTTGCATTGTCCTGTCGCCGTGGCGATTAGAGGAGCCAGTGGCATGATGAGGGTGTTTTGCATCTGATTAACCTCTGACAGTTTGGAACAAGCTCAAACACACGCACACACACACACACACACACACACATACACACACACACACACAAACGAAAAAGCCACTTAAGCGTCCTCAGAGAATGGTCATGTTTACTGATGCATGCAGTGAGAGAGAGAGAGAGAGAGAGAGAGAAAATAGAAGGAATGAATTTTATGATCTATGAATAATGAGTTGGAGTGATAGTCTCTCTCTCTCTTTCTCTCTCTCTCTCTCTGTCTCTCTCTCTAGTGGATGATTTGATACATTAGCAGCTCCAGAAGGGCTCTCATGCTGGGTGTGTTTTGTTATCAGGGTGGCTCAGAGTGTGTTTAAGGATTAGTCACTTGGGCCCATAGATGGGAGATTGCAGTGCCAGTTTCTTAACACTGTGTTCATCCCTGTAAAGTCTTTCATTACGAGGACATCACAACACCTAGATCAGCCTTCTATCCACCATGGTGGAGTTCTAGTTAGTCTAGGTGGTCACATGTTGCCTATGGACCAAAAGGTTGCAGGTTCAGTTCCCACCTCTAGCTCTACCAACATTGGGTTTATAGCCCAAAACCCTTGTTTTGCTCCAGGGAGACTGTCCATGTAATTAAGAAATGAAAGTTAGCGCTCTGGATAAGAGTGTCTGCTAAATGCTGTAAAGGTAAATTGGTGATAAGACCTACCGAGATCCACCTGGGATAGGGGATCCACCTCCACTGGTCATGATAATGGTTGGATGGTCACTGCAATGGTCTGAATCTGCTTCATACGATGCCTTGGAAAAGAAAACGAGACAGCTGTCTGGTGGTAGCACATTTACATATGGACCAAGAGGTTACAGGTTCAAATCCAACCTCTAGCACCCTTAAAAGTTACTCCAGGAAGACTGTTCCTGTAATTAGAAAAGCAAAGTCACTTTGGATCAGAGCTTCTGCTAAATGTAAAGGAAAAAAACAAATAGTCAAGTCAAGTCAAGTCAAGTCAAGTAGGATTTTATTGTCATTTCAGCCATATACACAGTACACAGTGAAACGAAATAACGTTCCTCCAGGACCCTGGTGCTACACACAAGACAAGACAAGACACAAGACAACATACGACACAAGACAACATAAGACACAAGACGGGGCAACAAGTGCAAGACAAGACAGACAACAACAGACGGCACGACAGACAATACAATCATCCGTGGAGGGCTGCAGTGTTGTGGAACAAAGCAGCCCAGATAGATCACAGTGTGGCAGTGTGGTGGAGCAGTGTTACTGATAAAGTGCAGAGTGCAACATGAGATAAATAAATAAATACAGGGTGACAAAGTGGACTGGGTTTAAGAGTTCAAGATATTGGCGGTTTAGGAGTTCAACAGTCTGATGGCCAGGGGGAAGAAACTATTTCCCATCCTGGAAGTGGAGGCCCGTATGCTGCGGAACCTTTTTCCGGACCGCAGGAGGGAGAAGAGAGTGTGGGAAGGGTGGGAGGGATCATCCACAATGCTGGTTGCTTTGCGGATGCAGCGAGTGGTGAAGATGTCCTGTACGGAGGGCAGAGAGATCCCGATGATCTTCTCAGCTGTTCTCACTACCCGTTGTAGGGACTTGCGGTCTAAGACGTTGCAGTTCCCATACCAGGCAGTAATGCAGCCGCTCAGGATGCTCTCAATGGTTCCTCTGTAAAAGATGGTGAGGATGGAAGGTGGGAGATGGGCTTTCCTCAGTCTGCGCAGAAAGTAGAGGCGCTGCTGGGCTTTCTTTGTGATGGAGCTGGTGTTGAGGGACCACGTGAGGTTGTCATGAAAGTGATGACAGCTGCCTCACTCAGAAAGGTTCCCGAATGGGTTCTTCCTGTGTGGCAAACAAGAGCCTCGAGTTCCTTGGGAACTCAAGTAGGGATACTTTATCAGAAGCACCTCCTTTGTAGCTGCACCCTTTTTGTGTTAGTTGGAGTTTCTCAGCTTCCACATCGCTAAACCATTTCGGGTGCTTCTGGGAACCTTTTTGAACAGGGTAGTGGAGATAGTAGCCTGTTATTCATCTTCTTGACATTCATCAGTGGTCAGTTTAGTTTTTATGCTATTGTAGACATCTGGGATCTTGGTTTTGTAATATAACTATCTGAAGAATCTGTATGACTAGGAGAGAACTCTGAAGAACTCAGAGGCTGAAGTTCTATGTGGTCTGGAAGGTCACTCCTCGCTGTCATTGGGTTGTCACTTTCACTTTCAAAACATCTGCTTCCCCAACAATGTGAACAATTCTTATTCTAGAAGTTTAGGAATTTTAAGGTAACTGCACTGGTGGAGGGTTAGGTTTTCATTTAGAAGTTTCAGAGCATTATTCTATTTGTGACTAGTGGGGGGTACGGAGTGGGTGGATTTTAAGTATCCTGGAGATGGTAGACGTTGACATGTTTGTTCAAAACTTGCAGGATTTTTGGTCAGATATAGGAGAAGTGACAGTTAATTAGTGAGAGCTCTTCAGGTATAGAGCAGAAGTTTATTTTTAGAAAGTGTGTGGGCTCCACAGATTTCTCATTGCGTACTGAGGATATTATGATTGAGATTTCTGAGATGGGCTAGAAACGTCTTACTAGAAGATTAAGAGGATGCAATCCAAGTTCTTCCAATGCTGTGGGACCTGCAGCAGCCTATTCTGAAACTTCTTGTTGCAGAGAGGGTCAAACTCTAGTAAAGCACCCGATTCACACACCTTTATAAAAGCTCCTGCCTTTGGTTGTGAAGATTTTATGCAGCAAATACTTTGGAACTGAAGGAAGAGCTTAAAGTTCTTACCACTCAAAGCTGCTCTGTCAAAAACATCTAAAAACATCTCCATTGTTTGGATATTGATGAATAAGACTGTTCCTTGAAAAGTATCCAATAATACCAAATGGCTTAGGTTTGGTGATAGTGGTTTAGTGGTAGGACATTGGTATATGGATCAAAAGGTCACAAAAAATTGTATTTCCAGCACTTCTTCAATATTTGGACCATTGAGGTATCATTTGTGTCCCAGTGACATAACGATATGTCGATCGGGGCCACCAATGGTCCCGAAATGAGGCTATGCTCTCAGTGTGTAAATATATTCATGTGTGTGTTTCTTTCAGGAGAGTGTATTTGTGTACCTGTTGGAGGCCGAGTCTCAGATGGTGTGTGAGGATCCGCCCCATGAGCTCCATGCGGAAGGAAAGCTCAGGTAAGGGAGTGAGAGATTATTAGTGTTAAGTGAAAGTGAAAGTGACTATTTCCCATTGTGAACACACAGGGCACATTGAACCACAACCAAACACATCCACATCCTGTATTTAACCCACACTCACCAGTGGGCAGCCATATCCAGCACCTGGGGAGCAGTGATGGGAACGGTACCTTGCTCAAGTTTACCTCAGGGCAAACTACTGTATTGTACCTACAAGTACCTACTTCTGATCCTTGGGCTTCGTTCCTAAACACTAGGCCAGTGATGCCCTCGCAAAGATTTCCATGAAATGACACTTCTTGGTTGATATTTTTCAGTCTCCAGTCCAGGCTTTTGACTTCCGATCTTCAGAGTCTGTATCAAAACGGTAGCATTTAAAAGTGAAAATAAAACTATTAAAAGCTAACATGACAGCCTGATCCCTATCACTAGACTATCAGTGCTTCTTCATCTTCTTCCGGCTGCTCTCGTTTAGGGGTTGCCACAGCGGATTTAGGGGTTGCTCATCCTAATCCTGTCCATCCTCGTCACACCCAACGAAAATCTCAGCATCTTCAACTCAGACACCTCCAACTCCGCCTCCTGCCTTTTCGTCAAATTTTATTGACTTAAAAGATGATAAAAAATAAACTCTCTTTGTGTTTAGACAGGATTTACATGCGAGTTTGCACAAAAATCACTGAATCAGTTTTACTACCAAATATAAAGAAATGAGGGGGGGTTCAAGACTTTTGCACAGCACTGTCTGTGTCTTTTAAACATCAACTTAATTTGCCTGAGTGGCAGTTTGTTCTCCAAACACAACTGCTGGTTGTAAAAAGTTTTTACAGCCGCATGCAGTGTACCAACATGCGCGCACACACACACACACACAAACACATGCAGCCTTACCTTTCCCGGATCCCGTAGACCTTTTATTTATGTCTTCAATTTCCTTCTTTTTATCTGCCTATCTTTCTCTCTCAGCAGATAGTC
This sequence comes from Hepsetus odoe, assembly GCA_017165825.1. Taxonomy (NCBI): domain Eukaryota; kingdom Metazoa; phylum Chordata; class Actinopteri; order Characiformes; family Hepsetidae; genus Hepsetus; species Hepsetus odoe. The sequence continues at coordinate 22,715,891 of CM029382.1, forward strand.
AGGCATCCATATTCAGCAGCAGATGGCTGATCAATACATCTTTTATTATCCCTCCATCCACCCATCCATGCTTTTCCACTGTGTGTGTGTGTGTGTGTGTGTGTGGGTTTGTGTGACTATTAATAGATTTCAGGGGGCACTGACCTGAGAATTTATTCACGTGAACTGAAGCATAATCCAGTTAGATTAACTAGGTGTGCGTGTGTGTGTGTGTGTGTGTGTGTGTGTACAGTGAGTGTGTCCCCAGCTAATGTCCTGGAAGGCCAATTGTTTTATTTTTGCACTCAAGAAACTTGGACCATCTGACCACTCTGTTTTTCAAGTGAGCAAAAATACTGGAAAGAAAAAGGCTTAAAGGACATTAAATGAAATTGTAATTAATATTTGATTGCAAATCCCTTGCTTGAAGAAACTCCATCAAGCCTGTGACCAGCTGACTTCATCAAACTCGGTATTGCATGAAAACATTCCCCATAATTAGTTTGGATGCATTTCTTTGTAAAACTGGCGATACTCTCAGAATTCATTCAGCAGCTTCTCCCCTGAGTTTTTATCATCAAATCATTGACCCGTTTCCAGAAGCACCATGACTCTACCTCCACCATGCTTCGCAGATGAGCTTGTGTGTTTTGGATTAAGAGCATATCCTTTCTTTCTCCACAAGCTGCTCTTTCCATCATTTCAGATTAATCTTTGTCAACTCAGTCCACAAATCTTTGTTCCAGAAACTTTTTGGCTCATATCTGCACTTCCAGACTGATAAATCTGTCTGTCTATCTATTTATCTATCTGTCTGTCTGTCTGTCTGTCTCTGTCTATATGTCTGTATGTGTCTATATGTCTGTCTGTCTGTCAGAGATTGGTCCATATGCTAGATAGATAGACAGACAGACAAAGACAGAGAGACAGACAGACAGATTGATTGATTGATTGGTTTCTGAGAAGCACAATGAAGAACACAAATACCCAAAAGGAATATCCAGGTGAAGGTTTGGGCTTTCGGTGCACTTATGACAGGTGTAATGTTGCGCCAGACTGGAGAGCAGTGCTGTAAACACTGGTTTATTAAAACTGACAGAGTGGAGTGAGCGCCTGGGCTCAGGCAAACTGAGCAGTAATGCCTTGAGACATGAAGTGACATTACATTTTGTGAGCGGTTTTAATGCAGCAAACCCGATCACAAGCTGGTCTGTTTGTTTCGGTTCTCATAAACACTGCAGTTGAAAAGCCTTTATCCTTGTCAGGTGCCCCCTCAGCAACACCTGACATGCCTACTCTTCAGTCGTTTGGGCATATTTTGCTGGTTTTCTTGGGGAGAAATAAGTTAATATCACCTCTGACTGGAAAGCAACAGGAACCTCTAAGCAGTTGACAGAAAAAATGAATGTCTGCAAGGTGATAGATGACTTTAAAAGATATCTAAAAACTCCTATCTTTGCCATTTTCACAGTCTGAAAAGTCATTTAGAAATGGAAGACAGGGAGCAAGTCAAGACAACACCTGGAGCAGAAATCAGATCCTCCCGATCAGTGCCAGGACCTACAGGAAGATTTAACCTGCATGGGATTGCATTACAGTAACAGTACACTGTGACACCTTTTGGCACAGGGGTTGATCTCTTTGCTTTGGGGTTGAGTGGCAGCCAGTTGCACAGGAAATAGGAAGAGTCAACAACCCTGACGCCTAATTTTTCACTGTCAATAAAGAAACTGGAGAAGAAGGCATTGAGCCCAAACATATTCCAAAATTAACATTGACTTAATTAAAGAAATTCAAGATTGATTTTTTTATCAATTAAGATTGATGAGCTGGCATTTCCGCTTTAAACGTGAAACAAAATTGTATAGCGTAGACAATCTTCTTTTGTAACTATAGTGCAACCTATTAAAATTAAGAAAAAGTTGCGATTTTAGCCAAAGTACTAAAGGAAAAGGTGCCACATTTGATATTTTATGGAAAATAGTCATTGCAAATTGCTTAGTGTACATTAAAAGATTAGACATTGTGTTATATATGCTTCTTCAAATGTTAAAATCAGCAAAAAACCAGGGATGTCCAAACGTTAGCATGCATCTCCAGCAGCGTGGAAACGAAGCCGTGCGTTGTAATGTGTAAAGGTTCTTTGTCAACTTAAGGGTTCTTCCTAACCGTAACATTATAAAGAGGTTCTTTTAAGCTTTTAAAAGGTTCGGTCTTTACAAAGCACTGTTTAGCAACCCCGTTGACGAAACACGATGAGAGTAAAACTATCAAACTGTGTTGGATATCAGGCCTCCAGGATGGAAATACCCCTGACTGGTTGTTATTTTTTTACTGGGGTTTTCTCCCCATCTGCAGTTTTTAAACTGGCCCAGTTTGACAGGACTGTATGTGGCAGCTGTGTAAACTATAACAATCCTTCCACTGGGAACTTCTGAAAAACTGAAAGCAATTTTATACTTCTGTACATACGAGGTTTTGAAGTGGATACTTTCCGCTCGTCCCCAAATCAGGCCCTACATACAACAGACGTTAACACACTTTTTGATCTTTTTGCTGAAGACAAGTTTGTTGTCCTGTTGAATATACTTGGCAACCACACTCTCATCCCTTAGTTTGAGCTCCACCTTCACTTGCTTCAACCTATAGTTTTAGACTCCAGTCCTGGAGCCTTCACCCTCTGTTCTGAACTTAAGCCTTCGTCCAAAGAATGTCCACATTATGCCATGCCTAAATGAGGGACAGCCTTACGACTCTACTTTTAGTGGTCAAAACTGTGGAGCATCCCTTTCCATTTCTTCTTGTCCTCTGCATCTTCCTCCTTCCAACCAACTACCGGTATGTCCTCTCTCACCACGTCCATAAACCTCTTCTTTGATCTTCCTCTTTAGCTCTTCCCAGGCAGCTCTATCTTTAACATCCATCTCCTTATATAATCCTTGTCTCTTCTCTATACATGTCTTGTCCTCATATTTGATTTTACACCCTTCCTGACGTAACCCTCCCCATTTGAACACACTGGATTGTGCATCCCTAGTGGCTGGGATATTGACCTTCTTGGTAACTCTCACATAAAGTCCACATGAAGACCCTAGCGTAGTTTGTCTCTGCCCCAAAAAAGCCTTCACTCTGAAGGTGTCTTGGGCCTGACCTCAAATAATGCCTCCTGCCTCAGTGCCCTTTCTTATATCTTGCCTTTGCTTCAGATCCCAAAAAGGAGTCATTCTGCCCTTAGTGTCTCAAACAAAAGGCTGAAGTTGCACAACCAACACACAGAAAATTGTGCAAGCACATTTAGAAGGTTAAAAGTAGACAAGTAAACCTTTCCTTGTGCGGCGAATCATCTCTCAGAAGTCACACTTTATAGAAGACAAACCATACGCACACACATGCACAAAGGTATACAGTAAGAGGCTCAGTGGGGATCAAAGCCAGGCTGAAGGATTATTCCTCCATCGGAGAGCACAGCCTGAGTACCTGCACTCAGTTCCAGCTTTTCTTTTCATCTCCCCTCATCCCTCTTTCACCTCCTCCTCCACTCCTAATCCCCCCCACTCTTTCCCTCTCCCACTCTTCCTCTGTCTCTTTTCCCCAGCTTAGATCTTTAATGGAGGTTGAGGATGGCTCTAATCCCTCGGCGAGATAAACAGCTTCAGAACACTTGACATTTCTTTAATTCCTGCGTAATTATTCATTCATCAGGCCACTACGATCACAAGCCACTGTGGATGCTCGGGATACACAAACAAAAGTGGCCGGTCAAGACGTCCGCAAAATCCACAAAATCGAGGAAAATTCTGTTCCGAGTCCTTTGTGAATTTATGAACGGAATCCTGGACCAGCAGGTTGCCCTGAGGTACCTTTGAGCAAGGTACTGTTCCCATCACTGCTCCCCGGCTGCTCCCTGCTGCGCGCGTGTGTGTATGAGTGAAAGCAGTGGATGCGTTTCGTTGGGATTCACTGTGTGCTGTGCTTTCGCAAAGACAATTAGTCACTTTCACTTTCATTTGGTCAACACTTACCCTGACCGCTGTGTGAGGCTGCGTTTAAGAACAGTCGTACTATGGGAAGGGATTTCGGTCAACTATAAAGGGAGCCTGGAAAAACTATTTGGTGCATAAATATAGCAGACAGTGTTTTCAGTGCAGAGGGAAACAATGTAGAACAAATACCTGGAGACACAAGGTTTTGTTACCACAGATCTGAACAGCATTCTTGTACAGGTCTGTTAAAACCTTTCAGATTTGTTGGCCTCCGTGACTTTCCATGATGCCGAGTAACAAATTTTCTTACTGACAGTTTCAGAACTCGAGTTTGGTGTTAAATTACATTTGAAGTGGCTTTTAAAAAGCATTCGGTTAAACTGGAGGATGGCCGCAGGCCCCCCTGCTCTGCGCCCGGAGAAAAAATGCAGATGTTAACCAGACACAGTTCACGGAGAGCTTTCCGAGATGGCCTTCTTTCAGAATTGCTATTCTTGTCATATATCAGTGAAAATCTGCCTGAAATAAAGATGACAAGGTGGATATGAGACACATATGTCGTCCTTCATCTTTCATTCCTGGGAATTTTTTTAGGCAAAGTTTTAGTCATTCCAAGGATTTGGACAAAGTGAGATGTTGGGATATATTTTCACAACACTTGTGATAGAAAAGAAAGTGAAAGTGACTATTCTTGTCCTTGTGAGACACAGCACAGCACAGCCCCAGCAGGGGGCAGCCATTGAACGTGCCTGGGGAGCAGTGATGGGAACGGTACCTTGCTCAAGGGTACCTCAGGGCGACCTACAGGTCTGGGATTCGAACTCACGACCTTCTGATCCTGTTGATTCTAAACACTAGAATCGCTGTCCTAATACATACGAACATGCATAATCCATGGGCATCAGTTTCTCCAAAAGCAGCGAACCAAGTGCTTGGAATTTGGCTAAAACATTTTATTAAACCCCAAAGGAACGATATCTGCTTGCTGCCCACTAATGTGTGGCTGATTGCATTTTCATACCGTGCTTCCGGCCGGCCCTCATAACCCTCCGGAGAGATGATGATCTAGTTTCCTTGGAGACATGCTAAAGGGCCTGGCTAAAAATAAAAAGGCATCCCTTCTCTTTTTGTTGCCGCCGATCAACAGTCTGTCACACTCGAACAGGTGTGACATTTAGTCTGTTTCTGATTGTTCCACAACCCCACACAGGAAGTGTGTAGATAATGCCCGTTTTGCTTTCATGCTGAGGTATTATATAAAAAAATCATCTTTTATCTTGAGGATCATCAGAGAAGGCAAGCAAAATCGAAAAGAAAGTTTATGTATAAGACATCAGACCTTGAGTGGAAACACCAGGCTGATTGGATCATCAGTTCTTTTGCATTTCAGTGGTTCTGTCAACAGGATGAGCGTCTGAACATTTAGGAGTCCTTTTCAAAATCCTTTTAGGGACGTATTCCATCCTGTCATATTGTTTTAACACATTAAATACGATTAATGCCCAAATTTCTTATGCAGATGAATTATAAATAAATAAAGATAAATGAATTATATATGAGATAAAAATGTGTTTTAAGGGAGTGCGCAGCAGTTTTACTTTTATGATTTTATTTGAAATAAAAAGTTTGTCATATCTTGAAGAAATAAAAGCACTAAAATATGAAATCTTAGGCCTCCATGGCACATCATTTGCTGTCAACTAGTAATTGATATTTTTGGATGGACCAAAAAGAATAGCGCCAATAATGTAAGAAAAATCACAATTAGCTTTTTGTTGTGAAATTAAATATGAATTCATCATTATAGAAAACATGCTAAACAACATTTAACATTAAAAAATTGAATGCTTAGCTAAATCAAGGTTGTGTTTTAGGGATATGCACATCATTTGTACATTTATGTGTTTTAATTGAAATATTTTTCAGACCAAACAAACTTACTGGGGACCTTATTTGAGGCTGTAAGCAACATCTTATAACCAAATAAATGGTCAATTTTTATCCCTTTTCCAGTTTTATCCCTAATGGGGACCCTGGGGACATTTGGTCCCCACAAAGACCTAAATACATGCCCACTGTGTCCACAGCCCTTCGCAGTAATTAATGCAGACCAAAGTCCTGTATTATAATCGAATGATGTCATTGATAAAAAAAACAAATTACAAAGCAAAACACAATTTGATTAGTGCTTTGGTATTGTGTTTGTTTTTCAATGCATCCATTCACATGGACAGAGAGGACAGACTGGATGTAATAAAGGGGATATATGAATGCCATCGCTCTTTTTCTTTCGTTCTTTCTGTCTGTGCAGGTGTTTGGAGTTTATTGTCGTTTATTGAAGAGAATGGGTTGGGGAGAGAGCGGGAGAGAAAGGGTAGCTTTTATCAATCCATTAACATGAGAAAAACATCCTTTGCATGCAGCAAACAAAGGTGCTTCACGTTTCTAAAATCACCTCCACAATTACTGCTAGAAGAGTGTTTGTGTCCCAGTTGGTAGAGGTAGAGGTGTGGTGATGGAGTGATGTTGGAGGTGGTGTGGTGATGGAGTGATGGTGGAGGTGGTGTTGTGATAGACTGATGGTATAGAGGGTGTCATGATGGAGTGATGGTGAAGATGGTGTGGCAATGGAGTGATGCAGAAGGTGATGTGTTGATGCAGTGATGGCATGGATGGTGGTGGAATGAAGGTATTAAAAGTGTGAGGCTAGGGCTGTAGCGGTGGAGTAATAGTAAAGACAGTGTGATGATGGAGTGATGGTGGAGGTGGTGTGGAGCTGGAGTGATGGTACAGAATGTGCAGTGATGATCGAGGTGTTTTGATGGTAGAGGTGTAGTGATGGAGCGATGGTAAAGATGGCGATGTGATAAAGTGATGGTGTAGATGTACGGAGGTAGATTGGTTGTACAGTTAAGGTATGGTGATGGTATAGATGGTGAGTGATGGTAGAGATGATGTGGTGATGGAAAGAGGGTGGCGGTAGTTTCAAGCTAATTTTCTTCTTAGATCCTTGGGATTAGTTGGGAAGTTTATCCCAGTTTGCTGCTGTGCAACTAGACGTTGCTGTGAAAATGTCTCTCAAGAGTAATACTTGTAGTGGTAGTAAGTAATTGACCCCAACCCCATTGCTGTAATCCTCAACCCACCACCACACTTAATTTCTACAGTTTTATCCAAACCAGAGAATTCTGTTACTGGCACAGGCCTGAGCCATAAATGAAAAAAAAAAAAAAAAACTGCTAGAATTTGGTTGGCTTAGAGAGGGATTTGAGAGAAGGAGGAAGAGAAAGAATGGAGCTTCCAGATGGAGGATCGAGTCTTGATGCCAGAACTTGTCAGGAGAGAGGTGAAAGACTGAGTCGACAGATGGGCAGCAGAGAGAGACTAGAGACATTCTTGATCCTGAGAAAACCAATGTATCTCTTTCGAATGTGGTCGATCAATCAAAAGTATGTTTCGGGGCGGCTGGGAGAAATGTGCTATTCAGAGCCATCCCTCCATCTCAAAGAAATAAAAGCATTACAATAAGAGTCCAAATCATTGGCCTTAAGGTTGTGTCATTTGCTGTTCATTGGTATCTGATGTTTTGGAACTCTTAGAAACCACAAACCACAGCGCCAACTACAGGTCGTAAGACAAATGATTTTTTTTTGTTTAAGTCAGTATAAAAATTTGGGACATTTTAATGAGGAGCTCCAGCTGACACCAGTCCACCAGAAATGAGGTTGTCCCCGGAAAAAACAATCTGGTCCCCTTATCTGCATTAGCTCAAAAAAGAGGTGTGTGTGTGTGTGTGTGTGTGTGTGTGTGTGTGTGTGTGTGTGTGTGTGTGTGTGTGTGTGTGTGTGTGCGCTTGAGGGAGGTCTCAAAACTTTTAAAAGAGTCTTTAGCTGCTTTAGCGCTTTAAAAAGTTCTTGTGCTGTGCCTGCACTTTCTGAGTTGGCCCTGTTTGAGTGTGGGTGTTTTGTGTGTGTGTGTGTGAGTGTGTGTGTGTGTGTGTGTGTGTGTGTGTGTGTGTGTACATGTACATGTGTGCGTGGTGGGGTCCAGCAACATCTAATCACACATACCGAGTTGTCATGGGAACCTGGCGCTTTGCTGAACTTCACTTAGCTTTGCGTGGGTTAGTGAGCCTGTCATTACCCATCTCTCATTCTCTCTTTCCCTCCAACCTTTTGTTCCTTCCCTCCATCCATCTGCCAGGTTTCTCTCTCCTCCTTCATCGTACCCATGCAGAGTCCCAGGAACCTGGAAAAATTTCCATCATTTCGCTGAAATTCCTAGATTGCAGGGTGAGAGATGAGAGATGGGAGATTAGCTGTCCTTTTTTACACACCATCTTCCTTTCTACCCATCTGTCACCACTCCCTTCATCCAGTCTTCGTCTGTTTCTCACTTCATGTCAAAACACTGGTACGCACTCATTGAGCAGGGGAATCTTTTCATTTCGCATCCCTGAAAGCATACAATGTTTTTGTCTGTGTGTCATCACTTGGTGTGTCTCTGGAGGAAATTGCTCACATAAAAAGTAATTACTCAGATGTTTATCTGTTGGTTTCTTTTATACATCTCATTGTTATTTAATGTCCTGAGGACGACAGCAGTGAGAACTATGGGACGAAAGACATGAAGCCTTTTTGCAGCACTTCAAGTGCAAATTGGATGCGTTCACACATATTACGTATGAAACACAGTGTAAATTTGCAGTTTATAGACCGTGTGTTTGGAAAAAAGAAGGGAAAGATTGCAGTTAGTCTACCTTTACAAGGAGTGCTTTTATTTTATTATTTGAATAATAAAAAAACAATCTGATTTCCCAAAGTATAAGTTCAAAAATCAAGTTTCCTTTAGGTGTGATTCATCATTCGTGATGTTTATGCACCTTTCACCGCATGAACGCCGAGTCAGGATGGTTTGGACAAAGCTTTTTGATAAGTGGATTGATAAATAAACATGAATAAGGCAGATATTTCTAAACCAATGCTCAGTCTGAACTCTCTCCAAGGAGCCTTTGTGTTCTCCACTGAAAGGGAGGAAACCTACAGCAGCACATCCAGGGCAATGTGGCATGGATGAGTGGATGGATGAATGGATGGTTGCATGGATGGATGGATGGACAGACAGACAGACAAGCAAATAAATGAACGTGAATGAATGATAAAATGGATCGATGGATGGATAGACAGACAGATGACAAGCACACAGATGAACCAACTCTTTTTTTATTTGCTAGGTTAGCTCTCATCTGAGGTTTGGTACACCCCAAATGTTTTTTAAGGTGGGAGGAGCCAGATGAACCTTGTGTTTGGTGTGATCCCTGCTGGCGTTGGGCGAGACCCAAGATAAGGATCATTCGGCTTTAAAAGAGAACATTTACTCAAAATACATCAATTTTGTGGTCTGTAGCTACTGGATTACAGATTACAGTTCCCAGAGCTTTAAGGCTGGAGATGTAAGTGTGGTTTAATCCTTGTTTTTAGTTCAGATTATGGTGATCTGACAATCAGAACTGCTTATTAGCCAAGAGTCGAGTTTCTTTGTCACATGCAGTTATCCAGCTACAACCAGTATCTTAAGACTGGAAAAATAGAAATAAAAAAGAGAAAAATAAACACTGTAAGAATAAGCGCAAATTAGGATAAAATAATACAATAAGACAATAAAACAAAACAGACCTACGAATGATGAATAACGGCAAGTGCGCTAATGATCCCAAGAGTGAAGTATGGTGGTGGCAGCATCATGATTTTGGGGCTGCTTCACTGGAAACTGAGCTACTACATGAAAAGAAGAACTGATCAGTAGATATTTGAGCAAAATTGAGTCCGCAGCCTCGAAAGACACTCCCAACCAAACGGGTAAATCTGAAGCTCTCGGAGACTCTTACCTGTCTATCTCCTAACACCTTCAACACTCTGACATCACTGCTTTTACAATTTATTCAAAGCACTTTTTATACACTTTAATGTTTAAATGTTTTATTATATCTTATGATATTTCCCTTTAAGTGATGTTTAATGTTATTAAAAAACTCTTATTGCCCTTTCTGGATAAAAGTGTCTGCTAAACATATAAATGAATTTTAAATGAAATGTAATGTCATTTTTCTAATGATGGCAAATGCATGGCTAGGCTAATCACCATTCAAGATGCATAGAGGTCCAGCGGAGCGACCCTCGTTACCTTAGCGATGGTGAAAAAATGAAGCAGATACTGTTTGCTGAAACAGGGATGATAAGCATGTTTCAGTGTTTAGCCATCTATCCTCAGATCCCTTAGCTCGGGCAGGGTGCCCATCTGACGCGTCCCGTCTCGGTCCGTCTGAGACTCTGAGATCAGACGTTTGCAGGGCATGAAAAGAGTGAGCGAGAAAAAAGAGAGCAGGAAGGAGAGGGGAAAAAAAAACACCTTCTGAAAATCCTCCCGAGAAGAGCCCCCGCAGCCCTCTGCAAACACTCCTCTGATCCGTGCCCACTTTATTTTACACCTCTCTCACACACACATACACTGACTCCGCTGTGGGCGGCAGAGACGCTGCGGACAAAATGGACCCATTAAAGGAGGAGGATGCAGAACGTACAGAGTCGGTGTCGATCAGGAGATATGAAAGGAGTAAATAAATAAATAAATAAATAATGGCTTTACAGCTGAAAAGGGAGTTCAAGCTGAGGGAATGCAAAGAAAATATGGAGGATAGAGAGATAGATAGATAGATGGACGGATCATAGACAGATAAACAGATGGATGGATGGATCATAGATAGATAGATAGATGGATAGATGGATCATAGATAGATAGATGTTATGAAGTGATGTTTGGAGTAGGATCATGGTGACAGATGTAGCTGAGAGACAGGGGGAGAGATAGAGAGAGATTTTTTTTCTTTCAAAAAAAGCCAAAAACACATCTATTCCTGTACAGCAAACAGGAGTGACTCTTACTTAAAGACACACACACACACACACACACACACACACACACACACACCATGCTGGTTTAACCTTGTTCCACAAACTGAGATTTTCTACTGTTTGAAGGTGTTTTAGCTTAGCTTCATGAAGTACTTTATTAAAACATAGCTCTCTCTCTCTCTCTCTCTCTCTCTCTCTCTCTCTCTCTCTCTCTCTCAGGGAAGTGCTGCTGCAGAAGAAGAGAGTGGTCTGTGGTGGTTTGTCGTCCACAGAACTGCATGAGAAGCAGAGAAGTAGCCTCGCGGCACCACTACCACCTGACAAACGAGGTGTGTGAAGTGTGTGTGTGTGTTTGTGTGTTCCACAGGTGACCAGGAAAGATCTTGAGAACAAGAAGGCCTGATTATAGAAGGTTAGAGAGAGAGAGAAGTTAAAAGAATAAAGAGAAAATGCTGTCAAATTTCAGCCCACTTTATTTCAAGTTCATCTCTTTTTCTCTCTCTCTATCTCACTTTCTTTCTCTCTCTATCGTTCTCTCGTTCCCATGGTGATTGCCAATGTGCAGCATCACACTCTGATCCCTATTTTTAATCACAGTAACAATAGAGCCCACACTGAAAGAGCATGAAACTCTTTGTGTGTGTGTGTGTGTGTGTATATGTGTGTGTGTGTGTGTGTGTGGGAGGGAGTGCGTGGGAATGTCATTCCCACCATGGCCACTTTATTAGAAACCCTTCCATCGTTCTTTTGTACAAAAAGAGTTTGTAGTGCATCTCTTAATCCACACTGTCCATCCTCTCGCTCGGGGGGCTTACACTTTTGAGCGTAGGACCCCTTTGAACCTTGCCCACCTGTTGGGCCAGTGTCACATGATCAACAGCTTCTCAGGGTCACGTGTCGGGATGATCAACTACATCATAAATATCAGGTGGAAAGTGTTCAGAAAGTGACCCGTGATGAGGGGGTAAAGGGGGACTGACGTCCCAGAGCGACAGCAGCTGGAACTGTAACCCACCATCAAAGGAAGAATAAAGTCTCTCTCTGTCTTTCTTTCTCTCTCATCCTCTCTCTCTCTGTCTGTCTCTAGCGGTGATCATTCCATTGGTTGATGAGGATGACGACACGGTCCTGTCTCTCGTGCTGGTAAATCTTTTTGTTTCACTTTAATATAAGAGATTTTGCTTTTTTAAAAAAAAAAAAAACTGGCAATGTTGAAGAAATTTATTATTTGGCTATGAAAAAAATTCTCCAAAATTAGATTTTGAAAATTTTAAAAAATAAACTCCTTTTACTTAAAATTTTGCCAAGCTTATAACTTTTTTTTTATTAGAAATTTTGATTTACTTTTCAAAAGGATATTTTTTCATTAAATGTGGACTTACTATAATGACTGTGGAATATATTTACTACATTTGCATAATGTATTGATATAATGTTGACTAAATTGAAGCAATGACTTTAAGATTAGTTTTACTAAAAATTCTGATATTTTCTGAACGTTGGTTCACTCTGAAAAAATTTTTTCAAGAGGGTAAGAAAATAGTTTTTCCCTTAAAAACTCCAGTTTTAAACTACATAGCTTGGTTGCCCCAACAAATTTGTACTTTTTTATTAAAATAATGCCTTATTTTTTCTAATCTTTGGCTGACAATGATAATCATTTATGTTCACAAAATATCGATTATTGTTGAACATTTTTTTCATTGTATAGACAAAATCTCTGAAGTGCTTTGACGCCGTCATAAACCTCCAACTGCTTTTTACATTTGTAAAAGTCCAAAATGACTCGAAAAACAATCTTAAGGTTTTTTTTCTGCTGCAAAGCTGCCACTGTGGAGGAGCAGCACTTAGTCCCAGCAGCAATGATCCAAAATAAACTGTAAATGTTCAGTTGGCGAAGACGAGGAGTAGGGTTAGAAGTCCAAAAAAAGGAAAAAAAATACATGCGCACAGCTCCTCCAGATGGTTCAAATCACACATCATCTCCATCAGAAGCCACACTTCTGAAGCATGTCTTCCAATCTTTTACCTCTGGAGTTGTTTTAAGGCTCCAAATCCATAATTTAACTTGTGATTCCTCGCAGACAAGACCGTCTGGGGAAACAGAGGGGCTGAACATCTTCCAAAAATGGGTTTAGTAAAATGAAGGACCTTGTTAAACTTCACCACAGATGGCTTGAACTTTAATATACCTGTTATGGTGGACATCTTTGACACATCTCTTTCCACATCTTTGACAGGTGTTAACAGCAAATTCACCTTTTCCAGTTCAGGAGCAATAAGGTGGCTCAGTAGGTAGAGCTGTTGGTTCTGGGCAGGTTCTGAGTTTGGCTCCCAGCTTGAGTGGCCTGGCTTCTTGCTGTGAGGGGTCTTAATGGAGCAACCTGGATCTCTGGTTTCTTCACCCAGTTCAAAGTCATGTCCATGGTCATGGATTTGAGAAGGTTGAAAAAGCACGTATTTAAAAAAAAAACCATTAGGCCTCACAGCTGCACTTCTAACGCAACATTTGGACGTGTCCTTGCTAATCTGCTGCCACGGAAAATGTGTAAATCTGCCTGTTCTCCAACAGGCTTGACACTGGAATATGCCGTAAGCAATAAAAACTTTTATGAAGTCAATGTCATGAGCAATATGAGCTTCTTTTGTCCATTGGTTTCATTTGTTTTCCTTAAACAACATGGTCTCATGGAGTGAAGTAGGAGTGCATTCAAATAAAACGTGTCCATTTTCCAGGCTTTCAGTTGCCTTCTTTCTGTTAAAGCTCATTAAAGCTCATTAACTGAGTATCGTAATGTTTTAACGAGTCCAAAGGATCGTCCCATAAGCCCATTGACGTCCTATCCTGAACGCAGGTTTTTATTTGGATTGTAAAAGTTAAACGCGTGTCTGAGGTGGTGAGTGATGAATGGTTTTTATATGAGAGAAAGAGAGAGAGAGAGTGCTTGGCAGGGCTATAATGTATCTTTTATGATGGGAGTTATGGGGATGATTAGGGTTTAATAGAGAGCAAAGCAGGTGTCTCGGTTCTGGAGGCTGGCAGTTCAATCAGTTCCATGTCCACTTAACCAGAAACCCCCTAAATTGTATCTGCACCATGTTGGCATCCAGTTTGTTTTAGCTGTCCTCTTCAGTGCTTAGCCTGCAGGCTGCTCTTGGATGTTTTGGAGGGACGGGACAGTGGTGGCCCAGTGTTTAGTGACTTGACCCCTTGATCATGGATTTGAGTTCCAGACCAGTAGGTTTCCCCGAGGTACCCTTGAGCAAGGTACAGTCCCCAAGGGAAAAAGTTCTGAAATGTACTCAGAGTTTAAAAGTAAGAAGTATCCTTTTTGTTGGAAAGATAATGATGCAAAACAAAACTAATGCAGAGTTCCTTTCGTAGACGTTCAAACTCAAGTAAAGTCCTGAAAACGCTACTTGAGTGCAGCAACCAAGTACTTTCACTTTCCATTTCAGCTTTTTATACAACCTCCATCCTGAAAAAAGGACATTGTTGATGCGTGACAATAATGTAAACTATGAGTGCATATCAACCAAAAAACCCAAACACATTTGGCTGCAAAAGTTTGGGTACTTTAAACTTAAAGTGATACAATCGCTTTATCTGTGACGTGAAAGCAAGATGATGAATTCAATTTTTCAATTCAATTTATTCTTATATAGCGCCTTTTACAACAGAGTTGCCCCAGGGCACTTTACATTGGTGGTAGATGGTACATCTGAGTATGGTACTGTCCCTGTCACTGCTCCCCGGGTGCTGAATATGGCTGCCCACTGCTGCACGGTGTGTGTGGGTTAAATGCAACAGATGCATTTCGCTGTGGTTCACTGGGCACACAACGACAATTAGTCACTTTTCCTTTCACTATTGCAAGAACTGCTCCCGGATTCAGTGCTGGGTTTCGGATTCCAGTTCGGATAAATTATTCCCCAGCCTCTAAATTATTAGGCATATCTGGCACGAGAGCACAAATGTGTGTGCATTATTCATAAACATGGTACTGTATCAAAATATATGAAATATATATAACAGCTTTTCATGTTCTAGCACTACATCCAACTGCATCACAAGTCTTTGTCACTGTTTCTGGAAGGTAGAATAACTAGTCAAGAAATTAAGAAACTAATAAACAAGTGCTTTATAATGCCCCAGAAAGTGAGTAAAGCATACACTCTTTTTCTTTTTCTTTTTCTCTGCCTGTTCTCTCTATTTATTTAGGCTCTAGTGTTTCTTTGAATTCATTTTCGGGCTCTTTTTATAATGTGGCTTAAATGAGAACTCCTCATTTTCCCAAGTTCAACATATTTCACATCCATCCATCCGTCTATCTGTCTGTCCATCCATCCATCCAACCCTCCATCCATCCGTCCTTCCATCCATCCATCCATCCATCCAACCCTCCATCCATCCGTCCTTCCATACGTCCATACGTCCATCCGTCCGTCCATCCACCCATCCAACCCAACATCCATCCATCCATGCATCTAAGCCACTTATCCCAGCCAAGGTCAGGGGTGGTGCTGAAGTCTGTCTCAGCACTTTTGGGGCATCTCAAGTTCACCTGATATGGAGAAAAATTGGGGAAGAACAAATCTTCACACAGAAATGATCCAGTCTGGGAATCAAAACCAGATTCTTCTCATTGTGAGATGATAGCATCATTTACAGGGTCATACTGACTGTAACAAGCAACAACTAGACCAAAAGCTTAATTTGAGACTTCTGTAATATCTGGAGTTTTTTTTTTTTTTAATAAAGAGATCTTGTGTGTACAGTAGCTGACATCTCATTAACGTTTCTTTCAACAGGTCAGCTGCCGAAAGCTCACGGACCAGGACGAGCAGAACCTTAATCTTCTGGAGAAACATGTAAGACACACTAAAACACACACATATTTAAACTTGGTCGAGCATGTGGTCGCCTACGGACACTTAGAAACATCTGAACAAATGTCACTTCTAAGGTAACTGCATTGTTTCAATAAAATTAAATGTTACAGTGCCCTCCACAATTATTGGCACCACTGGTTAAGATATGTGCATAGGCTTCTAATTATTTTTTTTTTTTCCAAAAAAATATAGGCTCAAAACATACAAAAGAGACAAATCCAACCTTTAATTGAAGTACATTTTTTTCATGTTAGGGTACATGGCATCATAAACTCCTTAAAATACCAGGACATTTTAAATCAAAATCTGGGGCCTCTGCCAGAAAGCTGAGGATGGGAGATCCAGCAGAATAATGACCCTAAATGTGGCAAAATCTACACAAACACGGTTTAGCAGACACATAATCAACTTCCTCCCATGGCCATCTCAATCCCCAGACCTCAACCCCACTGAAAACCTGTGGAGTGAGCAGAAGAGGAGAGTGCATAAGAGAGGACCCAGGACTCTGGATGATCTAGAAAGGAAGGGTCAAAAATCCCTGTCTCTATTCTCCAACTTGGTGAAATGTTATAGGAGAAGATTAAGTGCTGGCTTGTTGGCAAAAGGGGTTGTACGAAATATTAATAGCACGGCTACCAATAATTGTGGCACACATGATTTCATGTAAAAATGTGGGATTTTTTTTCCCATTGAATGAATGTACTTCAATTAAAGGTTGGATTTTTCTATTGTTTGTCTTGTGAGCCTACATTTGTTGGGGAAAAAAATTTATTAGAAGCCTAAGAACATATCTTAACCAGGGGTGCCAATAATTGAGGGCACTGTATTCATTTTATTAATGAAGGAAAAAAAATGATCAAATGTCTTGTAACCTTTGCGCAGGGCACATTTTAGGTGTTATTTTTGTGAACAAACACTAAATGATCCTAAAAACACATACAGGGTTTGTCTTTATAGCATTTCACTTCCATTTGCATGCCATTTCGCCTGGATGCCCAAATTTCTGCATGTGACTGCAGCACACATGCAGTGTTGTAAAGTATTTTCAGCACAAAATGAATGGGTGGAAACTGCTCTTTTCATTTTTTTCTTCTTTATCACCTAACTGGCACAAGAGCCATATGTTAACAAGCTTTAACAGCTGCTGCTGTATCTGCCGTGTCCATCAGCAACACTGAGCAGCTTCCTGCTTTGGGTTATGTGGACAAATGGAGAAAAAAATATAAATTCATTCATAACAGTTTCCTGTTAGATGCTACCCACTTACAAACTCAGGATTATGGAGATATAGATTCACACTTCAGTCTTTATTCTTTAGCCTTTAGTCTAGTAAGGATTCATTTTTCAGTATTTTTAGCAACCTAAACTTCTACTGATGTGACACTGGACACACACACACTTGTCTCTTGCCAGACAAGCCTGGTTCCTCCAGGTATTGAAGCTATAGAAAAGTAACTAATAAGTTTTGACTTGTGAGCTTTAAAGTTCAAGGTTCAGTTTTGACCTGCAAGCTTTGAAGTTTAAAGTTAAGTTGTGACTCATAAGCTTTGAATTTAATTGCTGAGTTGTGATTTGTATGCCTTGGTGTTCAAAGTTGAGTTGTGACTTGTAAGCTTTGATGTTTATGGTTGAATTGTGACTTGTAAGCTTTGATGTTCATGATATTCATGGTTGAGTTGTGACTCGCAAGCTTTGATGTTCATAGTTGAGTTGTGACTCATAAGCTTTGATGTTCATAGTTGAGTTGTGACTCATAAGCTTTGATGTTCATAGTTGAGTTGTGACTCGTAAGCTTTGATGTTCATAGTTGAGTTGTGACTCGTAAGCTTTGATGTTCATGGTTGGGCTGTGAATTGTAAGCTTTTATGTTCATGGTTGAGTTGTGACTCACAAACTTCGATGTTCATGGTTGAGTTGTGACTCGTAATTCTAGGAGTTCCAGGTTCTGCTGTAAACTGTCATAAACTGTGATAAGTTACTTCTCAAGTCACTTTTGAGTCAGATTGAGTCTGAGACAAGTTACACACCATCAAGATTAATTCAGTCTATCGCAGGAGTTGAGTGATGCTTTGAAGTCTAAAACAAATTTGAACACTTTGAAGTTGTGTCAAGTACCGAGTCATAGGCTTTAAAATCATGTCACTAAAGACTCGAGTCTGGGATTTGAATCGTCTCTCGGTTCAGTGAGGCAAAGGGAGTAAAAGGCTTCAGCAGCAAAAGGAGTGTGTAATGTTTGCCGTGTCACCCTGAATTTGCTTTGTTTGGAGGCACATCTTCAAAGCTATGTTGGACAAGAGCTCACTTTGGCTCTTCAGTACTCCTCAGGGTGCCTTAAGTGAAAACGTCGCAAGTAGAGTGGCTCGAGGGAGAGACAGATTCAGCGATGTCGGGGGGAGGAGGATGATAGAAAGATATAACAAGAGAAACTGAACAAGAGTGAGAGAAAGGAATGACCTTTCTGAAGAAAAATAACAAAGACAGGAATAAAAAGCCCCAGGGAAGAAGATGAAGACTTGTCCAAAAGCACTTTTTTCAACAGTGAAAATGGTGACATAAGGGCTACTGTAGATAAAATGACTTTGATGGGAGATCATTTCCCTTCTCAGCAACAATGTGTGATTGTCAAGAGTCTGTTGAATCTCTTTTTTCGGGAGTCCTGACATGTTAACCCTACTGAAATGTAGCTGGAATCACTGGAGCTTGTATGGTTTTCTTCATAGCCTCACTGTTCTGATTGCCATTTTTTTGTGTTCATGTTAGCTTACCGTAGCCTGTAAAAGAGTCCAAGCACTACAGAGGACCTCAGCATGGCCAACTGCCCAGTCCCACGATGCACTGCCCAAGGCCAACTCCCCCACCACCACGGAGAAAGACTACAGAGAATTAGATCGCAAGATTCTGCGGCTTTGTGGTAAGAAACCCACTCGCATACTTATCGTATGCTATAAACATAACACTACAACACTCGTGAACACACACACACTCCATACAGTATTTAAAGGTCACATTTTGTCAGAATGTGTCTGATATATATATCATTTTTCTACAATCTAGCACTTTTATCCCTTTTTAAGACTGATATATGTAAACGGCCTCTCCTTTGATTGGCTGTACTATGTCATTTCTGAATACAAAAAAGCAGTCCAAGCTGAAAACAGCATGAATGGATGGGACTAATATGATATAAGCAGGTATATTAGACTTCTTTGAGTTCAAAATAAGCTTTATTGCAGTTGAATTTCCACATTCATTGAAGGGAAACGATGAGTTGGCCTAAAAAAAGGCTGACTGGCAAGGTTAGAACGTGAAAAAACTCACCAGTGAACTCGCTAGTGCTACGATTGAACGGGACAGAACGGTCCCTGTCCTCTCTGTGAGCTATGGCTTTCTCTAAACAAGGGGAATCGCTAAAGTCTTACCTTGACCAGACCTTTAGTGAGCAATTTCATAGCTGTGACCAGCCAAAAGTGACCACATGCTCAAAGCAATCCTATCAGCAGGAACTCACACCCCGTCAAAGGAGGCTCTGGTATGCAGGCAATGGTAACAACTGTCCATTTAGCACAAACAAGTACAATAAGCTCTGATCTGGAATCTGTTTTATTCCCTCTTGGACGTCAGAAATGCGATACTATGACCCTGATCTTACGTTAGGACTGAGTTTGACGGTTCCTGCATGCAGGCCTGTTTTTTCTTCCTGACCTGTCTATGAAACACTAAAAGAAGGTCAAATGTGAGGCCTACAGGGAGTAAGTAACTGGTCAGTAATGTGGTAGATTTCAGCAGCAGTTTGGTCTCATTTGCATGTTTTTTATTTATTTTTTTTTTTCTTTGAATGGTTTGCCATGTTGGGGCAGCGGTGGCCTAGTGGTTAGGGCTTTGGCCACATGATCGGAGGATCGGGGGTTCGAACCCCTTCCCAATAGGTTGCCCTGAGGTACCCTTGAGCATGGTGCCGTCTCCGTCCCGCTCCTCCCTGCGATGGGCTGGCGACCTGTCCAGGGTGCGTCCCCCGTCCTCGCCCTGTGTGCGCTGGGTTGGACTCCAGCACTCCCCCACGACCCCGTTTGGGACAAGCGGCAGAAAATGGATGGATGGGTTTGCCATGTTTGCAACACTCATGATTTCTTACCCAGCTGTTCTTTTTTAGCAAAGTGGGGCATTTCTCAATGATTCTTGTTTTGCTTTTCACAGTTAATTTTTTTTGCTAGGCTGTTCATTCTCCAAATGATAAGCTATATGTGCCATTAAAAACAAAAAACCTAGCTCAGCTGTTCAGTCCCCCAGTAATTAGCTTTATTTGCTACTTTTGAAGGTTTCATGCTCAGCATAGTTTCTGAAAGATTAGTCATCTTTGCTTTTTAAGACGATATCGTGCTTGATGTTCCGTTACAGTTATATCCCTTTTAGGAGATTTGCTTGGTTGTGTGGTCTCTAAACAATTTGCAGTCTTGGCCATTGCAGAAGATTTCTTGCATGGCTGTTTCACCCAGTGGTATGGTGGTTGTTGACCTCACAGTGAGAAGGTCTGTGGTCCTTCCCACATGTGCTTTGATGTCCTGAACAAGCTCTGGTTTCTTCCCACTGTACCAAAGAGTTGCACATCAGGTGAAATTGAGATAATTTCATTTCATGTTTTCATAAAAACATTTGCCCTGTGATGGGATTGGTTCAACCATCCATTTGCCATTTTAGACATAATTTGGTCAGTTGCTTTTTTGCCCTTTTTCCTGGCTGATTGGTCTCAGGATGATTAATCATGAGTGCCATTTCAGAAAGTTTCTCTTGGTTAGTTCAGTCTTTGAGTTATTAGTTATTTCCAGCTTAAAAAAATATGCCTTGGTTGCCTTCCAGCTTCTTGAATGATAAGTTATGTGTTGACTCCTTATGTGCCAGCTTGACGTGCTCATTGACTTCACAGGAAGAAGTTATACAGTTTTGTAGTAACCTTGGGAGGTTGCATTGTGGTCACCAAACAATTAGGTGATATGTCATCTCTGCCTGGACCAGCTTGACACATTACGCTCAATTTCTGTTTCCTGGTTGTCTCTAATGAGGTTCTGAGTGTAGGACATAGCCCTGCTGTTCCCCAAACACTGGGTGTGCCAGTTTCTCAAAGGTCAGCTTGGTGTTTTCTCCAATTCCATGGACTCAATTACATGCCTGACAAAACAAATAGGTTCTTAGACTATGGTTTGTAACCTTGGCTGCTCTGTTTATGAGGGTTTCTGAGTGTTTCCTCTGGCAAGGTGGTTTTGTTCCAAAACAGGAAGCTTCTCCATCTAGTCCTAGACTCCACAACAAGTTTCAATCAGCTTGAATAGTTACTCTCTTTGCTAGTTACATGTGACTAATGACTCAACAGAATGCTCACGATGCAGTGGGACCTATTAGTAAGTATAGCATCAAGATAGGAAATTAAGTTCGTCTGGCTCTATTCATGTTTTTTTTTTTATCTGTTTGGTCTACAATAACATCCTAGGTAAGTGCTGATATAAATTAAAAGCATTTAAAAATACAAATCCATCACAAGGAGAAACAACAGGGGACAACAGAGAACAACCTGAACCTGAGGACATCAGGAAGAAATACAATATGAACCAAGACTTGAGAAAAGAAACATTCCCCAAGGGTGTACAGAAGAACTTCTGCCAGTGACGAAGAATACAGTGGAAAAATTACCTGAGTGTTATTTGGAACCACAAAAGGAACTAACAGTTGAAGGGAAAAACTTTCAGAGAACATAAGGAAAAACAATACAATAAAGTGAGACTAAAAATAAACTTCCTAAAGGCATCAGGAAGAACCACAAAAGCAACCAAGATGATTTCC
This sequence comes from Hepsetus odoe, assembly GCA_017165825.1. Lineage (NCBI taxonomy): Eukaryota > Metazoa > Chordata > Actinopteri > Characiformes > Hepsetidae > Hepsetus > Hepsetus odoe. The sequence goes on from CM029382.1 coordinate 22,737,489, forward strand.
TGACCAAGACTCATAAGGTAGAACTTATTGAGAGCATGAGTCAAGTCAAGTCAACTTTATTTATATTGCACTTTTTACAACTGTTGTTGTCACAAAGCAGCTTTACAGTATCCGGTTCCGAGCCCCAGTTGGGTAAGCCGAGGGCGACAGAGGCAAGGAAAAACAAGTGGAAGAAACCTTGGGGGAAACCAAGACCCAAAAGAGGAACCCATTCTCCTCTGGTCGACATCGGAAATAAAAGGAAAGAAAGAAAGAGAAAAACCCTGTATAGTGAACATTTCCAGAAAGCATGAGTTACAGTAAAAGTAAGAGTCCACTGGTGACTGTAACTGGAGGTTTATGATCTAATGGTGGAAGCTCTGTTTGAGTGGGGGAAGCTTTAATCTTCATGGCAGTAGCTCCTGCAGAAGAGCCAGTCTGATGTAGCTGATCTAAAGTTCAGGTTAGGAGAAAAATAAGATGATAGTAGTTTCACCGACTCAGTGGAGTAGCTGGCATGGAACGCAGGAGACCCTCATGGAGATCGATGGACTTGCCCTCAGGAAGCACCCAAACCGTGCAAACCGGTGGTGGACAGCCACCCCTCTCAATCAAAGAGAAAGGAATTAGATCTGTTCTGAACTCACTGTACAGACCGTAGGTTTAAAGAATGCAGTAATGTGACTCCTATTACAACCTGACTAAAAAGGACAGATCTGACAAAAAGGACAGATCCAGGGGTTTTACAGACACAGGAGCACCCTGTGACACTGGCGTCCCCCAAACCACCCTCAACAACCTGAATTTACTGATCTGTCCGGGCCACGTTTGTCCCCGAGCTTTAGTTTTGATTTAGTTTTGGATCTCCGGGCAAACAATGGATACTGAAATCCACCAGCCTGTCAAAGCCTTTGTTTGTCCCTGAGTTTTAGTCTTGATTTTTTGTTTTGGATCTCTGGGCAAACAATGGATAATGAAATCCACCAGCCTGTCAGGGCCTTGGTTTGTCCCTGAGTTTTTTGAGCCTGAGTTTATGAGCGTGAGAGTGGTGGCCCAGCAGCACCAACATCCCAGTTTACTGTAATTCTCTGTATCCCCGGATCTGCACCTCTTAACTAACAGGGAAATTAATTACTAAAAGTCTGACTAAACAAGTATGTCTTTAGTCTGGATTTAAATACTGAGAGTGTGTCTGAGTTCCGGACAGCAGCTAGAGGACTGTTCCAGAGACGGGGGGCTTTGGATGAAAACCTCTTCACCCTGTTGTTGTTTTCAAAACTCTGGGAACTGTTAGGAAACCAGCACCTTGTGATCTAAGTGAGTGTGAAGGTTCGTAACTGGAGATAAGCACAGAGAAATACTCAGGCGTGAGGCTGTTTAGGGCTTTGTAATTTAGCAGTAAAATTTTATAGTCGATACGAAATTTTATAAGAAACCAGTGAAGTTTAGATAATATCTGACTAATAGGATCAGACTTTCTGGATCTAGTGAGGACTCTAGCTGCTGTGTTCTGGACTAACTGAAGTTTATGAAGGCTCTTACTGGAACATCCTGACAACAGGACATTACAGTAATCTAGTCTTGAGGTGATGAACGTGTGTATCATTATTTCTACATCATGTAGTGTCAGTGAGCTTCTAAGTTTAGCAATGTTTCTAAGGTGAAGGAAAGCTATTTTAGTAATGTTTCCAATGTGTGTATCTAGAGATAGTTCCAAGTCAATTGTGAATCCCAGGCTTTCACAATTTCACAATTGGGATTCACAATTGACTTGGAACTTGGCTTTTTGCCTGCATTCTCCAAGAAAGGCGTAGCTTGGGGCAGCGGTGGCCTAGTGGTTAGGGAGTTGGCCCTGCATCGGAAGATTGTGGGTTCGATTCCCTCCGCAGTGGGTTGCCCTGAGGTACCCCTGAGCAAGGTGCCGTCCCTGTCACTGCTCCCCGGGCGCTTTCAATAGCTGCCCACTGCTGCACGGTGTTTGTGTGCATGGGTTAAAAGCAGAGGTCCAATTTCGTTGTGGTTCACGCTTGCTGTGCGTTGACCTCGCAATGACAAGGGTTGTCACTTTCACTTTCTTTTTTCACTTTGTGTGTTTAAGATTAACTGTAAAATTAGGTTAATCTAGCATTAAACCTGAAAGTTTGTCTCTAGCAATTTTGTGACCTAGTAAAAGAACTTCTGTCTTTTCAGAATTTAACATCAGAAAATTGAGTGACATCCACTCTTTTATAGCTCCTATACAATCCTCAATCTTTTTTAATTAGAGTTGATCTTCAGGTTGAACTGAAATATTTAATTGTGTGTCATCAGCGTAACAGTGGAAGCTGATTCCCTGTTTCTGGATAACTGAACCCAGAGGGAGCATGTATAATATGAAGAGGAGGGGGCCTAGGAAAGAGCCTTGCGGAACTCCACAGCTAACTTTTGTACGAACTGACAGTTCTTCGCTTACGTTCACAAACTTATAGCAGTTGGTCAGGTATGATTTAAACCAGAAGAGGGCTGTTCCTGTTATACCAACCAGGTTTTCTAGTCTGTGCAGTAAGATATTGTGATCTGTGGTGTCAAACACTGCACTAAGATAGAGGATAAAGGATACCAACCCTTTGTCAGATGCCATTAACAGATCGATTACTATTTTCACTAATGCTGTTTCAGTGCTACGGTGTGGTCGAAAACCAGACTAAAATTTCTCAAAGATGTTATTTTTGTGTAGATATGAACACATCTGCTGGGCCACAGCTTTCTCCAGAATCTTTGATATAAAAGGTAAATTAGAAATTTGGTTGATAGCTTGTTAACTTGGAATGGATTAAGATTAGGTTTCTTGAGTAGGGGTTTAATAACTGCTATTTTAAATGCTTATGGCACAAAGCCCAGGTTGAGAGAGGAATTTACTATTTGTAATTAAGGCCTGATTATTACTGGTGTGGCTTCTTTAAGTAGTCTGGTAGGAACTGCATCCAGGATGGAAGTAGAAGATCTGGAAGAGGAAAGAGCTGAGATGAGGTCAGTCTGCAGAACTGGATGAAAGTAGTCTATCCTCACTGTTGGTCTTAGGCTTTGAACTGTGTCTGTATCTGTCTCAGGCAGCGGGCATGGTGTATTTGTGATTTGGTTTTGGATTTCTTGCCGAATTATTTCAATCTTATTATTAAAGAAATCCAGAAAATTATGGCAATTCAATTCAATTTATTCTTGTATAGCGCCTTTTACAACACAGTTGCCCCAAGGCACTTTACATTGGTGGTAGATGGTGGAACAGGTTACAGTAATAGATGTTAAAGCCGGACGACTACGAGGGAGTGGAACCAAAAACTCCACTGTGTGGAGAAAAAAAAAACCTCTGAGGGTCCAAGGTCGACCGGCTACCCAACCCCCTTGGGTATACTAACAGTACAAAGTTAGTTTGGTTTTAAACTCCAGGATCAGTGAGGAGTCCCAAGTTGCTTCCAGGTACCGGTGAGCTGCCAGGATCCCTTGGCGCATCAGATGCATCGCACAGACCAGATGGTAGCTCGGCATTGGACTCAGGTGATGACCATAGTGGGCCCCCCCGGACATGTGGGGAGAGAAATGGAACGGGGATGGTCAGTAATGAGCAGGATCCAGTAGTGACAGACACAGAAATGAAACAATACAGTGCGATGGCATGTACAGCAGCACCAGCGACATTAGCAATGGTGCACTATGGTGATTGGTGCGGGTAAGCTAAACTAAAAAAGTAAGTCTTCAGCTGTGATTTAAAGACTGAGACTGAATCGGCATCCCGTACAGAAGCAGGCAAGCTGTTCCACAATCTAGGGGCCCTGTAACTGAACGCTCGTGCTCCTATACATTTATTTATGCGAGGGACAATTAGGAGATCTTTATTCTGGGATCTAAGTGGGCGATTAGGTGTATAGGCATTAAGCAGTTCGGTTAGGTATATTGGGGCAAGACCTTTAAGTGCCTTGTAGGTTAAGAGGAGGACCTTGAAGTCAGCCCTGTACATAACAGGAAGCCAGTGAAGCGAGGAGAGTAGGGGAGTTATGTGGTCGTACTTCCTGCTCCTGCTAACAATCATTGTACATTGCAGGTATCTGACTTTCAGCTCCTGCATGGTTCTTTGTGAGTATAGCTATTGTGTTGATTAGAAATCTAGGATTATTTTTATTGGATTCTATTAAAGAGGATTGGTAGGCAGAATGTGCAAATGTAAGTGCGCTCTTAAATTGTAAGAAACTCTCAGTTCACACAGTGAAATGATTCTAATTTTGTCAGCCACCATTTACGTTCTAGTTTCCACATCTTTTACTCAAGAGCTCGGGTTTGGTTAGAGTACCATGGAGCGAACTGTCAGTCAGTCAGTCATTTTCTGCCGCTTGTCCCAAGTGGGGTCGCGGGGGGAGTGCTGGAGTCCATCCCAGCTCACACAGGACGAAGGACAGGGGGGCACACCCTGGACAGGTCGCCAGCCCATCGCAGGGAGGAGCGAGACAGGGACGGCACCTTGCTCAAGGGCACCTCAGGGCAACCTGTTGGGAAGGGGTTCGAATCCTCCGATCCTCCGATCATGCGGCTAACGCCCTAACCACTTGGCCACTGTTCGAATCCTCCGATCCTCCGATCATGCGGCTAACGCCCTAACCACTTGGCGAACTGTTTTTGTCTAATTATTTTATGTGTCAACGGTGCCACATTATCTAACGTGGAAGGAAATGTGTTCTCTAGATGTACAGTAAGATAATCCAGCTCTTCTGGACCAGATGGTGAACTAATAAGTGTTGATAAGTCTCAAAGATTTTCAGTAAGACTATGGGTTGTGGATATAACGAAGTAGTGTCGTGGGCTGGACATCAATGCAGAGCTGAGAGCTTCGTACTGAACTTTTAATAACGGAAATAAGGTGCACAGAATTCATAAACTAAACATCCTAAAAATAGCATGTAAAAGAAAACATAAATAAACACGGAGGTGAACACCCTGCTCTGATTCATTTGGGCTTATAACACCAGCCCCCGATGAGGTACACCTGGCACCAATGCCTAGGTGTGCACAATCAGAGCAGGGCGCTCTGCTGTCACAGTAGAGGATGTTATTTTACGGCTAACCCGATCCGGAAGTGATGTATATAAATTAGAGCTGTTGAGGATCTCATATGTGATGAGATGATGATCTGAGAACACTGCTGACTGGGGAATAATGGAAATATGGTCAACTTGGACGCCTAGTGTAAGGATCAAGTCTAAAGTGTGATTATGGCAAAGAGTGGGCCCCATCACGTTCTGGACAAAAAAGGCACAGTATTAAGGATGGATTTGAAAGCTAATTTCAAGGAGTCTTGCTCTTTCTCTACATGGATATTAAAGTTTCAACAATTATAACTTTATTTTTATAAACTGCCAGGCTTGCTAGAAAATGGCTGACCTCTTTTAGGAACTGTGAGTAGAGTTCTGGTGGCCTATAGATGGTAATCAGTGAAAAGGCCTTTTTGTATTTGGGTTAGTTATATTGAGATAAAGGGTTTCAAAAGAAGAGAGGTTTAAACCTGTTCTCTGACTGAACACTATGGTGTTTTTATGTAGAACTGCTGTATCTCCCCCTCAACCATTTAAGTGAGGATTGTGTACTTACCTGTAACCTTTCGGGGTGCTTTCATTTAGTGAAATAAACTCATCAGATTTGACCCAAGTTTCAGCGAGACACAGAGCATCAGAATCCTTTTCATTTATCATCTCATTCAACAATCTCTGCTTTAGAGTTTAATGATCTAATATTAAGAAGTCCCAGCTTTAGATCTAAGGTGCTGTTGTTGGCTGATTTTGAAAGTTGAACTTTAATCAAATTGGTAGAGCAGGTTTTCTGGTTTTTTTCTTTTGTATAGTTTTGTTTGGGGAGGAAGAACCATGCAGGGAACCAAGGCTCAAAATGAACAACCTCTTGATGGCATTTGGAAGAAACACAACAGGAACCAAAACCTTCATCAGAGCCCAAGCAAGAAGCAAACTTGCAGAATGTTAAAAATGCGCAATGAAAGATGTAACTTAAAACTGATATAAGATGCATTGAGAGGAACCGAAGCTACATGGGGAAAAATCACTAAGATTTTTCGGAAGACCCACTGAGTTTGATCCACCAGACTCCAAAGGAACGGCTGAATAAGGAAGGAACCAGGTGTCAGAAAGGTGCTGCACCATGTGAAGTGGAAACATTGGAAAAGAAACTCTCAGAGGAACCAAGAGTCAAAAGGGGAACCCGTCCTCATCTGGGCCACATCAGACAGTGCAGTTTGGACATGGATAGGACAAGTTTAGAAGGGAGATTAAACAGAGATCAGACTTACAAAAACTAAAGGAGATAAACCAGTGACAGATGGTAAAATCTGTCAAACATCTGGAGGATCTTCTCATTGTGTTGGGAATAAACAGGATGGCAGATACGGGAAAACCATTTAGAGTTCGAGAAGGGGCTGGTGAGCAGGAAGCTCATAAGAAGTCATGGAAAATGCTATTTATCCTAGGTGAAACCTATTTTGGTGCTTCATAGAACCATTTTTGTAAATGTTCCTTAAAGAACCATATACATAACAGGCTTTCCATCATGAAAAAGATATTTACTTAAACGACCATGTAAGCATGCACTAGCATGCACTTTTTACGGGGCAGCGCTGGCCTAGTGGTTATGGACTAGGCCCCAGAATTGTAAGGTTGTGGGTTCAAATCTCAGACCAGTAGGTTGCCCTGAGGTTCCCTTGAGCAAGGTACCGTCTCCATCATAGCTCCCTAGGTGCTGGGTATGTCTGCCCCCCTTACCTGCTCAGTTGGATGGTTGTGTGGGTTAAATACAGATGCTGCATTTCATTGTGGTTAACTATATACTGGGTTCACAATGACAAATAGTCACTTTCACTTATGGTTCTTGGAACAACTGTTGCCTTCACTAAAGCCCCCTCAAAAACACGTTTTTTAACCAGGGTAGTTACAGTTAAACAGTGCTTTACTGATTGATATGACCTTGTACCTTTAAAAAAAGTGGTTCTTCAAGGGTTCTTAAAACCAGTGCTTTCCTATAGAACTATAGAACGCAAACCTTAAATAAATGGTTTTGTTCATCATAAAATGGTGGCTGGAGGATGGAAACATTCATCTGTACTTGATAAAACTACTTTCTCCAAGTTCGGTGAAGTACTGCATTAAAAGGCTCCATGGTTAAAATTCTTGTTTAAAATGTTTTACAGAACCACCTCCCTCAGAGAACTACGGAACTTGGTAAAGAACCATTTAAAGATTCAGATTCAGACTGCAAAGAGAAGTGGTTCCCAAGCCGGTCCCCAGATCGCGCACCTCCTCGTTTTATCTTTCTGGACTGGACATTGGGTTAGACTTTCAGGGGTATTTTAGGGCAAGTTGAAGAACCTGCTCTGAAGGAACATGAAACCATATTAGCCCTTTATATTTCTGTGCACTTTGGGGCAGCGGTGGCCATGTGGTCAGTGACTAGGCACCATGATTGGATAATTCAAGGAACCTCAGATCGTAGTCTCAAAACTGCAAACTCCAAACAATGTCTTGCTTTGTCGATCAACTGTACCTCACAGTCACAGCACTTTCCACACTTCGGGGTTTGGACTCACCAACAGTTGGATGTCTGATATCTGTCAGGTGCCTGCATGGTGTCTTTGAGCAGTTTACGCAGTGGCAGGGAGACACATGAACTCTGATCAGTTTCTTGTCTTTTTTCGTCAATCTCACAAAAAAAGACACAAGTCGTCCAAACCCTCAGCCCGAACAATACTGGAGCTGAGAGCACAGTTTGAGTCATGTGGGGAAAGAATATGCAGATCAGAAGCCTCAGCATAAAGTGATGGACCAGCAAGCACTGATGTGTACACACACACACACACACACACACACACTAAGTCCATATATCACTGACACACAGATACTCCTAATCCTGAGCAAACTGTTTTATCTGTGTGTGTGTGTGTGTGT
>CM029382.1:22752940-22760698 GCA_017165825.1 Hepsetus odoe
ATGTAACATGCAACAATATCTTTGTAGGTCTGTATACAACCTGTAATGATATCTGCATATAACATTTAACAATATCTCTATATATCTGTATATAATCAGGTTATATGCAAATATTATTGCATGTTTTTAGCTGATATTATTACAGGTTATATACAGATGTTGTTACATGTTATATACAGATATTATTGTATGATATAAGCACATATTATTGCAGGTTATATACATATTTTAGTGTTTGTCATATACAGATATTGCATATTTTATATAAATATATGGGTAGTATTGCATGATATATAAATATATTGTTGCATGTTATGCAGATATTATTGCATGTTATATACAGATATAGAAAGATATTATTGCAGGTATATCCAGATATTGCACAATACATGCAGAAATATACACAGATAGTGCAGATTATATACAGATTTATGCAGATATTCCTACACATGCCATCTGGAGTAAAAGCTTGTTTATGAGTTTGGAAATGTGGTTCCTTAAGGCGCTTCTCATCTGTGGAGCAGATGAAGACAGGATGAGCTGCGTCCTACAGAAATGCTGCTGCCGCGATCTGAAGGTGTCTTCCAGTGAAGGCAGGGGAGCCCTATTATTTTCTGGACTGTGTTTATGACTCTCTGGACAGCTGTCCTGCTGTAATACAATATGTCAGAGATGCTCCTTGCAGAGCAGCGAGACAAGGATGGGCTGCATCCCTAAAAATGTAGAGCCAATGTGGGCCTCTGGGAGGTTTTCTCTTCCTCTTCTGAGTAGTTCTTTGCTCCAGGCAACTAAATAAATCATTGTGAAATTTGTGAAAAGTTCACAAATAAATAAAATCGTTGTTGTAATTACTTATTATTGATGGCTTGGGTGTGTTTTTTTTTTCTTTTGCAGGCTCTGCTTCAGGTGGCGAAAAACCTCTTCACACATCTTGGTGAGTATGGATTTAGTAAACTGGACATTGATTGGTTGTATGGTTGGTGGGTTGGTTGTTTGGTTGACTGTCTAACTCATAAATCGATTGATTGATTGATTGGTTGATTTTTTTATTGATTGATTTAATTAATTAATTGCTTTTTTGATTGATTTATTTAATTGATTGCATGATTGAGTGATTGACTCCAAGTGAAACTGAAAGTTCAGATCAATTAACACTATTATACGTATAGCTCTCATCCTGACATCTGACATCTGATGACTGATGCCCTCTTTTCTCATTCTCTCTCTTTCTGTCTCTCTCTCTCTCTCTCTTAGATGATGTTTCTGTCTTACTGCAGGAAATAATTGTGGAGGCCAGGAACCTGAGCAATGCTGAGATGTGAGTTTATCTTTCTCACACACACTCCTGAGCCTATCATCACACATTTCATTTAAAAGGGGCCGCCACCTTGATTGCGTGAGCTCCAGCAGTGTAAACAGCCCCACAATGGTGGGGTTAGAGTTACAGAGTTTAATATTACAACCAAGACCTGCCATTGTTTGCAGCTAATGCAGGTAGAAATTAGGTCAAGGCATTTCACAAACATTGCTGTTTGTAGTATCCGTGGCATCCAAGGTGATGAGCAACATTAACATCAAGGGATGTACTGAAAACACTACGCAGTGACAAAAAGTGGGAATTCTAGGTAAAAGGGTAGTTTCTGACTTGACTTCCAGCACTGATTGACGGCCATAAGACCATTTATTGCCTTTTCATTATTTTATAACAGGAAAATATTACAAATGCTATAAAACTGATTGTTTTGTAGCGAGTGTAATGTAGCAATATGCATTGGAAAAGCATTTTATTGAATGTGAGTCTTTAAGTCTTAGTTTCATTAAATAACCACCCCTTGACTTTATCATAGCAGCAGATTCATCACATCCTTTCCAGCTATTTTTGGAAATTCTTGGTGTCCAACCCCTCCAGGATCTTTTCAAGCAGTTTTGTCGCATTTATTGGACGCCTTTCTATGGAATGTATATGGCCATTTTTCATCATTTTGAAGAACATTTGGGATCATTATCCTGTTAAAGAATTAATTTTTTTGCAATGAAACTGATGTTCCAAAGAAAACTCTGATGTTGAAGAGCTGAATAATAATTTTCAATTTTCATGATTTCTGTATTTTGGACATAGGCTCTAGCTCTAGCTCCCAAAAACACCTCCAGAACATCACCTCCATGTTTCACTGCAGGAACAATACATTCTGTGCTGACCTTCCCTCCATTCCCTGTCCCGCATAAACCCTTCACTTCCCTCAAATCACAGAAATTTACAGCTAATCGTCCATCCACAAGTCCTGCTCCCAGTCCTGAACACTGCTCCCAGTCCTGAACACAATGTTTGTGTTTTTTGGCCCACAGTTGTCTCTTTTTATTGTAAAAACACAAAATGAAGGTTTTCTCTCAGCAGCTGGAGTATTAAAAGCTGGAGAATTAAAACACAAAGTGAAAATGAGTAACTAAAGACATGCCTGATATCTCATAAAATTGTTTTTAATGTGTGGGTAGACCCAGACTTCTGGCCCGTAGTGTAGCAGATAAGATTCAAAATAGTGGGAGATCTTTCAAGCTAGCCTTCCCATCCATCCCTCTGGGTGGGGTGGTTTTGGCACTGGAGCCCACCCTTCACTTCTAGGTGGGAGATAGAGGAACATCCAGGAAAGGTCGCAAATCTTTTCATTTCAGTCCACATTTTTAGAATTTTTAGAATTTAAATCTCTCAAGCTAAATGATCAATAATTTAAATATGTACAGAAATGTATGGGTGAAAAAAATAAGTTGTGTGGTTACCCACTACCCCTAAAAGAAAACAAAAGACCATGAAAGATCTAGTGAATGGTTGCATTTTTTAACCACCCTGTACCCTACACTGGGATGAGGCTGCATAAGACCTGAACCTTGTCTGACCGCAGGGCCTTATAAGTAATTTCTCATGATGATTACAACCCAACAGCCTCATTACTGCTGGCTTTGAAGAACACGCCGACTTTCAGAACCTTGGCCGTGGTTTGTTTAGCGTGAGGCTGATAACAGTATGAGGGGGTGTATGTGCATGCTGGACAATTAGTGCTACAATTAATTATTCATCTCCTTCCCTCTCTCTACCTCTCTTTCGCTCAGTTGTTCAGTGTTTCTTCTGGACCGTGTCAGTCACGAACTCGTGGCCAAAGTCTTCGACGGTGGGGTTGTGAACGAAGACGAGGTAAGGCTTATGTTTGCTTATGAGTGTGAAATGTAAACATGTTGATGCCTGGACTCATCTGGAAACTGTCCCTCAAGGACTGAAATTGGAGAAGCCAGCTGTGCAGAACATCCCCCAGAGATGATCAGGGCTTTAGCCAACAGCTTTCAAGGGGAGCCAACAGAACTTGCCGTTCCAATTCCCACAAGTTCATTGTCGTCCCTCTAAAGTATCTAATTTGACTAACTTACCAAACATTTTATTCTTCTAATACTACTTGTCAACCTACCTACCTTCTTAATATTCACTGTTGTTTATTAGTGTTTGGTGTTTCCACCTATAACTCATTAAACCACCTTCAGCTGCAAAAATCACAAAAGACAACTTTAGTCCCTTAAGATGACAAGGTCCTGTTGGTACCAATCTAGATAGGGCAGATATCAAAAATGACTTGTATCAGTGTGGAAAAAGCCCAGTTCCAGGTTTCTTTTGAAAAGTTTTGAGTACTTTGTTCAGAAAAGCTTAGAAGCTTGAGAGTTGACTCTAACTTGACCCTTAGAGTTTTGGGGTTTGTGTCAAATTTGCAACTCAGAGTCTTGAGATCTGGCTCGGCCTTGCACCTCAGAGATTTGAGACCTGCCTCTGATTTGCATCACAGAGCCCTGAGACCTGACTGTGACGTTGATCAGAGATGATACAGAGATCTGAATCAAATCTCAGGTCTTGAGACTTGACTTAGACTTACATCTCACAGCCCTGAGATCTGATATCTTCATCACAGACTATTGGCACTCGACACTCGACTTTCATCTAAAAGTCTTGAGACATGAGTCAGACTTGCATCTCAGAGCCCTGGGATCTAATGCAGACCCTGATCTCAGAGTCTTGACACTCAAACTTGCATCACAGAGTCTTGAGATTTGACTTGGCCTTGCATCTAAGGGTCTTGAGAATTGAGTCAGGCCTGCCTCTCTGAGACCTAAGACCTGATAAGAACTGGCACCTCAGAGTCTTCAAGATTCTTTATTTCCAGAATCTTTATTCATCTGATACACTGTTATACATGTAATGAAATGTGCTCAGATTATCCTAAGGCTGCACAAGTAGATGTAAAAATTTGAGTCTTGAGCGTTGGTTCTGACTCACATCTCAGAGTCTTGTGACCTGGGTCTGACATTCATTCTGGTTCTGACACACACCTAAGAGTTTATATCTTTTCAATCGGACAGAAGGAGTTCCGCATCCCTGCCGATCAGGGCATCGCTGGACACGTGGCTACCACGGGCAAAATCCTCAACATCAAAGACGCCTACTCCCACCCACTGTTCTACCGAGGTGTGGACGACAGCACTGGATTCAGAACCAGGAACATTCTCTGCTTCCCCATCAAGGACGAGAACGGAGGTACTGCAGACACTTTTGACAGAAAAGGGCAGTTTAAAGACCAAATGAGTGTTCATGTTAAAGACAGCATTATATCATAGAATGTCAGAAGTTGCATGAACAAGACTATTTGAGATCACTTACCAGTTTCCTTTTAAAAACTTTGTGTGTGACAAGACTTTTCAGATTAACAGATGCGGAATGTCCATTACATACCAAGCCACCAGTTCAGACACAAGACCAAAGTAAAAGTGACCTTGAACAGGTGGCTAAAGGTCTTTAATTTGAGATGATGTGTAATTTAGAATTGCTTTGTCCATCAACAGTCTGAGCCAAAGCAATTCAAAGGAGTGAAAGATCAGAAAAAAGCTAAATTGACAATTTAATTCCCCCCGGTCATGTGTTTGTGTGTGTGTGTGTGTGTGTGTGTGTGTGTGTTTTAAATGTTTTAGACGCTTTTAGCGAGTGTGTGGGTGTGTGCCTGGGGTGAGTGTTTGGAGCAGATTTAGATGTCCTGTCAGTCTGTGTGCATTTTTTGAGCTGGTTTGAAGTGTTTCCAGCTGTTCCTTTGAATGCATTCATGTTTTCATTCATTTTCAATCCAAATATATCCTCACTTTGAAGGATAACAAGAGAAAAACAAGACAGACAAAATGGTCCTGGAGATGTAAAGTGCTTTTTTACTAAAGCTTTAGGTTAAAAGAAAACATCTTGCCTGAGGTTAAGATTAGAGTTAGATTTAGGGTTAAGCTCTAGAAACTATTTTTACATATAAATACACGTTTATAAAATATACGGGGCTTATTATTATAAACAGACGCATTTATATAATGGGTATGCATCATATTATTACATAATTTTTATTACTATTATGTCCTACAAACATATAACATATAGATATTTCTTTTGGGAATAAGTGTGATAACACTTAGCCTCTCTCTCTTTTCTATCTCTCTCCAGAGGTTATTGGAGTTGCTGAGCTGGTGAATAAAACGAATGGACCGTGGTTTAACCGTTTTGATGAGGATCTGGCAACTGCCTTCTCCATCTACTGTGGAATTAGCATTGCACATGTGAGTGGCAGACAAGAAGGGAACCAATGCAGAATGATTTTGTCCTGACCAGCAGCAGGGGTCCATATGCTCTGACAAGAGCCTGGCAAGAGGAATCACACTCAACATTATTGAGAAAGCTTGGTCTGATTCTGCAGAGCCTTTCCTGCCACAAGAGGGTGCTGTTCCCAAACATATCAGTTTGCTACCAGCCCAAATGAGAAACATTAGCAGTGTTGGAGAACCAGTTCAGAGAATTTAACCAATGCACATCCTGATCCTCACTTGAGTGTGAAGTTCATTTATTCTGCTTCTATAAATATGTTGCATTTGAGACTGCAGCCATTTTTTCCAATTCAACCTCCATGTGAAGCTAAGAGTACTAATGGCTGGTTTTGAATTCTGATCAAGGTCATTGACTGAAGTGTGCTTTGTTATTTTGCTTGGTTTCAGTCTTTGCTGTATAAGAGAGTGCATGAAGCGCAGTTCCGCAGTCACCTTGCCAATGAGATGATGATGTACCACATGAAGGTGTCTGAGGAGGAGGTGACCAAGCTGCTGGTTATTGGCATTGAGTCCGTCCAGAAGATTCACCCCAGCTTCGCTGAGTTCACCTACACGCCACGATCTTTGCCTGACGACAGCACACCTATGGTCAGCCTTTGTGGCCGTATAGTCAGACCTTTATGAGAACAGAGTGTCCATAAAACGAGAAAATATATCACCCTGCGAGCACCAGGGACCCATTAGCTACATATCATTTTTTATGATGATAAAATATTAAATCAGAAAAATAGGACCATGTTTGACTGGCCCGAATACAATTAGCCAATCTAATCAGAGATATCTGACCAACAAATCAAAATACATTTGGTCCATCAATGTCCTAAAACCCAATTAAATGGACAACCTTCTCAACAGTGTAGTGGTTACACAAGCAGCATGAGGCTGCATGCCCTGTTATGTGTACATTGAGATTAATATGTGGCTTAAGGGCCTAATCTTTTGACAACTTTTGAATGTGATCAATTTAGAAAGTTACATTTGTACAGTTTACTCATGGAATTTTCAATCACTGCTGTTTTTACTTCAGTTATAACCTCATTTACCTCAGTTATTTTTTCATTCAGTTTTTGCCATATGTCTTTCAGATATTGCCATATTTACCTGTGTTATTGCCATATATCACTCAGTTGTAGCCATATTTACCTCAGATAACAATTACTAGCCTTGTTATCTCAGATACTACCACATTTCACTCAGATATTAACTTATTTACCTCAGTTATTGCCATATTTACCTCAGTTACTAGCATAGTTACCTCAGATTCTACAACATCTACTCAGATACTAACTTATTTATCTCAGCTACTAGCATGGTTACCTCAGATACTACCACACTTCACTCAGATATATCGCCATATTTGACTCAGTTATTGACATACAATTATTTCATTTCGTTTTTGCCATATGTCATTCAAATATTGCCACATTTACCTTAGTTACTGACATATTTACCTGAGTTATTGCTATATATCACTCAGTTGTAGCCATATTTACCTCAGTTACTAGCATTGTTATCTCAGATACTACCACATTTGTGATATTAACTTATTTACCTCAGTTATCGCCATATTTGACATACAAATATATCATTCAGATATTGCCACATTTACCTTATTAACTGCCATATTTCACTCACTTATTGAAATATTTCATTCAGATATTGCACAATTTACCGCCAACCAAATATGGTTGCTGCCATATTTACCTCAATAATTGCCTTATTTCACTAAATTATTGGCATATCATATCGGTTTTTGCAACATTTCACGTTGTTACTGTCATATTTCACCTAGTTATTACTAGACTTTACTCAGTTATATAGTGCTTTTTAATCAGTTACTGTCATGTTTGTCCCATTTATCCCATATTTCTTAGCCATTCTCACATTTCATTCACTTATTGCCACAAAATCTTAAAAATAATTTTGTATCAGGGATATTAAGTGTCGTTTTTTTTTTCTTTCCAGGGCATTTTGAGCATGTTTGAAGACATGGGTTTTATAAACACCTACAAGATTGACCTGCACACTCTGGCCAGGTATACTCTCTCTTATTCTCTCTGTTTCTCTCTCTCTCTCTCTCTCTCTCTCTCT
>CM029382.1:22760932-22802139 GCA_017165825.1 Hepsetus odoe
TGTTGTTAATGTGGGCAACACAGTGGCACGGTGTGTGGAGCTGTTGCCTCACAGCGAGAAGGTCTTGGCCTTGATTCCCCGGTGGGACGGTCCGTGTCCTTTCTGTGTGGAGTTTGTTCCTCCCGTGTCTGTGTGTGTTTCCTCCAGGACCTGCAGGTTTTTTGATGATGCTAAATTGTCCCCTTGGTGTGAGTGTGTGTGCATGTCTGTGTATCTGCCCTGTGATGGACTGTTGACCTGTCCTGGATGTGTCTCCCCCTTTCTCCCTGTGGAGCTGGGATGGACTCCATCACTGCCCGTGACCGTAATTTATCATTGTTAATGTATTTATTTATGGTTTCTTTATGAGTTACTTAAAAAATTTGGTTACATTCTTCTTTTTGGTTGAACTACAAACACAACTTTATCCATCACTCCCTTCAACCCTGAATGCACGAAGGGGAACGAGTGAACCCGTCTCCCAGCGACAAATAATACCTGTGTCCAGTCACCTGATTTACAGTGTGAAACCGGAGGCCTTCGAGTCCCGTCTAAAGCAATTATCTCCCCACTAAGTGTTGGTGTTTTGCACTGAAAGGAAAAGTGCAGCGCTGCAGTGAACTCTTCAAGTTAACACGAATAATTAGCGACCGCATACGTCTCCTCCTGAAAGCCACCATCCCTCTTTCTCTCTCTCTCTCTCTCTCTCTCTCTCTCTCTCTCTCTCTCTCTCTCTTTCTTTTCTTATTCCTTTCTCTCCTCTTCCCTCTTCTTACTCTCTCTTTCTCCTAAAGTCCATCTTTCTCTCTCTTTGTTGTTCCTACCAGTTTTCTCTCTCTTTCCCCCTCTCTCCAGCTATTTTTCTCTCTTTCCTTTGAAACCAATATGGATTATGTTGGTACACAAAGCAGAGCAACAACAAT
This sequence comes from Hepsetus odoe, assembly GCA_017165825.1. Taxonomy (NCBI): domain Eukaryota; kingdom Metazoa; phylum Chordata; class Actinopteri; order Characiformes; family Hepsetidae; genus Hepsetus; species Hepsetus odoe. Next base: position 22,761,835 of record CM029382.1, read on the forward strand.
AACTGAGCAGGAGTCAAGGAGCTCTGGAAAACACCTGCCGAACAGAAGGAGGAGGATTTGGGCCAGAGACGGACATATGCTCATGAGAAAGTGCAGACCCAGTTTACTTAGTGACTGAACTTTTAATATGTGAAGGATATCATACAAACTGGCCACATTGTGAGGATAGACAGGTCATGGGTCAAATCCCAAACCAGTAGGTTGCTCTGAGGTACCACCAAACAAGGTACAGTCCCCGTCACTTCTCCCCGGGCGCTAGATATGGCTGCTCACTGATACTCACACTAGAAGCCAATACTCAATCAAACCCATTCCCAAACTTGCTCAACACATTTTCCATTTTTTAAAACGTTGAGCAAGCTTGTGGGTGTGGCTCTGGACTGGGACTGAGTGCTTCTTCTTGTATCACTGGTCATACAATCAGTTACATAATTCAGTCTGTGTCTCTGCTGTCAGCTGTGTGAAATGGAAAGTCCCTATACTAATATTAATGCTGATGAAGGGGTGCAGCCTTAATGGTTTTAACTGGAGGGTTGGGTGTTCAATCCCCAGGACCAATAGGCAAAATGTGGTTGAGTAGGGGACAGAAGTGGCTGAAGTGCTCTTGGACAAGTCACCTAAGCTCATAGCTGGCCCAGGTGTTGCATCACACTGCTTCTGGTGCGTGTGTTAACTAACTGTGTGTGTGTGTGTGTGTGTGTGTGTGTGTGTGTGTGTGTGTGTGTGTGTGTGTGTGTGTATGTGTGTGTGTGTTTGTTTGTCTGTGTAGGTTTTGTCTGATGGTGAAGAAGGGCTACAGGGACCCTCCCTACCACAACTGGATGCATGCGTTCTCCGTTTCCCACTTCTGTTACCTGCTCTACAAAAACCTAGAGCTTTCCAACTACCTCGAGTAAGAACACACACACACACGCACAGCTAAACAGTTCGATTTATGAGTTGACATGAAAAACAATATGCGAACCTTTCCTTTAAAAATTATAATATACAAATGTCAAATAAATTATATTTGTATATATATCAGCTCCTTTAGAAAACAATGAGACTTCAATATACACAATATCCTGTATATTTGTATATTAGTATATATGTGGCAGCAGTGCCCTAGTGGTTAATGAGTTGGTCCCAGGATCAGAAGATTGTGGGTTCGAATCCCAGGCCACTAGATTGGCCCCAAGGTACCCTTGAGCAACGTACCATCTCAATATTCATTCATGTATGTCTACAGCACAGTTCCTTTTCTTCTACAGGGACATAGAGATTCTGGCTCTCTTTGTTTCCTGCATGTGCCATGACCTGGACCACCGAGGAACCAACAACTCTTTCCAGGTGGCCTCGGTAAGAACACCCGTCCACAAGACTCACACATTTGGTTTTTAGCAGGCCATGTTCAAGGCCATAGTGCCATATATACACAATTTAAGCCTTTTATGCCAAATTCAATCAGTCAGCCCATGCATGTTTGTTGTCTGAAGGTTGCTTATGCTGGAGCAATGTAGCTGGATTACTTCCTCATTCACATCTGTTGGACAATGTCCAGCACAGCAGATGGTTTCCATGCACACGTGCTAATTTGGTGTTTATATGCTTCACTGTCTTTTTGTCTACGTTAACCTGAAATCCACACTGCTCAGACCCCAAACAGGGCTTGGTTGACTGACGGCATTTGGTGAAAAACTGTACATTAGGTTTCTAGGCAAACCCTCACTTTAACGGTTGAACAGAACTGCCTTCTTCTTTTGGCTGCTCCTGTTAGGTGTCCCTAAAGTGGATCAGTTTTTTTCATTTCTTCCTGTCTGCATCTTCCTCTTTCACACAAACTGCATGTGCTCTCTCACCACATCCATAAACCTCCTCTTTGTCCTTCTTCTTCTCCTCTCTTCTCTTCTTCTCCCGAAATACTCTGCGTCTCTCCTCTGGACATGTCCAAACCAATACAATCTTGCTTCTCTAACTTTGTCTCCAAATCATCCAACTTGAGCTGTCCCACTATTATACTTATTTCTATTCCTGTCCATCCTCGTCACTCCTAGCGCAGATCTTAGCAACTCTTGACACCTCCAGCTCCACCTCCTGTTATTTCATCAGCACCACTGTCTCCAATCCGTACCATCCCAACTGCCCTTCTTAAAGAAAGAAAATTGCTCTGATATATGATTTTTTTTCTTTTTTTTGCAGCAATCTGTCCTGGCAGCCCTTTACAGCTCAGAGGGATCTGTTATGGAGGTAAACACACACACACATGCACACATTTACAGCAGAGCGACTTATCCAGAGCGACTTCACGCACGCACGCACACACACAGACACACACACACACACAAACACACACAAACATACACACACACACGCACACACACAAGCCAACCCTTATTTCTTTATATTTTGTTCGAAATTGAGACAACAGGTTCAGCGATTTATTGCAACATGCGCAAACATACATGTAAATCCAGTCAATAAGTTTTGAGTTTGACGGATTTTTAACCAGTTTTAAAGTCGATAATTGATATGACCACCGTTATTCTTCAGGGCAGCCTCAACTCTCTAAAGGAGGGATGTAAGTGTGAGTAGTAAAAAGCAAACAGAACTTTATCAAACTAGAACAAAGATGAACTAAACAAAAGAGAAACAAGCAAGGCGATTGCAGGGGTACACAAAAGCAAGAACAGCAACGGGAACAGCAACAGAATAACAAGAACCAATAAAGATTTAAGACAAACAGAGGGTGAAATATAACAAGACCAAACATGCATCACCTGGGAAAAGGGAGGAGACATGAACGTGAATCAGGTGTGAAGGGGCAGTACTAAGGCAGGGCATGAACAAATCTAAACACAAGCGCGTGGCAATACATGGAAATGGAAAAACACGCACGTGAACCTGAGAAGCCTGACATTACCAAATAAAGTTCCCAGAAGTTATTTGGTCATAAAGATTCTCCTCTGCAGCTGAAAAAGAAGTAGATTGCTCTCCGTGTTAATTTGGGATCATTTCTATTGGTCAAATCATTATAACAAAGGTGGTACATATGTATGTGTGTGTGTGTGTGTGTGTGTGTGTGTGAGAGAGAGAGAGAGAGAGAGAACCCAACACTAACAGGCCAGCTTTTCTAAAAGTCAGTTGCTAAAAGGACTGATCCTGTTAAACTGGACATTGCATCATCAGGAATGAATGAAATTGCATCTGGAAGACGTGGATGAGGGTTTAGTGCCAAGTGTAATCCAGCCCACCTGTCTGCAATCTTCAGCAGCCCCTGAAAACCTTCATTTGTTGCATCAGGTGTGGAGGATCAGGCTTACAGCTTCAGGACAAGAGCTAGACATGTCTGATTGAAGATATTACTTCCAAATGAAATAAACACCTGTAAGACAAATCACATAAACGGGCTGCAGGTGCTCGAGCCATTTGGACTCGCCATGTAAACAAGAGCTGCACAATGAGGACCAAACACCAGCATTGCGTCAGTGATTCTCTATGGCATGCGTTACAAACCTTTTTCACCAGTACTACTAGAGCCAGGTTCTCACTGACTGTCGGACAAAATAAAAATGTAAAAAAGGCAACAGAGCTTATATGAAACATTAGCTCAAAGATAATGTGCATAGAAGAATCAATAAAATCAATATAAAAGGCAAATGAAGCAGATCTATAAACACAATTTGAAAAAAAATTAGCTTTTTATTGCAATACAGCAAAAATGGGGCAAAAAATGTCTTTGAGACATTAAAAATAATAATTTAAAAATAATAATGACTATTTAAAACTAATTTAAGATTTGAGAGTTTATTACAGATGTATTTAACAGGCTAAATCATGCATCATCACCTAAAACGCCAGGGTCCTTTATCTCTCCATTCATTTGGTAAAAGAAAAAAGATAAAATACACTTTTTTATCTTCACTTTTGGTTATTTGTTTATTCAGCTATAATGTATATAATATAATTCATAAAACTGACAATAAAACGATCGTATAATTAAACTAAGGTCAAACATAAATAGACTAATAGTAAATAAAAGTAATTCAAGTAATTAAATTATTTAAAGCAATTAAACAATAAAATAAACAAATAATTAAGCAATTAAAGTAAACATTGAATGAACTATACAATAACAAGTTAACAAATTAATAAGTAACCAAATGAAGCAATAAATATGAACAGAATAAGTAAACAATAACATTAAGCAATTAATGAAGTCAGTAACAAAAGTAAGCAATAAAATAAGTAAACAGTAACAAAAAAAACAACAATTAGGTAATTGAACGATAACTTGTATGCCCCAGTCTGTCCAATGATTTCCTGGACTCTTCTGCCCTCTAGTGGCCATTCTGGCAGCCTACACTTTTCCATGAAATATTTCAATTCTGGTGACCCTGTGTTTGTGTGTGTTTGTTGGAACAGCGGCATCACTTTGCTCAGGCCATCGCCATCCTGAACACACATGGCTGCAACATCTTTGAGAAATTCTCCAGAAAGGTACACCCTCTGTATGGCCGCATCACATTAACCTGCTTTAATCCGTATTCATTATGATGGCTTTGGTGATGAGGGCACACTGTGTCTCCCTATGGTTTTCAGGACTATCAGAGGATGCTGGACCTGATGAGAGACATCATTCTGGCCACTGATCTGGCCCACCACCTCCGCATCTTCAAAGACCTGCAGAAGATGGCAGAAGGTAGAGCGGGTCATGCCAGTGTAGTGCCACCTTGCTTGTACACAGATATCATAGTCCATCTGTTGACCTATAGTTTGTGTTCTTCTAGCTCTTCACCAGTGGTTACCATAGAGTTGCTCCTGATATTTTAGGGTTCCTGTCGTGAAAGGGAAAGTGACTATTTGTTATTGTGAACATGCCTCAGCACCACAACGAATTGTTCCTTGCTCAAGGGTGCCTTGGGGTAACCTACTGGACTGGGACTCACGTCCACAATCTTCAGATCATGGGACATAGTCCCTAAACACTAGCCAACCTCTCACATCAGCACCTCCATAGCTTTACTTAAAGTGGACATTCAAATAAGAAGATACTGATACCTGGGGCAACAGTGGCCTTGGCCTTGTTTAGGGACTAACTGGGTTCAAATCCTGGACCAGTAGTTTACCCTGAAGTACCCTTGAGCAAGGTACCATCCCCAACACTGTTCCCCAGGCCTAGAATCAGTGGCTGCACATTGCTGCACTTCAGTGTTATGGGTTCACAATAAGGTCACTTTCACTTTCACAGGCAAGTGGACAGCAAGTGTATTTACAACTCAACGTCCAGGTTCATGACCACATCACATCTCCTTGGTCTGCCTGTTGTGGACACTTATCCAACCCCTGTGTCTCTATAGTTGGGTATAATCCCAGAAGTCAGACGCACCGCAGTCTGCTCTTGTGCCTGTTGATGACCTCCTGTGACCTCTCAGACCAGACCAAGGGTTGGAAGACCACTAGAAAGATCGCTGTGAGAAACAATAACCTTTCTTTACTCATCACTCTGAATACACATCACCCTGAAGGAATATTATTCATAGTTGCTGCTGAATATGTCAAAGTAATTTTTGAATAAATAATTGTAGTTACTGGATCATTTATGGAAGTAAATGAACACATTATCATCACCATTACTAATTTTAATTAGTAATTTAATTAATTTATCATTTTTCCTGAATAATTCATTGTAATTTTTGAAAACTGAACAGTAATTAGAAAAATCATACTAGATACCAAACTTAATTGTAAACACTAAAAATATTATATTAGACACTGAATAATTTATTGTAGTTCCTGAACAATTTGCAAATCTTATTTTGCAACTCAAATGAAAAAATTAATGATTAACTTACTGCATATTTGTTACTGAATAGTTTATTGTAGTTGCTACTGAATAATTGATACTATTTACTAAAAATAAGTATAATAGACACTAAATAATTAAAAATACACTATGAAAAAGCTAGTAGAAATGCATCATTTTTAGTAATTACTGTATAATTTATAGTAGTTACTAAGTATCTTGTGGTAATTGCTTAATTGCTTGATTAATTCATTGCAGATGTTGAATTTGTGCTACTTAAAGGTTCTGAATAAAGTTGCTAAATGCTCACGTTTAAATACATACAAATGGATAATACGACTAGAATTCAAGGTGTTATCCATGTCAAATAGTCCAATGACTTTTGCCTCTCCCTAATGTAGACATTTTCACTCAGTGTAAATTCTGACACATACAATATTGACATATTACAAATCCAGCAATTAGATCTAATTCAACATGGTCAGTTCTTTTACCTGAGTGGTCTTAATTTTCCTTTGTGTTTTTTTTTTTTTTACCAGGAGCTGATCTACAAAGAGTTCTTCTCTCAGGGTGATCTGGTATGTGTGTGTGTTTCCACTCTTGCACAACATAACATAACATAACATCTCATCCCATCCCATCCCATCCCATCACATAATACAATTCCCTAGGTGATACCCTATGTTTAGTAACAATTCCCACATTAGACTAATGACATCTACATAATATTTTATGACAAATTATAAAAATGCTAATTGATTTTGACAATGTAATAGCTATCATCAGTTTTGCCCAAGAAAGTGTGACAAAAGTAGATGTCTTTTGGAATAAACCGGTAAAAGGCTTATGGGGACTTAATGAAGGCGTATGAATGCTACCCTAGAGTAAAGTGTGACCCAGTACTTCCCAATGTCATGCATCATCTGGAGAGCTGAATCCCCAAAGCATTGGTAATGAAACTGAACCAACGCAGTGCCATACCATCAACACCTGATCCACAACACCCTCCAACATCAATACGTGATTCACTACAACATTAACACCTGATCCACAACACCATCCAACAACATTAACACCTGATCCACAACACCCTCCAACATTAATACCTGATCCACAACATCCTCCAACATTAATACCTGACCCACAACATCCTCCAACATTAATACCTGACCCACAACACCCTCCAAACAACATGAATACCTGATCCACAACATCCTCCAACATTAATACCTGACCCACAACATCCTCCAACATTAATACCTGACCCACAACACCCTCCAAAATTAATACCTAATCCACAACACCATTAAACAACATTAACACCTGATCCACAACACCATCCAACAACATTAACACCTGATCCACCACATCATCCAGCAACATTAACACCTGATCCACAACACCATCCAACAACATTAACACCTGATCCACCACATTATGCAACAACATTAACACCTTGACTCTCGCCATGGTACCTACATGCCTGAAGGCCTCCACCATCATTCCCGTCCCAAAAAGACCTGCCATAGACAGTCTCAATGATTACAGACCCATAGCTCTCACGTCTGTAATCATGAAGTGCTTAGAGCGACTGGTCTCCCAGCACATCAGAAACTGCCTTCCCCCAACCTTGGATCCCTACCAGTTTGCCTACAGAGCGAACTGATCCACCGAAGATGCCGTCGCTGTCACGCTACACAAAGCACTCAGTCACCTGGAGAACCGGAAGAGCTATGTGAGGATGCTCTTTGTGGACTACAGCTCAGCGTTCAACACACTCATCCCGGACATTCTAATCAATAAACTAATGCTCTTACAGATCTTACTCTTACAGATCCCCCTTCCCACCTGCAGATGGATAAAACAATTTCTCACACACCATCCTCAATCCGTCAGTCTTGGGCATCACCTCTCTTCCTCACTCTAAGCACCGGCTCTCCCCAGGGCTGTGTGCTGAGCCCTCTACTGTACGCCCTGTATACCTTCGACTGCACTTCAACCCACCCAACAAACACCATCATCAAATGTGCAGATGATACCACTGTGGTGGGGCTCATCTCAGATGGAGATGAGACAGCATACAGGGCTGAGGTGGAGAAACTGTCCCTCTGGTGCTCAGAGAACAATTTGTCAATGAATGTCCTCAAAACTAAAGAACTGATCATGGACTTCAGGAAGCATAAGCATGACCATATCCCTCTGCTCATTGACGGAGAACATGTGGAAATTGTCACTAGCCTCAAGTTCCTGGGCACCTACATCTCAGCTGACCTTTCCTGGATTCACTACACAAAAGCTCTAGTAGAGAAGGCTCGACAGCGATTATACTTCCTGCGTGTCCTTAGGAAAACCAAGCTGAACATGAAGTTGCTGCTGGCCTTCTATCACTCTTCTGTAGAGAGTGTACTCACATACTGTTTGGGAGTGTGGTATACGGGTTCCACAGTTGAGAACAGGAAGGCTTTGCAGGGGGTCATAAATGCCGCTCAAAAAATTATCGGCTGCCCCTTACCCTCCATATCTGAAATATCCACATCTCATTGCCGCAAGAAAATTAAAGCCATCATTGCAGATTCCTCACATCCCGCCCATCTGGCCCACCCACATGCAAGTTTGAACTGATGCCTTCAGGAAGGCGCTATAGATCCATCAAGTCACACACGACTAGATTTAAAAACAGTTTATTTCCATGGGCCATTCGAACACTCAGTAACTCAATAGCCTCCCCCCCAATGCTCCAAACACCACCAACACATACACACAGCACTTTAAATCTGGTTAGTATAAAATGTCTGTTTTTCTTTTATTGTGTTTTTGCTTTTATATGTATATATATTTATACGTGTCTGCTTTTATTTATTTATTTATTATTATTATTTTTTTAAATCTATTTTTAAAATCTTTTTTATCTATTTTTAAATCTATTAATCTATTAAATAATGCATTGAAGTAGGGGAACCACCCCCCAATTTCGTTGTACATTGTACAATGACAATAAAGCCTATTCATTCATTCATAACACCTGATCCACTACACCATCCAACAACATTAATACCTGATCCACAGCACCACCCAACTACATAAATACCTGATCCACAACACCACCCAACTACATTAATACCTGACTCACAACACCATCCAACAACATTAATACCTGACACCATCCAACAACATTAATACCTGATCCACAGCACCACCCAACTACATTAATACCTGATCCACAACACCATCCAACAGCATTAATACCTGACTCACAACACCATCCAACAACATTAATACCTGACACCATCCAACAGCATTAATACCTGACCCACAACACCATCCAACATTAATAACTCACTGATGATGTAGTCAAATTCTCACAGCAACATTTCTGCCAAGAAAATCAGAGCAGCAAATTGATTTTTATAAGGAGACCTGGATGAGTAGAGGGCTACAGATTGCTGGACAATAATTTTATGTTTTGTTTGTTTGTTTTCATGTTTGTGTAGGAGAAAGCAATGGGGAACAGGCCCAGTGAGATGATGGACAGAGAGAAGGCTTACATCCCTGAATTACAGATCAGCTTCATGGAACACATCGCAATGCCCATCTACAAGTGAGCCCACTCTCAGCTCAAATTGTAATGGTGGCGTGGTGCGGGAAGGACGTCTGTGCTGAGCCAGTGATCCAGAACATAACTTTATTAGCAATAGTAACTCAAAAAAGACACAAGGACCCTAAAAACCACCCATAACTTAAGGCTTCACCTCGTGAATGAACCCTGCTCTGTTCTGATTTAAATAGCAGCCCCAATGAAGCACACCTGTGCCTTCATGAGCTCAGGTGTGCCCAGTCAGAACAGAGTACATGCTACCGTGAACCAAACAAACCCAAACCATGACACAAATACATCAAAGTTAAATGAAATATCATTGCATCATTATATATATATATATATATTAGAAATTTTTTTTTAAAAGTGGTCAAAATTAAATGAAAATTTGGTTGATATTCTCAAAAACCTCCAGCCATGTGTTTAGTTTAAGGAGAGGTTTGGAGATAATAAAACTAAAGCTGTTCTCCATTAAATCACAGTTCATCATTTATATGTTATTACTGTCCATACTACGCAGATATTTACCTTCCTACATGAATTACTTATATTTTTTGCAGTTTATGGTACTTTTAATACTCATTTTGTAAACACAGATTAATTTGTGAATCACTCGCTACACAATTTAGAAAGTCTGAATAACAAAAAAAGAAAAAATGTTCACAAATGTTTACAATATTGTCATTTTATGTATTACAAAAACAAATGAATAATTAGTGCTACATTTGAATCCATGTATTTTTCTATTTCACCCCTTTTTATTATGAAACCTTAACAACAATAAAAGGAAAAAAAGAAAATATTGTCACAATTAAGATTTTTAAGCTGCCATACTTAAAAAAAAAAAAAAAAAAAAGGAAAATAAATACTCAACCTCTTCACAATATGCAACTATTGTTAATATATCTGATTTTGCAGCTTTTATAAATGTTTCATGAAAATACGTTTAAAGAATGTATTAAAAATGTAATTAAAATTTGTAAATGTCATCATTTCCTTTTCTAATCTGTGTAATAGTCACTTTTAGTTATTCGGAAAAAATAAATATTGCTAAATAAATATAAAAAAATACAGAAAGTTACAGTTTAATTAATGTTTTGATTGACGCTATGCAATCTTGAAATGTCCCTCTGTCAGGCTACTGCAGGAGATCTTCCCTCTGTCGGCTGAACTTTATGAACGTGTGGCGGCCAATCGAGAGCAATGGTCCAAAGTCTCTCATAAGTTCACCATCCGAGGGTTGCCCAGCAACAACTCCTTGGACTTTCTGGACGAGGAGTATGAGCTGATGCAAGCCCAGGGCGCGTTTGGCGACGATACCCAACGCATGAACGGCTGCTTGGAGGACGAGTGTGGCAGGAAAGACCAGTGACACCCCAGAGGTCATCCTGCCAACAGGCGGGATCAAAAATCGGTTGGTGCCTCACTGATGAATCGCCCTGGAAAAAGTGCCACTTTTCCGATGGCACTGCCGAGGCATTTTTTGGGACCGTAGAGTTGAGACACTGGAGTGTGGGATGGGGACGAATATGCTGCAGCTAATGATGTCATTTTCAGCCATTCAAACCATTTGTGTGAAAGGAACATTGCACTCTTAGAGAGAACAGTGTGTAGCCTCATGATTTTTTTTCCCCATTTTTTGTAAAAAGCGCATAAAAAAAACCACAAAAAGCAGAATGTTCTGTAAAGTTGACTTCATTTTGATAGTTGAACAAAAGCCACATGCGTTGTTTTATATTCTGTCCTGTAAACATAAAAATCGCCTCTTAATGTTCATGTAAAATGTACAAAGGTGGATTATAAAAAATCAAACATTTATAAATATTAGGACAGTTTTCTCATGTGGAAATGTCATTGCTAGTTAGCTGCTCAGTTTTACATGCCAAACATGGTCACTGTTGTTTGAACAATGTCACGACAATCAAGCCATCGCCCAACACAAGACCACTGGACAAACAACTTTCATCCAAATCAATGAAGCTCGCTTGATTTCGATTCAGGCTAGCTAGCTTTATTAGCCTAAAAATAAAATCTAATCCACCTGTTATCTTATGCAAAACTTTGGCTCCCTTCGTCAAATCACAATTTTTTGAGTGAAAGTGAAAATGAACATATACCCTTCACGTAGAAACACTTGTATTGTAAATTGACTAAGTTTAATATAACATAAAACAAAATGTAAAATGGGCACAAGTTATATTTAGTACGCTGAATGTAATTTGACCATGAGTGTTTAAATTCATTGAAAAAGTGCTTTAGGTGTCGCATCTTTTATGCCCTTTATATATTTTTCTCTATGTTATGAGCCTCACCTTAGCTGGGTCAGTTGCAAGAAACATCAAGTCTGGCATAAACCACAGTTTTGGTTCCAATATACTTTAGCCTGAAGGTCTAGGTCCACTTCTGAGACATTCCTGTTCTGTATGGTGTCTTGCGGACACCCTTTAAGGCACGGTGGAAAAGCTTACATATTGGGCTGAATAATTCACAATTTTTAATGAATTCAAAAAGAAATATGATAATCAATTCATTCACAGAATTGGATTTTACAGCCCTAGTACAGTTTCTCAGAGTGAAGATTTGTGAAAGATTCCTGGCCAGTTTCACAGTGAATGATAGTAATATAGGAAATTTCCTATTTTTAACTGTGTTGGTTGTTTTAAATTTTTTTAATATGATCTGAGTCAACTTCCAAAAGCGTAATACCAAGTGTTGCTAATAACATAGTTACATAGTTACAATGTACATAATTACACAATTTCATCACTTTTTACTGTAATTACTACTAGTAATAAGGTAATTACATGTAATACATACATGTACATACAAGTTAATACAAGACACATAATAACAAAAGCTGTAATGTATTCCTTCTGCATCATTGAGTACCAGCAGTTACACTGTTGTTGGTCAAGTGTTCTTACATAATTATTGATACAATAGTGGAACCCAACTCTCTCAGTCAACAGGCCTTGGATTCTACCTTTATTCTCACCCGCCAAACTCCTTGTTTGTTGCGACTGACCACAGCAACCTTATCGCTAGGTTCCACTCAACGGGAATCCCAGTGGGATCTGTGTTGCCATTGGTTGGTAAAAGGGGTTGCAAAGTGTATATAATGATGGTGGAGGAACTTTAAGGGCTACACAGCCCGCTGAGGCATGTGAAGAGGTTTATTTCTCAGGCTGGCAGAATATGTATAAACATGGATTTGCCTTATCATGTATGTGTTGCCTTCCTGATGGGTTGTAAAGACACGGAATATACACTGTATGAAAACATAGGCATTTGTACAGCTCTAAATCTATATATATGCAGACATGTTTGCACAGGTGAGGGGGTAAAGGCGTTTGCCAGAGACAGAGGAGGATGCAAGATGAGAATGATCTGGTCTGCATTTAGGCCACTAGATTGAATTATTGTAGGACCACAGTAAGACCACATTTGAAAGATCTGAATTGAAAAGACCATATTTGTGTTCACACAGATCTGTAAAAATTGGATTAATACCTTTAGACATTCAAAGAAGGTTCAAGTGTGGTGAAAGTCTAGAAGCAGGACACTTGCCAGTGGACCAAGAGATTCCTGAATAAGACCCTCAACCCCAAGTTTGCTTCAGGGTTCCTGTAAGTAGGAAATGGAAGTTGCTCTGGAGTTTCTGCTAAATCCCAAAAATGTAAACATCATAGTCGAATTAGGTCCAATAAATTGGTTAAATAAACTCTGGATTGCAATTCTTAACATCAAATTAATTTTTCAATATTTAGACCAAGACTTGGCTGTCAAATTCATTCAGGAGACAAAGAACTGTTGGAACTGTTGGCGTCCAGCACTTTCTCACCTTTGCCAACATGGTCGTGATGCAGCTTTCCATTTGTGTAACTACTGTATCTCAAAGGCAGAGTGACACACTGAACGCTGGGCTGAAATATTCCCGCATGAGCCATAATCTCAAACGTCACACAGGATTTGCTTAGCAGACCTGGCTTTGCAGGTACACAACAAAGAAGCGTCAAAGGGTTCCCTCCATACAACCCGTTTTGCTTCAGCTTTGTTCAAAGAATCTCTGAGAAAACCATGTCCATATGAGGAGCCCTAGAGGCACCATCATTTTTAAGAGTGCCCAAAGATCTTTCAGTGGATGACCCCTGTCAACGGTGGAGTTTAAGTCACGTCTTGCTGATAAAATGATAAATGTGACGCTTTTTTTTTTTTTAAGCAACAAATGGCTTAGGCTTGAGTGTGCTCATGTTTTTCTATTGATTTCTACTGTATTCAATCCAGGTAGCTCTGAAAAAACAATGTAAATGCTGGCAGTTGACTTGAATCTTTATTGTTTTGATGCTTTCTTACAGTGTTTCCTATCCATTTCTCCATGCTGTATTTTGAACATTATTACAAATATTCTGTTGTTTTTCTGCCTTCAATCTCTCGTGCAATATGCCATTCCTGCATCACTGAGTTTGAACATGTGTAAATAATGTGTTTTTAAATTATTACTTTTTACACATACTTTGACGAATATATTTTACGGTATATTTGTTTGTGACTGTAGGTGGCAATGAATTCTGATTTTATTTCTTCTTCTTCTTCTTCTTCTTCTTCTTCTTCTATTAATAACAAAACATTCTCGTGCCAACCCCTCTCCTTTGGAGAATGCGTCATTCTCTTCAACTTTATGTAAATATGAATTTAAATAAATGTTTATTCTATGTAATTAAAAGATGAAATGTACACATTATTTTATCTGTTTAAATGGTTAGTATGTAACTACAGTTTTTGGTCTTTCTTTACTGATGAAATATTTTTTCTTTTTTTAGAAAAAAAGTTTAGTTTTTGAATTTTATTGACATGGAAGCCTTCTGGATTTAATTGATAAACATTAGGATTAAAAATCACAATTTTTCCTAGATATCAAACATTTTTTTTTTTGACCATTCTCAAATGTCCTTAATTTTCATGCAAGCACGCCAAAAATGCCTGTCCGTGGAGTTTTAGGATGTTTCGTTGAAATTTTTTATGGAACATTGTTTTAAAAGGTGCACAAAATTGGTTCCACTCTGAAGAAAAATGGTCAAATTTCAGAAAACACATTTTCATTTTACTTAATCTTTGATTAGGACAGTCCAAATAATCCATCAACACCAAATTTTGAAAATTGTCTTATCTTTGTAGATCTTTTTGACTGTTCTCAAAAGTCTTTAAATTCCATATAATCACATTTAAATTCAGTAAAAATATGCCTGACCATGGATTTTCAAGATGTTTTGTTGCATTTTTGCAAAAATAAGTAAGGCATTACCTTCATGGGCATTCTGGGACTATTCTCAAATGTCCTTCAAGTTTAACGGTTGCACAAGATTGGTTACACTCTGAAGAAAAATCACCATGTTTCAGAAAATACACTTTTACTTAAAAAGTACAGTACAATCCAAACAATCTATTAACGTCCTTCAAAGCTCCACAAGGAACCCGGCACTATCTAGCCCCTGGGCACTGGACTACTGAGCTGGGATTCTGGAATCACCACTCACTCCCTTTATCTGTTTCACCTGATTTCCTTTACCTGCAGCAGTCTCTGTTTTAGAGTTGCCAGCCCCACCCCACCTTGCCCATTCTTTGTTGATCCCTATGGTGTGTTTTTGTTGGTTTTCTATGAATCCTTAATTAAAAGAGTTAGTTTTGTTCTCGCCATGCAGTTGTGCCTCCCTGTCTCTTTGTCCTGCATATGCCAATTTGACAGGACATGTTGGACATGCCAGGCCAGTGCATTTAGATGACGTCCTCAAATATTCTAAATCATACTCCGAGCATGTTGCTCAGCTCAGGTCACTACTCTCCTGGCTCCACTCACAGGGGTTCTACTTCAAGAACAAGTGTTACTTTCACTGCTCTGAGATTTCCTTCATTGGCTACCATATTGGCCTGAAGGGGTTGGAGATGGAGAGGTGTAAATTAAAAGCTATGTCAGAATGGCTCGAGCCACAATCTATGGGCAATTGCAAAGGTGTCATGGATATACTCATTTCTACCCATTTTTAAGCAGTTTTAGCACTGTGGCAGCTCCCTTCAACTCATTGTTGTGAGTCAAATCATCATTGTTAAGGTGGACTCCTTCCATGGTCTGAAAAAGCATTTCACCTCAGCTGTGTGCTGAAGTCACCTTAGTAACTCTGACTATCGCAAAATTAATAATAATCTGAGAAACTTTTGTAAAGACCCATTAAAAGAGAGAAAGAAGGGTATTTTTAAGGTAAATGTGCAGTAACATTTCATAATGACAAGCAGGCAGGCACAGCCTCAATTCAATTAAATTCAACTCAATTTATTCTTGTATAGCGCCTTTCACAACAGAGTTGCCCCAAGGCACTTTACATAGATGGTAGACAGGTTATAGTACTAGAAGTTAAAGCCAGATGACTACGGAGGAGAGGAACCAAAAACCCCACTGATAAAAGCCCAGAAAGACGGGAAGACATAACACCAAGCAGACAGAAGAGATCCTATAAGCCAGATCCTGAAGTAACATTAGATGCACTTTGAAGTCCTAGCTGGATTTGAGTCTGTTTTCTTTTGGGTTACCATGAATTAAAACAGAGTGGATCAGTTATATATCCTATAAACAGCAAAGATGTATTAATTATTCTGATGATGCAATAAAGGCATTACGAAAAGGATATAGTGATTTTTATGTATCTATGAACTCTTAATTCAAGTCATTGATCTGAGGTTTGTTGCATTTCTTTGACTTTGTTTGATTTCTGACATGAACTAGAAAAAGTTCTCAACTTACGCTCACACTTCAGTTCTCAATCACATTTCCAACCACAGAGCCTTGATGTCTCAGTGGCAGATCAAGCACAACCCCCCCCCCCAGTGATGCTGTGTAACATCACTGTGACTGATACATTCATACCAGTCCTGAAAGCTGAAGCAGTTTACCATCATCTTGGGTGCCTTGGGGCAACTTTGTTGTAAAAGGCGCTATACAAGAATAAATTGAATTGAATTGAATTCAATCATCTCTGTAGCCGGACCTGAAATTATTACAGTCTGATGCAGATGAGAGATCCTCCTCAGATCTTTAACCAGAACCCTGCTCTTCTACAGTTGAACCATATTCATCAATACTTTTTTATTTTTTATTGAGTATTTTGTAAATGAAAGAGGAAAGAGGGAAAGGAAAAAGGTGGTAGATCTTTTCATAATTTGGTCAAAGCTATGTGCCCGGGTGACTGGAAATGTATTTTCCATCACTTTATATGGAGCAACTACCAATCATCTGTTGATCTGAACAACAATCTAAAAGGGAACTACAAGTCTACTAGTCAATGTTTCTGTAATTGAATATTTACACATTTTGGTCTCTAATCATTTCTTTTGGAATCATTGCTTTGGCAGTGCATTGTCTGAACCAAATTTCTCTTTCAGGAGAAGATCAACATCCAAAAAGATGGCGCTGACACGAGGAGCTAAATTTTCATAAAGATGGAGCTCGGCTCATAGAAAGTCCTGAGATAATGTTAGACAGTGATTTGTTTGGTGTTCCAGTGTGTCCAATTTAAAATTAAACAGGTTAAGAGGTGAATTTGGATTAAATTTAGATGATGGCGTTGATTGTAAGGGGGATATCAGTGACCAAATTATAAAACTAAAGAAAGGAGAAGGGGGGGGGTATTTTAGTCATCCACGGTGGAAACGTTGACACAGCAGAAGGTCTTCTTTACAGCCCGCCATGCTCATCTGAAGAAGGCACAGACCCAGTTCTTCTTTTTGGGATCATGCCTTTGTGTTAGAGGAATTGATTTTACATTGGATATGATATTTTACACCTTAATTACCTGAGTTCTCTTAAGTCAGTTCTAATTAAACTAGTGTAGTGACATGCCAACACTCCCCAGCAAGGATGTTCTCCTCAGTAGGTTCTCCATTGAGACCGTCTGATGGAGATTCAGCCTCTTTTATGTCTTTAATGCCAGTCATTTCCATTTTGTTATCTGCAGACATGGATATTTTTCCCAAATTTTCAGCTACTGGATCTGGTGCTGCATCACTGACATTGTATTATTAAAGACCCATAATAACAGAGGGTCTGACAATCAGAATAATTCACACTCATTTAAATAATAACAATAACAATAACAATAAGAATGTTCTTGTTTTCTAAAGGCATTACATTTACTGAATGCTTGACTCATGAAAAAGTTATTTTCTGCTAGACTCACCTTATGGATGCTCTTCGAGTTCATCTGCAGAGGTTAAAGAGAAGAACTTCTGTTCCTGAATATTACTTCGAGCAAATCCTGAAGTGAACCCGTGTGCTCGGATCTGTGACATCTTCGTCGACCCCCAATAGCCACACCACTTTTTTGGTGCGTGGACGACGGAGAGGAGCTGGTGTTAACGGCAGTTTACAGTAAAAGAAAAGAAAAAGACACAGAAACGGGTGTTTTCTGTCTCGCTGTCATATTTAGGGTCCGAGCTGACATGTTAATAAGGGAACAGAACATTTCCTTCAGGATGAATTAAAGCTCATTTCCCTGAATACTGTATGTTGCTAATGGTGGGGCGCATCTTTGTGAAGTCACAACCAAGGTTATAAACAGAGGCGCGCAGGCGAGCGTTATCATTTTCGAGAGGTCATTTTGAGGAACTGACGTTCCTTCTTTCACCTCAGATACAGAAAAAGAACCATCCAGAAGTAAGTACAGTTCCCTGTCCTTCATTCATTTAATATCTTTTCTACTTCAAAGAACGTTCTTTTGTAAAAGTGTAAGTGTAAAATTAAAATATAATAACATTGAACTACATCAAAGAACATTCTTCTTAAACTGTAGAACTTAAACTTTCATTTTGTTTTTTAATATACTTTAATATAATAACTTAATAATAATGTAATATTGTTTTTTAAAGTGTAAACATAATACGTTCAGGTGAGGAATTTAGGAATATATGTAATATATTTAATTAAATATTTCTCCATAAAACATCTTTTTTAAATGTGTAAGATAAAAACATTGGGTTTATTATGTAATGTAATAACTGCACCGTAAAAGAACATACTTTTTAAACGTGTAAAGTTCACACATTCGGTTTAGGAGGTTTGTCCCTCACATGGACGGTGTTTCATAAGGTTGTCTTCTCTTCTTTCCAGATGTCCTCTAAGGGCAAAGCGGCGGCATCCCGTCCATCACAGGAACCGCAGGACTCTAATGTGCGTCCTGGTGGTTGTTTCTCCAGGGCCAGGCTGGGGGAGAACGTAAGTTTATAAATCTTAAACTTGACTTCTTTATTCCACAGTTCTTTCCATCACACTCGAACTGAGCGTTTGTAGAGAAACATTGAGTGTGTTAAGATGCAGGTATTTAATAGATTGCACTCTTTCTTCTTAAAGCTGATTCGGGACACCCCAGGATTCGACCTGTCCAGCACCAACATCCGCGTGACTCCTCAGACCTACAACAGTCTTCACGACCCGTATCTGAGGAGTTACTTCAACCGTGCTGGGAGGACATGATTTAAGCCCTGGTCATATGGACATGCCTCAGGACTCTGAAAGCTCCATACAGTCCAGCAGCAGCTCTTCCTGTAGCTGTATGAATGATGCTATGGTTGAGTCTGTTCACAGCCACAAGTGTGTTGTGAGGGAGATCTTTTCTAAAACTTGGGGTGAGGATGGAGCAAGAACTAAAAGAGTGGAATATTCACCAGACATGCTCAGTGAATCTCTAGCTCGTCTGCTCCACCCCACCTCTGCGGATGATAAGACATCTGTGGAATCTGACCGAGAGGTGTCTCCACTGGAGTCAAACACAAAGGATCAGCAGGCCATTGCTGCCCAGAAAGTCAGGTACAAATGGTTCATCATTAGTGAAGACAAGCAGCAGTACACCTATGCGAGGCTCCAAAAAGGACTTGCCAAAACTCAAAGAGATGTGGCGTTTTCATCCAAGGAGCTTCCCAGAGAAAGCACTTCTACCAAGAGTGAGCCTGCACAACATAAATGCAGGAAACATTAACAAGCATGATGGAAGAAAAGTTTGATTCAGCTGCAACATTCTCTGACAGTCATGAACAACAAGCTTTCGGTTCTGCCGGACAAAGATGGTTTTGACGATAAATTGTTCCCGTAAAAAGGATCCAGAGGAGCTAGCCCTTCAGTCATGTAAAGGTAATTATTTTTTTTTTTGGTTCAAGAGAAATTTGTGGGAAAAAAGAACCATTTAGACCATGTTTTTAGCTGGTTGTTGCAGCACAATACTTTTGTTTTTCTGAGAGTGTAGCCTTTTATAAGAGTGGTCTCTCTCTTTTTCAGTCATTTTGGAACATTTGTATTTGTTTTATGTCTTAAGTTACTGTTGATATTTCGTTTTTGTGAAAAAAAAAATCCTCTTCTGCAAATAATGAGATGGAAGTGACTGGCATTAAAGACTTTAACGAGGCTGAATCTCCTTCAGATGGTCTCAGTGGAGAACCTGGTCACTACACCATTCATTTATCTAGAACAGACTTTAGAGAGCTCAGGTAATTAAGGTGTAAAATATTATATCTCATGTAAAACATACCTTCTTCTTTCCTCTCACACAAGGGCACCATCCCCAAAAGAGAAACTGGGTCCATGCCTTCTTCAGATGAGCGTGGAAGGCTGTAAAGAAGATCTGCTGCTGCAGCAGCTGTGTCAGTGTTTCCACCGTGGACGACTGAAATTTCTCCTTGGCTCCCCTTTTTTACCCCCCCCCCCTTACTAAGTTTTATAATTTGGTCACTGCTCAGAGCAGCCAAGCGAGCTCATGCACAGAGAATCCATGGCCACTTCAAAAACACCAGTGAGACACGGCATATATAAAAAATCCCTTTACTTTTGTCTCTATCCTACAGTGTCTTACACTACTGAGTTCACCGAGTTAATTGAACTGAATCTAACCCCAGATTTGCTCCTGCAAATAGTCATGTTTTTCAGTTAAAAATTCGATGGGACAGGAAGCGACCTTGAGACATTGGTAGCACATAAGACAGGAATCCATTGACGAAAAGGCTTTTGTCTCTATATGGCGAAGTGGTCAAAGTGGGGAAATGGAGGTGTTAATCATGGCAGCGTTGAATATTATTGGTGGAAAACTATCAATGGATTTATGCAAATTTTAAAGGAGGACAAAGGTGTATGAAGTGTATTTGAAGTCTGAGGCTGGGATGAGCTTTTGGAGCTGCTCCCACTGGACCACGCCTGCTGAAACTCTTCATTTAAGTGGTTTTGGTGCATCTCTTCAACTTCGTTTAATTTCTGGCTTAGAAAAAGTCTCTGACTTAGGCTTTATAAAGGCCTTATAAAAGTTTAAAGTGATTTCTGTATACTTTTTTCTATAACAAGCAGAACTATAGCAAAAAGAAAGCAAGAGGAACATTGTCATAAACACATTAGAAGGGTGGGGGGTTTATGAAGCAGTGAACAAGAAAACTGGCCCAACGCCCAGAAATTCCTCTGATAAAGGTTGACTGAGGGCCCAGAAAATTTTGCTGAGGTGTGGATCCTAAAAAAAAAAAAAAAAAGAGGATTAAAAGAGAAAAGATGACTAAAAAAAATCTACCCCTGAGGGACAGAGTAAGGTAAACTTACCTGTTGAGAAGATATGTGAAAAGAACCCCTTAGTAAAGGATAAAATCCTGAAGATGAGTCAAAAGTGGGCCATACGTAGCAAGGATTTAAACACTAAATGGCCAGCAGAAGGTATATATGATGTAGCACTTTGTGAAGCCCTGGAGATTCTCATCCTGAAACACAAACCAAAGGACAAATCCAGTAAACAACAAACAAAGCGACAGGATGAGTTAGAAATTTTAAAACTGTTCAAGAAAAAAAGAGGAGAGGATTTCCAACAAGCCAAAAAAGGAAGACAGGAGATTACAGAGAGAAAAGAAGGAACAGAGAAAAAGTTGAAGATGTATGATACTCCTCCACCTTATGTAGGACAGTATCCTGTCATTGAAGGGAAGTTTGATATTTCTGGATAAGTGACTGTAACAGATGAGATGGAAGATGAGAAGAAAATCTCAGAGGATGCTGAGAGAACACCCTCCACAAAGGGGAGGAGACCTTCTGCACAGGGAAAGCGAGAAGTGAGACAATTTATCCAGATCTTAATAAATTACAGCAGGAGTGGAGAAGTGCAGTACTAGAGAGTGAAGAGGCAGCAAGGAGAGAAAGGGAGTCAGAGGCACGGTCAGTGAAAGGTGATGAGGGAAGAATTGAGCAGACAGAGTGGGAAGACAGTGATGATGAAGGTGTGTTGGACTGTTACAGGAAGTACAGAAAACAGGTGAGAAAAGAGAGAGAATTAAGGAGAGAGTTAGAAGATATGGAAAGGATGTTACAGGAAGAGGAAAGGAAAGTGAGGACTGAGATGAGTAAGGGAGGTAGAAAAGAGAGAGGAGTAGGATGGAGTGCACCAAGGGGGAGGTCCAAGAGCTGGATGACACAAAGCTTTGATGATTCTATCTAAAGAATAAGCAAATCAGTTACTAATTTGGATGAAATTGTGCGTGTTGCAATGGAGAGAAAAAGTCCAAGGAGACAGAGTAGAAGGGATGAAGGTGAAATATCTGAAAGTGAAGAGGACACTGAGATTCAGACAGAACCAAGTATGAAATTAAGATCTGGAGGAAAATACGGAATGGTACAGGCACCTATATTGATTAAGGGAAGACATGCTCATTACATACCATGGCAGACCCAGCATCTGGAGGGGTTGGTCAGTGGCTTGCCTGATCTGCATGAAGGGGCCCAGAAGTGGATACTGGATACACTTGGGCGTCTCTTAGCCATCGAAGATGTAAAAGTCTTATTTGCCAAAATAATTGGTCAAAAGGCAATGGAAGAAATCATGACAAAAGCAGGCATGGAGCATCACGCTGTGGATGCAACCAGTGATGGTATGGAATTCAATCCATATCGTAACAGACTGTGGAACGCAATGAGGGAAGTTTATCAAAGAAAATTAGACCTGAAGACTCTGAAAGGGAACCAATAGGAGAGACTGAAAACCTCTCTGCTTGTGCTCATCACATGAAAAAGATGTGAAGAGCAGAGGCAGGAAGTGACCCAGATCAAGACAGTCATGAAAGTGGTCTTTCAGACATTGGTCCTGGATGGCCTTCCAGAAAAAGTCAAAAGCAAACTGGAAGATGTAGTAGGACTGACTGAAAAGACTTTTGATGAATTTGTGGCTCATGTGACACATGCTGTGGATAAACACAGACAAAATGAAATGAAAACCAAAAAACAAGAAAGAGAAGTGCTGAGAAAGGTGGCACAGCTCCAACTGGGAGAACTGACAGGAAAAGCTAAGAAAAAGGGGGAAAAGACTCAAGCTGCAGTTGTGGAAGAAAAGACTTTGCAGGCATCTCTAATGCCAGTGACTCCAAATCCTGCATCACCTGTGAGTCAGCAACTGGAAGGAGCGAACGGTGAACGGCAAAACTACACCCATGATGATAGATACAGGAGCTTGGAACCTAAATTCAAATCATGCCATTAACCTCTCCAGGTCAGGAAAGTTCGGATTCTCAGGACAAGTGCAGCTAATACCAGTGACTGCTCCAGTTCAAGTAACAGTACAAGGAAAAACAATCCATTTACTTATTTTAGTTTCAGAGCAAACTCCAGTAAATTTATTAGGGAGAAACGCTTTGTGCCAGTTGGGATTCCAGATTTGGTGAACACCAGATGGAGTTTATGTGGATGAAATGGCAGTTAGTGCTCAGATGAATGTGACATTAGGAATGGAAGCTAATGTGTACTGGTTGGGAGAAATAGAAAAACCAGTTCAGGAAATAATGAGTCTATGGGGAAAGTTTATTTCAGCACAGATACCAAAAGCAAGAGAGCACAGATTAGAATATCACTGTACTATGATTTATGATAAGAGCCAGGATGAGACGTTGGAGGAAGAATGGCTTAGAAAGACTGCAGGAACAAAAGTTAACCTTAAAGCTAGAAGTGTGGTTATAGGGACAGAAGGAGCAGCGCTTCAAGTGGAGGATAATGAGTTCATCAATGAGTGGTATGATGTTGAAGAAGCAAGAACACATGTGACACTACTAATAAATGAATGATTTGAGTCAAAGGAGTTGGGAACCATTGGTTAAAAGAGCAGAAGAACTGAAGTGGAAGAAGACACAAAATCCATTGATACTGTGTGCTGAAGATAATTCAATGATCAAAGTGTTGTGTGAATTGGAAATGGCAGCAACACCACAGGCAGTAGCAATCCCAAGATTTGAAAATGATGATGTCTGGGAGCGAATGAATGCACAACTGAAAGAAGAAGATTCCCTGAAGAAACAAATGATTAAGCATGTTCCTGAAGAACTGTGGTCTCGACATGAGACAGATGTGGGACTGGTAAAATCCGCTTCCCCAGTTCAGATCAAATTAAAACCTAGAGCACAACTACCTAGGAGAGCTCAGTATCCATTAAAACCAGAAGAACAGGGAATGGAGAGACCTATAATAGGGCTGGTAGAAGCAGGAGTACTGATAGAGATGAGAAGCCCATGTAACACTCCTATACTCCCAGTACAAAAGGCAGATAAAACTAAGTGGTGATTGGTGTATGATCTAAGAGCAGTAAATGCAGCGGTAGAAGACTGGCAAGCGGAAGTGCCCAATCCACACACACTATTTATGAACATTCCATCAGATGCCAAGTATTTTACAGTAATAGATTTGTGTTCTGCATTTTTTAGCATTCCAATAGCGGAAGAGTCGAGGTATCTATTTGCATTTACATACAGGGGGAAGCAGGACAGCTATACAAGGTTACCACAGGGATTCAAACATTCCCCTCATATATTTAATCAAGTTCTGAGACAGGATCTGGAGGAACTGGATTTAAACAGCACAATGCTACAGTATGTTGATGATTTAATCTTGTGTTCCCCGACAGTAGAACAATGTCATGAAGACTCTGTTAAAGTTCTCAGAAAATTAGCTGAAGGGGGACATAAGGTGTCACAAGCAAAGTTACAATAATGCCAACCACAGGTAGAGTACCTGGGACAGCTGGTAGCACATGGAAGAAAAGCAATAGCTCCTTCACTGCTCGAGGGAATCAGTAAAGCACCACAACCACTGATGGTGGGACAGATTATGTAATTCCTAGGAATGACAGGGTTTAGTGCAGAATGGATTGAAGATTATGCAATAAAAACTGCACCCTTGACGGAACTGATAGCAGAAGTAGGATCAAAGACTTTAAGTGCTCCATTAAAATGGACATCTGATGCTTATGTGGCATTTGAAACTCTGAAGCAGGAAATGCAAACAGCACCAGTGTTAGCTACACCAGATTATTCTAAACCTTTTTGTTTGTTTGTTGCTAATCGCTGTGATGGATTTGTGTCTGCAGTGTTGATGCAGGAGACATGTAGTGGAATAAAGAAACAGCCAATAGCTTATTACAGCACTAAACTGGATGGAGTGGCTCAGGGATGGCCACCTGTTATCAGGGTTTAGCAGCAGTACATTATACCTATGAAAAGGCTTCAGTTCTGACGATGGGGTTTCCAGTAAAATTATAGAGCTGATCAAGAATAGCAGATTTGTTTTAACACAAGCAAGGAGTTTGCAGTACTCGTATTTGCTTATGTTTCCAGATGTGACTCTTAGGAGATGTAATACAGTTAATCCAGCAGAATTATTACCTTTCCAGTTTGAAGGAAAACCACATGATTGCATAGCTAGTTCATTGGCGTTCTCTAAGTTATTTCCTGATTTAGAGTCTACACCAATTCCGGAAGCAGAATTGACTTATTTTGTTGATGGATCCTGTTTTAGGGATCATTTGGGGAACCATGCAGGATATGTGGTGCTGAGAAAAGGAAATTGAGATGTTTTTGAGGTAGAAAGGCCTGAAATCTGTCCTCAGCCTTGTTCTGCCCAAATAGCAGAGCTGAAAGCAGTAACCAAGACAACCCAGGACTGGACATGCAGCTGGGTTGCCTGGGTGGTGAGGAAAGGATGAATTCTTCTGATGTTGAAAGAAGGTGTCTGCACAACCTAGAAAGAATAAAGATATGAAAAGAGAAAGAGAGCTCATCATTGAATGCAACACAGAGATTCCTTATAGTTCTGGGATAAGAAGTGATTTGCCAAAGGAGATGTGAAGATCTAGCCGTGGTGATTGATGCTCTCCTCTGCTCTTTCTTTCCTCTTATATTTATATTAAAAAAAAATTTAGACTTGTTACTAACATCAAAGCACTGTTGTAAGTTGCTCTCGATAAGCGCGTCTGCTAAATGCTGTAAATGAAATGTGTTCACGTTACTGTATACAGCTTTGTCATGTTTCATTGTTTACATTTACATTATTTAGCAGACGCTCAAATCCAGAGCGACCTTTATGTCCTGATTACAAGGACTGTCCCTGATGCAATTCAGGGTTAAAGGTCTTGCTCAGGAACCCAGTAGTTATAGTGCTAGAGGTGGGATTTGAATCTACAACCTCTTGATCCATAGGTCCATATCCTACCAATAGACAACCACCACCCTCTTGTTTCTTTCAGAAAAGCTAGGTGCCATATTGGTCGTAAAGCTTTTCTTCTGGTTTTGAGTTGGTTAGGGAGAGAGGGTAGATCCCTGTTATTGTTATTTCTTTTGTTTGGTAGGTTTGGTCGTTTTACTTGGTGCAGTGAGTTTGGGTTTTGTTTGTTGTTTTCGCATTTGCCTCCCTGGAGAGATGGCACTTTTTTGTTTACTGGTAACGATGTACTTTCTGTATATTCTGAAAAAACTGTACACCTTCTGTCCAAACTGTGTTTTCCCCAGGGCTTTATTTTGTTTCCGTCCCTCTCTCTCCACAGCCATTCATTTTTTTTGTTCAGGTCAACCTAGACTGGCCTGTAACCCATTTAATGTTAAATAAGTGCCAGACTAGACAAAGAGCTCAGCAACCTTATTTCTAACGCCTATTTGATATATCTGACACTTGTTTCTATAAAAGTAGAGTTAGTAGAATATACCTGAGTAAGTTTTATGCTGACATAAACCTTTACTAAAGTGTAATGCCTTTAGTAAATTTGACCCTGCGTGAAATCAGGCTGAATTGTCTACTTTGGTGGAAAAATGTTTTCCGATGCTGTTTTGATATATCTGACACCTTTGTCTATTAAAGTAGAGTTAGTGCAATATATTTCAATAGGTTTGTTTCTTGGTAAAGTGTAGAAGATGTATAGAAACCAGTAATTAAATTTATTTTCTTCCTGTTTTATTTTCCATTTAAAAAATCTTTAATTTCGTTAATTTAATCTATTATATTATTTATTAATGAATTTGATAATGTTGATATCATTGTGATACACCATAGCAATCTGTATCAATCCTGCATGTAAATGTACTGAAATGTAACAATCCAATGAGGAAATTGGACTTTTATTTTGATACACCCGGAAGTCTCCCCCGCAATCTTGGCAATTTCACATTGCTTGAAGTTTTGCTACAAACCACAAAACAGCACATCAATAAAGTCATTATTATATAAAATTAACCTGCGATGAACATGTCGACCCCAAAATATACTTTCAACAGGATCAGCTAATCTCTGAATAAAACTAGCACAGCAACATTAGCCCCTACAAGCACATAACTGAAATATCTCATTCTGACAGTGTCTGTTTGGACATATGAGTCACTAAGTGGCACTATTCATGAATCCAGGAGCTGATGAGGAAGATTACTGCAGTGTCATTTTGATTCTGGTTCAGTCTGGAGCAGTGCTTCCCCACAGCAGGGGGTTCAGGCTGCTCCTCTTCTGAAGCTACACTCATGGCCACTTTATTGGAAACACCTACCAAGCAGGTTCACTTTGTAAGCAGTGACACTGCCCGGGTAACATGGAGTGTTACTGAAACACTTTAACATCATCTTTGTAGCCGGACCTGAATAACTGATCCTCGACACATCTTTAACCAGAACCCTGTTCTCGTGTTAAATAAAGTAGAACCTTCATCGAAACGTTTTATTTGTTTATTGACTATTTTTATATGAAAGGGAAGAGAGGGAAAGGAAAGAGGTGGTAGATTATTTCATAATTTGGTCAAAGATATGTGGGCGCGTGGCTGGAAATGTCTTTTTTTTTTGTTTTAGATGGAGCAACTACCAATCATCTGTTGATCTGAACAACAATCTAAAAAGGGGAACTTTACTCCAAGTCAGTTTGTCTGTAATTGAATATTTACACGTTTTGGTCTCCTGCTCGCGCTCTATGACGTCATCATCGATCGCCCCAATGGCCCCGCCCCCAGGCTCCGTCGTTAACGGTGAAACTCTGAAGGGCCCTCGGCGCGAGGAGCTGGTGTTACTGGCAGTTTACAGTAAAAGAAAGGAAAGAGACACAGAAACCCGTGTTTACTGCGCTTTCCTGCATCGCTGTCATATTAAGGGTCCGTGCAGACATGTTAATAAGTGAACAGAACATTTCTTTCAGGATGAATTAAAGCTCATTCCGTGAATAGCGCACGCAGCTGTGGGTGGCGCGTGCCTTTGTGACGTCACGAGGGGCCGCGTGACGTCACAACCGAGCTTATAAATAGGGGCGCGCGCAGCCGGGGTCATCATTTTCGAGAGGTTACTTTGAGGAACTGACGTGCCTTCTTTCACCTCTACAGATTGAGAAAAAGAATCTTCCAAAAGTAAATACAGCTCCCTGTCCTTCATTCATTTAATATCATTTCTACATCAAAGAACATTCTTCTAGAGTGTAGAATTAAAATATAATAATTTTGAACTACATCAAAGAACATTCTTCTAGAGTGTAGAATTAAAATATAATAATATTGAACTACATCAAAGAACATTCTTTTTAAAGTGTACAATTTAAACTTTCAGTTAGTTTTTTAATATACTTTAATATAATACAATTTTTTTAAGTGTAAAGAAAAGATGTTCAGGTGAGGAATTTAGGAATATATATAATATATTTAATGTGTAATATAAGATAAAAAGAACATTCTTTTTAAATGTGTAAGATGAAAACATTGGGTTTATTATTTAATGTAATTTAATAACTTCACCGTAAAAGAACATACTTTTTAAACGAGTAAAGTTCACACATTCGGTTTATGAGATTTGTCCCTCACATGGACGGTGTTTCATAAGGTTGTCTTCTCTTCTTTCCAGATGTCCTCTAAGGGCAAAGCGGCGGCATCCCGTCCATCACAGAAACCGCAGGACTCTAATGTGCGTCCTGGTGGTCGTTTCTACAGGGCCAGGCTGGGGGAGAACGTAAGTTTATAAATCTTAAACTTGACTTCTTTATTCCACAGTTCTTTCCATCACACTCGAACCGAGCGTTTGTAGAGAAACGTTGAGTGTGTTAAGATGCAGGTATTTAATAGATTGCATTCTTTCTTCTTAAAGCTGATTCGGGACACCCCAGGATTCGACCTGTCCGACCCAAACATCAGTGTGACTCCTCGGACCTACAACAGTCTTCACGACCCGTATCTGAAGAGTTACTTCAACCGTGCAGGGAGGAAAGAGCACCTGATCAAGCAGGGTCTCCTGACACCTGATGAGAAGGTAGAAACACCTACAGAGTCCAAAGAAATTCACACTAAACATATACATGAGCTTACAGAGAGTGACGATTTTGAACTCAGATTTAATGATCCGACCACATCAAGTCACGTTCAGAACTCAATCTTCTTCTTTATTGTTCAATCTTCTTCTTTATTTCAGGTGACTTGCTCAAGGAAGGAGTATAACCAGTACTCGGCGTACTTACAGACCGTTTCAACAAAGCAGCCGAAGTGCTCGAGGAAGGAAAAGGCAAGTCAGCTCTTCTTGTTCAACACATTTAAAAATAGCTTTATATTTATAAATACACATTTCACTAAGACCACTACGAGTAACTGTGTCGAGTGTGTTCACATTTCTTTCCAGCTGTAGTTTCAGAAATTATCACCTTTACAATCAGTTCAAAAACAAACAAATTCGTTGATGTCCTTAACATCTTCTTCTTGCTTAACATCTTAGTTTGAGTTAAAGCTTCCTCTGCAGGGGTCCGTGTTAAATATGGGCTGTTCTGTTGTCCAAGGTGTACAGTTTCTATTGATATAATTAATAGAATCTTTCTTGTACAGACGAAGGTGGGATCTCTCCAGAACTTGGTTCATGAGAGCAAATCAGCTGTTCCTGAGGAAGTTCAGGACAACCAAGTTCCGACCATGATGGAATCCACAAACTGCGTGTCAGCACCAGCAATCCTGCATGTTGAGTCTCCGTCGAGCCTTCAAGTACCAGAGATCAATATGACCGCGATTATTGAGAGTGAACTGTCGTTCAGCTCGGTGGTGGGACATGATTTAAGCCCTGGTCATATGGTCATGCCTCAGGACTCTGAAAGCTCCATACAGTCCAGCAGCAGCTCTTCCTGTAGCTGTATGAATGATGCTATGGTGGAGTCTGTTGACAGCCACAAGTGTATTGTGAGGGAGACATTTTCTGAGTCTTGCGGCGAGGATCAAGCAATGTTCAGTGATTCTCTAGTTTGTCTGCTCCTCCCCACCTCTTTCCCCACAACTGTGGAATCTGACCAAGAGGTGTCGCCGATGGAGATGGACACAAATGATCAACAGGCCATTGTTGACCAGAAGGCCAGACCCATATTATACGAACTTAGTGTCGACAAGCAGCAGTGGATCTCTGAGAAGCTCCTAAAAGGACTTGACAAAACTCAAAGAAATGTGGCGTCTTCGTCCAAGGAGCTTCCCAGAGAAAACACTTCTACCAAGAGTGAGCCTGCAGAACATAAATCTGGCTCCCCATTTGCGGTGAACCTGCGGAGCGATATACAGGAAAAATTCACAAACATAATGGGCAAAAACTTTGGGTTAGCTGGAGCACTCTCTGACGGTCATGAACAACAAGCTTTTGGGCCTCCCGGGACAAAGTTCGCTTTGACAATGATTTGTTCCTGTAGAAACGACCCAGAAGAGCTAGCCCTTGAGTCACGTAAAGGTATGTTTTTTATTATTATTCTTCTAAAGTTTCAGGAGAAATGTGTAGGAAGAAAAAGAACCATTTAGACCATGTCTTCCTGCACCCTCTTGATGTTGATGTTTCATTTCACTAATTTATGAAAAATATCCTCTTCTGCAGATAACAAGATGGACGTGACTGGCATTCCAGACATAACTGAGGCTGAATCTCCATCAGATGGTCTCAGTGGAGAACCTACTGAGGAGAACGTCCCAACTGGTGAGTATCACATCACTACACCATTCATTTATCTAGAACAGACTTTAGAGAACTCAGGTAATTAAGTTTTAAAATATTATATCTAATGTAAAATATATCTTCTTTTTTCCTCTCACACAAAGGCACCATCCCCAAAAAGAGGAATCGGGTCCGTGCCTTCTTCAGACGAGCGTGGCAGGCTGTAAAGAAGACCTTCTGCTGCTGCAGCCATGGCAAAGTTTCCCCCGTGGACGACTGAAATTTCTCCTCGACTCCCCTTTTTTACCCCCACCCCCCTTCTCCTTTACTAAGTTTTATAATTTGGTCACTGATATCCCCCTTACAATCAGAACCATCATCTAAATTTAATCAAAATTGACTCCTTAACCTGTTTAATTTTAAATTGGAACAACTGTAGCACCAAACAAATCACTGTGGAACATCATCCCAGGACTTTCTATGAGCCGAGCTCCATCTTTATAGATGTTTAGCTCCTTGTGTGAGCTTCATATTTTCAGATGTTTAGCCCCTCATGTGAGATCCATCTTTATAGATGTTGAGCTCCTCCTGAGACCCCTGCCAAAGCAGTGATCCCAAAGGAAATTAGACCAAAACCTGTAAATATTCAATTACAGAAACAATGACTTGAGGTAAAAACCTTTTAGATCAAAATTTTGTTCAGATCATAAGACGATTCTTATCATCTAAAACGATAAGAAAAGTCATTTCCATTGAACAGCCCACATAGCTTTGACCAAATTATGAAGTGATCTACCCCTCTTTCCCTCTTTCCCCTTTCATTTACAAAATACTCAATAAATAAAAAGTACTGCTTAATGTGGTTCTACCTCTGTATTTAACACAAGAGAAGAGTTCTGGTTAAAGATCTGATGAGGATCTCTCATCTGCATCAGAGAATGTAAGAATTTCAAGTCCAGCTATAAAGATGATGTTAAACTGCCTCAGCTTGTCACGGTTCACGAAATGCCTCGGTCCTGGTCACTGGAATTCTGACCATGTTTTCCAGCATGTCACATCTCACAGTTTCGGTCTGTATTCGATCGTCCCGCACGCGGACAATCCGGAGGCGATTGCTACGTATTGCTACGGCTATGCAATTGATTTCCAATAATTGGCGATGCGGTAATGTTTCTGTTCTAGATTCTGGGTCGGCTGGAAACTTCATTTCATCCTCCTTGGCTGCCAGGCTCCTCACCCCTCTACATCCCCTATCCCACCCTGTGTCAGTGGGGGGCCGTGGATGGACGATAGGTAAACGCCAAGTGTCTAACCCAAGTCACAGATCCACTCACCCTCACTCTAAAACTCACACAGAGACCATTCCCTGGATTGGAGAAGAGGGGTGATAAAGTCCTGGTCTCCTAAATGTTCTGCTCACTGTCCCACGTCGACGGTTTCCTTTCCCTCCACTTCAGTGGAGAGTCCCTTTGATAATCAGCATCCCTCCATTCCAGCCAAGTACGCTGACCTAAGTGAGGTGTTCAGCGCCAAGAAAGCCACTCGGCTTCCCCCGTACAGACCTTGGGACTGTGCTAAACTCCTGCACTGATAGAGGAGTACGTGGCTGGAGCGCTTCAGCAGGGATTCATTATACCCTCCATATCACCAGCCTCCACTGGGTTTTTCTTCATGAAAAAGAAGGATGGAGGGCTCCAGCCATGCATTGATTACCGGGGACTAAATGCCGTCACTGTTAAGTATCGATATCAGCCACCGCTTGTCCCTGCCACCCTCGAGTAGCTGCAAGGAGCGACGATCTTCACCAAACTGGACCTCCGTAGGGCCTACAATCTGGTGAGGATTTAAAACTTTTATCATCATTTCATAATGCACTTTAGCACCGTAGCAGCCCCTTTGACATCCCTCTTGCCCTCTAAAACTCTTGCAAAGTAAACCCTCCACCCTGACCTGGACACCTGAGGCATAGAGGGCATTTCAGCTTTAAAGACTGGTATGAGTGTATCAGTCACTCTGAGACATCAAGGCTCTCTGGTATTTTCTACTTCATGTCAGAAATCAAACAAAGTCAAAGAAATGCAGCAAACCTCAGATCAATGACTTGAATTAAGAGTTCACTATGTGAGGTAGCACAAGTCTAAGTCGTGTACCTGCACAGATCCAGAATCTTCTACTACTCATCTGATTGGTGACGACTCTCATCGGTTGTACAATCCCAGTTTGTGACTCACCACTCTGCTTTGGTGTGAGCATGGTTCTGTTTTCTGAGGTTGTGCCTCCTGCCACATTAGCATGTCTCGTTGGAGAATGTCTGAAAATACCAGAAATATTGAAAATATTTTATTGAAAGCCAATAACTTATTATAGCACTAAAGTAAATGAAGTGGCTCAGGCAGGCCTCCTGAAAATAAATAATAATGGATTTACTGGGGATTTCTACCATAAAAGTCCCCTCCCGGCGGCTAGTGTGTCTGTTGCTAAAGCACAAGTGCTAATATGTTTTCTCTGTCCTTGTGGCTGTACAGCTACCACGTTCCCAGTGTCATGGTTATGATAGTCAATCAGCCTTCAGATATTGAAATTTAGACAGAACCAGGAAGGAGATCAAGATCGGGACGAGTATACGCATATATCATATACTATGGCAGAACCAGGATCATTCCGATGAATTAATGAGAGGGTTTGTTGTGCTGTGCTGTGTTTCACAATGACAAGGGTTTTCACTTAAACTGGATGAAATGGCTCAGGCAGGCCACCCTGCTGTCAGGGTTTAGCAGCGGCACATTATGAAAAGGCTTCAGTACTGATGATGGGCTATCCCGTAGGCACATAAGAAAGTAAATGATTACTTGATAAAGGAAAACAACTTTGCTGATGAGAGAGCTAAAAATGCTTCAAGGTGTCATGGAATGGCCCCAGTGGTAGCAACAGAGGCCTTTACCAAGCTGGAACATGTGGTAAATAAACAAGGACAGGCAATACTGTATGAAAAGACTATGTCGTGTAACAGAGGAGCTAAACAAGATGCTATGGACTGTGGAGAAACCATGAAGGGTATGTTTAAAACCTCCACACTGTCCCCAGGGTGAACATCATACTTTTGGTTATGATTGCCTATTGAAGTATTGGCTCCAGGATGAACACGCAGACTGCAGTGATGGATCTAATGAGATTAACTGTTTTCCTGCCATCACTACAGCCTCCTATTCAAACACCACCACCAAAAGCATTCAAACCAGTGGAACTCTTGTGCAGTATGGACTGGATTTATGTAAAGTTTTTGAATGGTGCCTTCACAGATCCGGATGTTTGGAAACACCCCGGAATTGGACAATGTGTTGAGAATCAAGTCAAGGATGAATGGTCTGTTTTGCTCTATTTTCAAGCTGGCTACAATGCAATGCTTCAGGATGAGAGCCATGTAATTGTGAACACTGTATACAAAGTGCAAAGTTCTGTTCCTATGACCATAGATCCAAGAAATAGACTGGGATTCTGGGATTACAACTCAACACCGCCAGCAGCCCTGGACGTGGCTGATGCTGGTCAGAAGTCCCTTTTTTTTTTTTTTTGTGGGCCCGGCCATGTGCCTCATTAAGGGGGTGGTTTATGTAAGCATCTAAGCAGAGGGT
This sequence comes from Hepsetus odoe, assembly GCA_017165825.1. Classification (NCBI taxonomy): domain Eukaryota; kingdom Metazoa; phylum Chordata; class Actinopteri; order Characiformes; family Hepsetidae; genus Hepsetus; species Hepsetus odoe. The sequence continues at coordinate 22,796,054 of CM029382.1, forward strand.
AAGATTGAGCTCCTCGCCAGTGGCGCCTTTTGGGTGGTTGGGTTCTCAAATGAGTGTCATTTTCATGCAAGCACACTGTCACGATGTGGTTTTGAGGGCTGGACACTATAACGCAGATCCAAGAGCTTCGTACTGAACTTTAATGATGGATAACGTGTACAGAACTCAAAACTAAACATATTAAATATAACAAGTGTAAACCATAACATGAATAATCACAAAAGTGCGCACACAGAATCACCAGCATCTGGGGCTTATAACGCCAGCCCCGATGAGGCACACCTGGCACCCAATGCCCAGGTGTACACAATCAGAGCAGGGCGCCCTCTACTGGCATAGGATCGTTACACACACCTAAATTCAATCAAAAATACCTGCCAACGGAGGTTTGAGAGAATGTATTGCATTCTTGAAATAATACTGAACTTTAAAGGCACTTAAAGGTCTTGCCCGAATATATCTAACCGAACTGCTTAATACCTATACACCTAATCGCCCACTTAAATCCCAGAATATAGATCTCCTAGATCTTTCAGTTACAGGGCCCCTAGATTATGGAATAGCTTACCTGCTTACGTACGGGATGCCGAATCAGTCTCAGTCTTTAAATCACAGCTGAAGACTTATTTTTTAGTATAGCTTACCCGCACCAATCACCATAGTGCACCATTACTAATGTCGCTGGTGCTGCTGTACATGCCATCGCACTGTATTTGTAAACTGTAATGTTTTTATTTCTGTGTCTGTCACTACTGGATCCTGCTCATTACTGACCATCCCCGTTCCATTTCTTTCCCCACATGTCTAGTGGGGCCCGCTGTGGTCATCGCCTGAGTTCAAAACCGAACTACCGTCTGGTTTGTGCTGTGCATCCGATGCGCCAAGGGATCCTGGCGGCTCATCAGTACCTGGGGCCGCACCGACTTGCTGAGCCTGGGAAGTAGTTTAGGACTCTGTGCTGATCCTGGGGTTAAACCCGAACAAACTTTGTACTGCTAGTTTCCCCAAGGGGGTTGGGTAGCCAGTCGACCTTGGACCATCAGAGGCTTTTTCTCCACACAGTGGAGTTTTAGGTTCTTCTCCTCCGTAGTCGTCTGGCTTTAACTTTTAGTACTATAACCTGTCTACCATCTACCATCAATGTAAAGTGCTTTGGGGCAACTCTGTTGTGAAAGGCGCTAAACAAGAATAAATTGAATTGAACTGAAATTGAATAAATTGATCCCACGTTGAAGAAATTGGCTCAAATTTCAGAAAAGACACTTTTGTTTATATAGATAAACAGATAGTTTGAGCTGTCTTGTAGTGTGTTGCCTCTGGAAAGTCTTACAGGAATGCCCAAACTATCTCTTTATAGATATATAGGTTATAGTCCAACCTGAGCTGTCCCTCTAATATATCCTTAATCACACCCAATCCTTGTTAATCCTTGTCACACCCAATGAAAATCTCAGCATCTGTAACTCTGACACCTCCAGCTCTGCCTCCTGTCTATTTGTCAGTGCCATCGTCTCCAACCCATACAACATAGCTGGTCTCACTACTGTGCTGTAAACCTTCCCTTTTTTTCTAGCTACTCTAGCTGGCACCCGTCTGATATTAAAGTTAAAAGGTTCACAAAATTGGTGCCGCTCTGATGAAAAATGCTCAATATCTGTAAAGCACTACAGGACAGCCCAAACAATCTATTAACATCAAAATGAAGAGAAAAATGTACCTGGCATATGTTACTAAAATAGATTATAGTGGATATATTTATATATATATATTACATACATATATATAAATATATATATATTACCAGAGATTTAACATTATAGGTAAATTTGGACTGTTCTCAAATTCCCTCATTTTCATGAACAGCTAAATTCAGTCAATGATACCTGCCAATGGAGTTTTGAGAGAATTTATTACATTTTGACAAAAAAACGATATAGGTTAAATGCTTAACAAAATTGTTACCAAGAAAAATGCTCAAATTTCAGCAAAAAAAATGATATAGAAAGCACTACAGAACAGCCCAAACTATTTATCAGTTAAGGTAAAAATTTACCTGGCTTATTTGAGCGAAACCTTTAAAGGTAGGTATGGCTATAGCATTACCATTAAGGGCATTTTTGAACTGTTCTGAAATGTCCCTCATTTTCATGCAAGCTTATTTAAATTCAGTTAAAAATGCCTGCCCTATGAAGTTTTAGAAGAATTTATTGCATTTTGAAAAAAGTGATGTTGAATTTTAAAGGGCTTTCCAGAGGGAATGCACTACTGGACAGCCCAGACTGTTTATTTACAAATACATTACGGTAAAAATTTACCGTGCCTATGTTAGTAAAATCTGCAAAAATAAGTAAGGCCATAGACTTACAATAAAGGGCCTATTTGAACTGTTCCGTGAGAATGAGGGACATATGAAGGGACATTTAGGAACATATAAATTCATTCAAAAATGCCTGCCCATGGAGTTAGGAGAGACTTTAGAGCATTTTTTAAATAATATTGAAGTTTTAAGGTTCACAAAATGGGTCCCATTATGAAGAAAAATGCTCAAACTTAAATTGAAACACTTTTCTACATACAAAAGAAATACAGATAGTTTGGGGTGTCCTGTAGTGCATTCCTTCTAGAAAGCACTACAGGAGAGTCCAAACTATCTGTTTCCATTATATTAAATATTTACATAAGGGTAATTATTTACCTGGCATATTTGAGTAAAAATTGCATTTGCAAGTGTAAAGGTTCACAAAATTGGTACAGAAAATTCTCAAATTTCAGAAAATACACTATTGCTTGACATAAGTGACATTTAACATTTGACATTTAAAGTAAAGCTTTTCTCTGTATTTGTCAGCAACAATTGCAAAAATACTTAAAGGTGCCGTTATGGACTGTTCTCTAATGTCAAGTCAACTCTGTTTTATTTGTGCAGAGCTTTTTACAACTATTGTTCTCACAAAGCAGCTTTACAGTTTCTGGTCCAGTCCGATTCCCAATTGGGAAGCTGTCTTGTAGTGTGTTGCCTCTAGAAAGTCTTACAGGAATGCCCAAACTATCCATTTAGAGATATATAGGTTATAGTCTAACCTGAGCTGTCCCTCTAATATACTCATTTCTAATCTTGTCCATCCTCGTCACACCCAACGAACATCTCAGCATCTTTGACTCTGACACCTCCAGCTCCGCCTCCTGCCTTTTTGTCAGTGCCACTGTCTCCAACCCATACAACATAGCTGGTCTCACTACTTTCCTGTAAACCTTCCCTATCACTCTAGCTAGTACGCGTCTGTCACAAATCACTCCAGCCACTCTTCTCCACCCATTCCAACCAGCCTGCACTTTCTTCTTCACCTCTCTTCCACACTCGCTGTTACACTGAACTGTTGATCCCAAGAATTTAAATTCCTCCACCTTTGTTACCTCCACTCCCTACATCCTAACCACTCCACTTTCCTCCCTTTCATTCACACTCATGTATTCTGTCTTTGCCCTACTCACTTTCATTCCTTTCATTTACTCCTCAAGCTGCTCCCTACTCTCACTACAGATCACAATATCATCACCAAACATCATCGTCCCCGGAGACTCCTGTCTAACCTCGTCCGTCAATCTGTCCATTACTATTGCAAACAAGAATGGGTTCAGTGCTGATCCTTGATGTAATCCAACCTCTACCTTAAATGCATTCGTCACTCCCACTGAACATCTCACCACTGTTGCACTGCCATCATACATATCCTGAACTACTCTCACATACCTCTTTGTAACACCAGATGTCCTCATACAAAACCACAACTCCTCTCTAGGCACCCTGTCAAATGCTTTCTCCAAATCCACAAAGGCTCCTTCTGACCTTCTCTGTACTTCTCCATCAACACTCTCAAAGCAAAAAACCTTACTGCCGTTCACTAATCCTCACCTCTTTTCTTAACCTAGCTTCCACTACTCTTTCCCATAATTTCATGGTGTGGCTGATCAACTTTATCCCTCTATAGTTACTACAGCTCTGTGCCACACCCTTATTCTTGAAGATCGGTACCAGTACACTTCGTCTCCACTCCTCAGGCATCTTCTCACTTGCCAAGATTGCGTTAAACAATCTGGTCAGAAATTCAACTGCCATCTCCCCTAAACATCTCTATGCTTCTACTGGTATGTCATCAGGTCCAACAGCCTTTCCATTCTTCATCCTCTTCATCGCTGCCCTTATTTCCATCTTGTTTATTTGCTGCACTTCCTGGTTCACTCTTCTCCTATCATCCAGTCTCTTTCATTTTCTTCATTCATCAGCCCCTCAAAGTATTCCTTCCATCTGCTCAACACGCTCTGTTCACCTGTGAGTACGTTTCCATTTCAATCAGCCCTGACCTGCTGCACATCTTTCCCAGATCTGTCTCTCTGTCTAGCCAATCGGTAAAGGTCCTTTTCTCCCTCTAACCTCTCATACAATTCACCAAACACATTATCTTTGGGCTTCACCACTGCTTTCTTCGCCCTGCGGTTCATCTCCTTGTACACCTGTCTACTTTCTTCATCTCTCTGACTGTCCCGTGTCGTCTTTGCCTCCCTCTTCTTTTGAATACACTCCTGGACTTCTTGGTTCCACCACCTGGTTTCCTTATCCTCCTTCTTCCTTCCATATGTCAAACCAAGTACATTTGTAGCCGTCTGCCTTATCACTTCTGCAGTAGTTTCCCAGCAACACCTCCCAGTGCCCGTGTTAACTCCTGCCTGAAATCCACCTTGTAATCCTCCTTTAGCTTCCACCACTTGATTCTCGACTCTGCCCTCACTTTCCTCCTCTTCTTGACCTCCAAGGTCATCCTACAGACCACCATCCTATGCTGTTTAGCTACACTCTCCACTGTCACTACTTTGCAGTCTCCGATCTCTTTCAGACTGACCCTCCTGCAAAGGATATACTCCACCTGTGAGCACCTTCCTCCACTCTTATACGTCACCCTGTGCTCCTCCCTCTTCTTAAAATAACTATTAACTACAGCCATTTCCATCCTTTTCGCAAAATCTACAACCATCTGACCTTCAGCATTCCTCTCCTTGACACCATGCCTACCCATCACCTCCTCATCACCTCTGTTCCCTTCACCAACATGACCATTAAAATCTGCACCAATCATCACTCTCTCTCACCTGGGTACACTCTCTATGACTTCATCTAACTCACTCCAGAATTTTTCCTTCTCTTCCATCTTACAACCAACTTGTGGAGCGTAAGCACTAACAACATTCATTATCACACCTTCAACTTCCAGCTTCAAACTCATCACCCTCCCTGACACCCTCTTCACCTCCAAAACACTCTCCACATACTCTTCCTTCAGGATAACACCTACTCCATTCCTCTTTCTATCCACACCATGGTAGAACAGTTTAAACCCTCCTCCAATACACCTGCTCTTCCATCTAGTCTCATGCACACACAAAATGTCAACCTTCCTTCTCTCCATCACATTAGCTAATTGTCTATCTTTATCAGTCATGCTGCCAACATTCAAAGTCCTTACCCTCACTTCCGCTCTCCTCTCCGTCTTTCTTTCCTTCTCCATCTGGACATGCCTTCCTCCTCTTCTTCTTCTTCTTTGGCCAACAGTAGTCCAACTTCCACCAGCATCCTGTAGGCTAACAGCACTTTGAAATTGTATAGTCAAGACAGAAATTCCACAGGAAGCCAGTGAAGTCTGGATAATATTGGACTAATGTGATCAAAATCTCCTAGATCTAGAACATTCTGACAACAGGGCATTACAATAATCTAGTCTTGAGGTGATAAATTCATGTATCAATGTTTCTGCATCATGTAGTGTGAGTGAGCTTCTAAGTTTAGCAATGTTTCTAAGGTGAAGGAAAGCTATTTTAGTAATGTTTCCAAAGTGTGTATCCAGACATAGATCTGAGTCAATTGTAATGCCCAGGCTATTGATGGTGGGTTTAAGAGTAACTGTAAAATTAGGAAAATCTAGCATTAAACCCAAAAGAACCTCTTTTCAGACTTTTACATCAGAAAATTGAGTGACATCCACTTTTTTTTTCTTATACAATCCTCAATCTTTTTTAATTTGAGTTTATCTTCT
>CM029382.1:22802639-22819879 GCA_017165825.1 Hepsetus odoe
GTAGACAGGTTATAGTACTAAAAGTTAAAGCCAGACGACTACGGAGGAGAAGAACCAAAAACTCCACTGTGTGGAGAAAAAGCCTCTGAGGGTCCAAGGTCGACTGGCTACCCAACCCCCTTGGGGATACTAGCAGTACAAAGTTTGTTCGGGTTTAACCCCAGGATCAGCACAGAGTCCTAAACTGCTTCCCAGGCTCAGCAAGTCGGTGCGGCCCCAGGTACTGATGAGCCGCCAGGATCCCTTGGCGCATCGGATGCACAGCACAAACCAGACGGTAGTTCGGTTTTGAACTCAGGCGATGACCACAGCGGGCCCCACTAGACATGTGGGGAAAGAAATGGAACGGGGATGGTCAGTAATGAGCAGGATCCAGTAGTGACAGACACAGAAATAAAAACATTACAGTTTACAAATACAGTGCGATGGCATGTACAGCAGCACCAGCGACATTAGTAATGGTGCACTATGGTGATTGGTGCGGGTAAGCTATACTAAAAAATAAGTCTTCAGCCGTGATTTAAAGACTGAGACTGATTCGGCATCCCGTACGTAAGCAGGTAAGCTATTCCATAATCTAGGGGCCCTGTAACTGAAAGATCTAGGAGATCTATATTCTGGGATTTAAGTGGGCGATTAGGTGTATAGGTATTAAGCAGTTCGGTTAGATATATTCGGGCAAGACCTTTAAGTGCTTTTAAACTTCAGTATTATTTCAAGAATGCAATACATTCTCTCAAACCTCCGTTGGCAGGTATTTTTGATTGAATTTAGGTGTGTGTAACGATCCTATGCCAGTAGAGGGCGCCCTGCTCTGATTGTGTACACCTGGGCATTGGGTGCCAGGTGTGCCTCATCGGGGCTGGCGTTATAAGCCCCAGATGCTGGTGATTCTGTGTGCGCACTTTTGTGATTATTCATGTTATGGTTTATACTTGTTATATTTAATATGTTTAGTTTTGAGTTCTGTACACGTTATCCGTCATTAAAGTTCAGTACGAAGCTCTTGGATCTGCGTTATAGTGTCCAGCCCTCAAAACCACATCGTGACAGTGTGCTTGCATGAAAATGACACTCATTTGAGAACCCAACCACCCAAAAGGCGCCACTGGCGAGGAGCTCAATCTTACCCTCTGCTTAGATGCTTACATAAACCACCCCCTTAATGAGGCACATGGCCGGGCCCACAAAAACAAAAAAAAAAAGGGACTTCTGACCAGCATCAGCCACGTCCAGGGCTGCTGGCGGTGTTGAGTTGTAATCCCAGAATCCCAGTCTATTTCTTGGATCTATGGTCATAGGAACAGAACTTTGCACTTTGTATACAGTGTTCACAATTACATGGCTCTCATCCTGAAGCATTGCATTGTAGCCAGCTTGAAAATAGAGCAAAACAGACCATTCATCCTTGACTTGATTCTCAACACATTGTCCAATTCCGGGGTGTTTCCAAACATCCGGATCTGTGAAGGCACCATTCAAAAACTTTACATAAATCCAGTCCATACTGCACAAGAGTTCCACTGGTTTGAATGATTTGGTGGTGGTGTTTGAATAGGAGGCTGTAGTGATGGCAGGAAAACAGTTAATCTCATTAGATCCATCACTGCAGTCTGCGTGTTCATCCTGGAGCCAATACTTCAATAGGCAATCATAACCAAAAGTATGATGTTCACCCTGGGGACAGTGTGGAGGTTTTAAACATACCCTTCATGGTTTCTCCACAGTCCATAGCATCTTGTTTAGCTCCTCTGTTACACGACATAGTCTTTTCATACAGTATTGCCTGTCCTTGTTTATTTACCACATGTTCCAGCTTGGTAAAGGCCTCTGTTGCTACCACTGGGGCCATTCCATGACACCTTGAAGCATTTTTAGCTCTCTCATCAGCAAAGTTGTTTTCCTTTATCAAGTAATCATTTACTTTCTTATGTGCCTACGGGATAGCCCATCATCAGTACTGAAGCCTTTTCATAATGTGCCGCTGCTAAACCCTGACAGCAGGGTGGCCTGCCTGAGCCATTTCATCCAGTTTAAGTGAAAACCCTTGTCATTGTGAAACACAGCACAGCACAACAAACCCTCTCATTAATTCATCGGAATGATCCTGGTTCTGCCATAGTATATGATATATGCGTATACTCGTCCCGATCTTGATCTCCTTCCTGGTTCTGTCTAAATTTCAATATCTGAAGGCTGATTGACTATCATAACCATGACACTGGGAACGTGGTAGCTGTACAGCCACAAGGACAGAGAAAACATATTAGCACTTGTGCTTTAGCAACAGACACACTAGCCGCCGGGAGGGGACTTTTATGGTAGAAATCCCCAGTAAATCCATTATTATTTATTTTCAGGAGGCCTGCCTGAGCCACTTCATTTATTTTAGTGCTATAATAAGTTATTGGCTTTCAATAAAATATTTTCAATATTTCTGGTATTTTCAGACATTCTCCAACGAGACATGCTAATGTGGCAGGAGGCACAACCTCAGAAAACAGAACCATGCTCACACCAAAGCAGAGTGGTGAGTCACAAACTGGGATTGTACAACCGATGAGAGTCGTCACCAATCAGATGAGTAGTAGAAGATTCTGGATCTGTGCAGGTACACGACTTAGACTTGTGCTACCTCACATAGTGAACTCTTAATTCAAGTCATTGATCTGAGGTTTGCTGCATTTCTTTGACTTTGTTTGATTTCTGACATGAAGTAGAAAATACCAGAGAGCCTTGATGTCTCAGAGTGACTGATACACTCATACCAGTCTTTAAAGCTGAAATGCCCTCTATGCCTCAGGTGTCCAGGTCAGGGTGGAGGGTTTACTTTGCAAGAGTTTTAGAGGGCAAGAGGGATGTCAAAGGGGCTGCTACGGTGCTAAAGTGCATTATGAAATGATGATAAAAGTTTTAAATCCTCACCAGATTGTAGGCCCTACGGAGGTCCAGTTTGGTGAAGATCGTCGCTCCTTGCAGCTACTCGAGGGTGGCAGGGACAAGCGGTGGCTGATATCGATACTTAACAGTGACGGCATTTAGTCCCCGGTAATCAATGCATGGCTGGAGCCCTCCATCCTTCTTTTTCATGAAGAAAAACCCAGTGGAGGCTGGTGATATGGAGGGTATAATGAATCCCTGCTGAAGCGCTCCAGCCACGTACTCCTCTATCAGTGCAGGAGTTTAGCACAGTCCCAAGGTCTGTACGGGGGAAGCCGAGTGGCTTTCTTGGCGCTGAACACCTCACTTAGGTCAGCGTACTTGGCTGGAATGGAGGGATGCTGATTATCAAAGGGACTCTCCACTGAAGTGGAGGGAAAGGAAACCGTCGACGTGGGACAGTGAGCAGAACATTTAGGAGACCAGGACTTTATCACCCCTCTTCTCCAATCCAGGGAATGGTCTCTGTGTGAGTTTTAGAGTGAGGGTGAGTGGATCTGTGACTTGGGTTAGACACTTGGCGTTTACCTATCGTCCATCCACGGCCCCCCACTGACACAGGGTGGGATAGGGGATGTAGAGGGGTGAGGAGCCTGGCAGCCAAGGAGGATGAAATGAAGTTTCCAGCCGACCCAGAATCTAGAACAGAAACATTACCGCATCACCAATTATTGGAAATCAATTGCATAGCCGTAGCAATACATAGCAATCGCCTCCGGATTGTCCGCGTGCGGGACGATCGAATACAGACCGAAACTGTGAGATGTGACATGCTGGAAAACATGGTCAGAATTCCAGTGACCAGGACCGAGGCATTTCGTGAACCGTGACAAGCTGAGGCAGTTTAACATCATCTTTATAGCTGGACTTGAAATTCTTACATTCTCTGATGCAGATGAGAGATCCTCATCAGATCTTTAACCAGAACTCTTCTCTTGTGTTAAATACAGAGGTAGAACCACATTAAGCAGTACTTTTTATTTATTGAGTATTTTGTAAATGAAAGGGGAAAGAGGGAAAGAGGGGTAGATCACTTCATAATTTGGTCAAAGCTATGTGGGCTGTTCAATGGAAATGACTTTTCTTATCGTTTTAGATGATAAGAATCGTCTTATGATCTGAACAAAATTTTGATCTAAAAGGTTTTTACCTCAAGTCATTGTTTCTGTAATTGAATATTTACAGGTTTTGGTCTAATTTCCTTTGGGATCACTGCTTTGGCAGGGGTCTCAGGAGGAGCTCAACATCTATAAAGATGGATCTCACATGAGGGGCTAAACATCTGAAAATATGAAGCTCACACAAGGAGCTAAACATCTATAAAGATGGAGCTCGGCTCATAGAAAGTCCTGGGATGATGTTCCACAGTGATTTGTTTGGTGCTACAGTTGTTCCAATTTAAAATTAAACAGGTTAAGGAGTCAATTTTGATTAAATTTAGATGATGGTTCTGATTGTAAGGGGGATATCAGTGACCAAATTATAAAACTTAGTAAAGGAGAAGGGGGGTGGGGGTAAAAAAGGGGAGTCGAGGAGAAATTTCAGTCGTCCACGGGGGAAACTTTGCCACGGCTGCAGCAGCAGAAGGTCTTCTTTACAGCCTGCCACGCTCGTCTGAAGAAGGCACGGACCCGATTCCTCTTTTTGGGGATGGTGCCTTTGTGTGAGAGGAAAAAAGAAGATATATTTTACATTAGATATAATATTTTAAAACTTAATTACCTGAGTTCTCTAAAGTCTGTTCTAGATAAATGAATGGTGTAGTGATGTGATACTCACCAGTTGGGACGTTCTCCTCAGTAGGTTCTCCACTGAGACCATCTGATGGAGATTCAGCCTCAGTTATGTCTGGAATGCCAGTCACGTCCATCTTGTTATCTGCAGAAGAGGATATTTTTCATAAATTAGTGAAATGAAACATCAACATCAAGAGGGTGCAGGAAGACATGGTCTAAATGGTTCTTTTTCTTCCTACACATTTCTCCTGAAACTTTAGAAGAATAATAATAAAAAACATACCTTTACGTGACTCAAGGGCTAGCTCTTCTGGGTCGTTTCTACAGGAACAAATCATTGTCAAAGCGAACTTTGTCCCGGGAGGCCCAAAAGCTTGTTGTTCATGACCGTCAGAGAGTGCTCCAGCTAACCCAAAGTTTTTGCCCATTATGTTTGTGAATTTTTCCTGTATATCGCTCCGCAGGTTCACCGCAAATGGGGAGCCAGATTTATGTTCTGCAGGCTCACTCTTGGTAGAAGTGTTTTCTCTGGGAAGCTCCTTGGACGAAGACGCCACATTTCTTTGAGTTTTGTCAAGTCCTTTTAGGAGCTTCTCAGAGATCCACTGCTGCTTGTCGACACTAAGTTCGTATAATATGGGTCTGGCCTTCTGGTCAACAATGGCCTGTTGATCATTTGTGTCCATCTCCATCGGCGACACCTCTTGGTCAGATTCCACAGTTGTGGGGAAAGAGGTGGGGAGGAGCAGACAAACTAGAGAATCACTGAACATTGCTTGATCCTCGCCGCAAGACTCAGAAAATGTCTCCCTCACAATACACTTGTGGCTGTCAACAGACTCCACCATAGCATCATTCATACAGCTACAGGAAGAGCTGCTGCTGGACTGTATGGAGCTTTCAGAGTCCTGAGGCATGACCATATGACCAGGGCTTAAATCATGTCCCACCACCGAGCTGGACGACAGTTCACTCTCAATAATCGCAGTCATATTGATCTCTGGTACTTGAAGGCTCGACGGAGACTCAACATGCAGGATTGCTGGTGCTGACACGCAGTTTGTGGATTCCATCATGGTCGGAACTTGGTTGTCCTGAACTTCCTCAGGAACAGCTGATTTGCTCTCATGAACCAAGTTCTGGAGAGATCCCACCTTCGTCTGTACAAGAAAGATTCTATTAATTATATCAATAGAAACTGTACACCTTGGACAACAGAACAGCCCATATTTAACACGGACCCCTGCAGAGGAAGCTTTAACTCAAACTAAGATGTTAAGCAAGAAGAAGATGTTAAGGACATCAACGAATTTGTTTGTTTTTGAACTGATTGTAAAGGTGATAATTTCTGAAACTACAGCTGGAAAGAAATGTGAACACACTCGACACAGTTACTCGTAGTGGTCTTAGTGAAATGTGTATTTATAAATATAAAGCTATTTTTAAATGTGTTGAACAAGAAGAGCTGACTTGCCTTTTCCTTCCTCGAGCACTTCGGCTGCTTTGTTGAAACGGTCTGTAAGTACGCCGAGTACTGGTTATACTCCTTCCTTGAGCAAGTCACCTGAAATAAAGAAGAAGATTGAACAATAAAGAAGAAGATTGAGTTCTGAACGTGACTTGATGTGGTCGGATCATTAAATCTGAGTTCAAAATCGTCACTCTCTGTAAGCTCATGTATATGTTTAGTGTGAATTTCTTTGGACTCTGTAGGTGTTTCTACCTTCTCATCAGGTGTCAGGAGACCCTGCTTGATCAGGTGCGCTTTCCTCCCTGCACGGTTGAAGTAACTCTTCAGATACGGGTCGTGAAGACTGTTGTAGGTCCGAGGAGTCACACTGATGTTTGGGTCGGACAGGTCGAATCCTGGGGTGTCCCGAATCAGCTTTTAAAAGAAAGAATGCAATCTATTAAATACCTGCATCTTAACACACTCAACGTTTCTCTACAAACGCTCGGTTCGAGTGTGATGGAAAGAACTGTGGAATAAAGAAGTCAAGTTTAAGATTTATAAACTTACGTTCTCCCCCAGCCTGGCCCTGTAGAAACGACCACCAGGACGCACATTAGAGTCCTGCGGTTTCTGTGATGGACGGGATGCCGCCGCTTTGCCCTTAGAGGACATCTGGAAAGAAGAGAAGACAACCTTATGAAACACCGTCCATGTGAGGGACAAATCTCATAAACCGAATGTGTGAACTTTACTCGTTTAAAAAGTATGTTCTTTTACGGTGAAGTTATTAAATTACATTAAATAATAAACCCAATGTTTTCATCTTACACATTTAAAAAGAATTTTCTTTTTATCTTATATTACACATTAAATATATTACATATATTCCTAAATTGCTCACCTGAACATCTTTTCTTTACACTTAAAAAAATTGTATTATATTAAAGTATATTAAAAAACTAACTGAAAGTTTAAATTGTACACTTTAAAAAGAATGTTCTTTGATGTAGTTCAATATTATTATATTTTAATTCTACACTCTAGAAGAATGTTCTTTGATGTAGAAATGATATTAAATGAATGAAGGACAGGGAGCTGTATTTACTTTTGGAAGATTCTTTTTCTCAATCTGTAGAGGTGAAAGAAGGCACGTCAGTTCCTCAAAGTAACCTCTCGAAAATGATGACTCCGGCTGCGCGCGCCCCTATTTATAGGCTCGGTTGTGACGTCACGCGGCCCCTCGTGACGTCACAAAGGCACGCGCCACCCACAGCTGCGTGCGCTATTCACGGAATGAGCTTTAATTCGTCCTGAAAGAAATGTTCTGTTCACTTATTAACATGTCTGCACGGACCCTTAATATGACAGCGATGCAGGAAAGCGCAGTAAACACGGGTTTCTGTGTCTCTTTCCTTTCTTTTACTGTAAACTGCCAGTAACACCAGCTCCTCGCGCCGAGGGCCCTTCAGAGTTTCACCGTTAACGACGGAGCCTGGGGGCGGGGCCATTGGGGCGATCGATGATGACGTCATAGAGCGCGAGCAGGAGACCAAAACGTGTAAATATTCAATTACAGACAAACTGACTTGGAGTAAAGTTCCCCTTTTTAGATTGTTGTTCAGATCAACAGATGATTGGTAGTTGCTCCATCTAAAACAAAAAAAAAAGACATTTCCAGCCACGCGCCCACATATCTTTGACCAAATTATGAAATAATCTACCACCTCTTTCCTTTCCCTCTCTTCCCTTTCATATAAAAATAGTCAATAAACAAATAAAACGTTTCGATGAAGGTTCTACTTTATTTAACACGAGAACAGGGTTCTGGTTAAAGATCTGTCGAGGATCAGTTATTCAGGTCCGGCTACAAAGATGATGTTAAAGTGTTTCAGTAACACTCCATGTTACCCGGGCAGTGTCACTGCTTACAAAGTGAACCTGCTTGGTAGGTGTTTCCGATAAAGTGGCCATGAGTGTATCTTCAGAAGAGGAGCAGCCTGAACCCCCTGCTGTGGGGAAACACTGCTCCAGACTGAACCAGAATCAAAATGACACTGCAGTAATCTTCCTCATCAGCTCCTGGGTTCATGAATAGTGCCACTTAGTGACTCATATGTCCAAACAGACACTGTCAGAATGAGATATTTCAGTTATGTGCTTGTAGGGGCTAATGTTGCTGTGCTAGTTTTATTCAGAGATTAGCTGATCCTGTTGAAAGTATATTTTGGTACATTTACATGCAGGATTGATACAAATTGCTATGGTATATCACAATGACACCAACATTATCATATTCATTAATAAATAATAGATTAAATTACAGAAATTAAATATTGTTTAATGGAAAATAAAACAGGAAGAAAATACATATAATTACTCATTTCTATACATCTACACTTTACCAAGAAACAAACCTATTGAAATATATTGCACTAACTCTACTTTAATAGAAAAAGGTTTCAGATATATCAAAACAGCATCGGAAAAACATTTTTCCACCAAAGTAGACAATTCAGCCTGATTTCACTCAGGGTTAAATTTACTAAAGGCTTTACTATTAACGTCTGTCTTAAAGTAAAACTTTTCTCTGAATTTTTCAGCAAAGCAGCTTTACAGATTCTGGTCCGTTCCGATTCCCAATTGGTGAAGTTGAGGGTGACCGAGGTGAGGAAAAAAAACCCCAAACAGGAGGAAGAAACCTTGGGAGTGGTGGTTCTGATACAGTGGGTGAAGCTTTTGTTATTTTGTTATAGTGGCAGTAGCTCATGCATATGATCCAGTTTGATGTAGCTGATCTGAAGTTCAGGTGAGGAGAGAAATCTGTTGGTAGAAGTTTCGTCAACTCGGTGGAGTAGCTGGTATGGAGTTCAGGAAACCCTCACGGTGATCGATGGACTTGACTGGAAGGCCTTTGCTTTCCAGAAATGCCCGAGCTGTCCAGCGTACAGGTGGTGAACAGCCGTCCATCTCAAACAGAGAGAAAGGAGTTAGATCTGTTTTGGACTCACATTGTAAAGACCATGAATTTATAGAGTGCACTATTAAGACTCAGGCAAACTCACTATTACAGCCTGACGAGACAGGTCAGAACGAAGGGTCTTACACGAGAGCACCCTGAGACGCTGGCGTCCCCCCACACCACCGTCAACAAACCTGAGTGACTGCATGAGAGTGGTAGACCGGCAGCACCAACATCTCAGTTTACTGTAATTCTTTGTATCCATTAAATCCTGGATCTGCACCTTTTAACAAATAGGACAATTAATTAGCCTGCGGTACTATGGATCAAGAAGTTGCAGGTTTGAATCCCACATCTAGCACTCCCTGAACAAGACCCTTAACCCTGAATTGCTCCAGGGGGACTGTCCCTGTAATTAGGAAATGGAGTTCATTCTGGATAAATGCCACAAATGTAAATGTAATTACTGAGAGTGTGTCTGAGTCCTAGGCAGTAGCTTGAAGTCTTGTTCATAACTGGAGATAAGCTTGGCGAGATTCTCATAAGCAGGCCGTTTAGGGCTTTGTAAGTAAGTGAAATTTTATAGTCGATGCGGAAATTCCACGGGAAGCCACTGAAGTCTGGATAATATCAGACGAACGTGATCAAATATTCTAGATCTAGTGAGGACTCTAGCTGCTACGTTCTAGACTAACTGGAGTTCATGAAGGCTCTTACTGGAACATCCTGACAACAGGGCATTACATGAACCTAGTCTTGAGGTGATAAATGCATGTATCGATATTTCTGCATCATGTAGTGTGAGTGAGCTTCTAAGTTTAGCAATGTTTCTAAGGTGAAGGAAAGCTATTTGAGCAATGTTTCCAATGTGTGTATCCAGATATAGATTGTAGTCAATTGTGACACCCAAGCTATTGACAGCAGGTTTAAGATTAACTGTAAAATTAGGAAAATCTAGCATTAAACCTGAATGTTTGTCTCTAGCAATTTTGAGACCTAGCAAAAGAATTTTTCTGTGAAATCCACTTTTATTTTTCTTATAAAATCCTCAGTTTTTTTAAATTTGAGTTTATCTTCTGTTTTGCTAAAATATGAAAATTATGTGTCATCAGCATAACAGCTGATTCCAGGTTTCTGGATTACTGAACCCAGAGGGAGCATGTGTCATATGAAAAGTAGGGGACCTAAAACAGAGTCCTGCAGGACTTCATAACTAACCTATGTACAAACTGAAAATTCATCATTCACAAAGGCTGAATAACTTCTATTATAAATTCTTTTGGCACATAGTCCAGCTTGAGAGATGAGTTTGATGAAGGCATGATTATTACCGGCATGACCTCTTTAAGTAGTCTGCTTCCAGAATTGGCGTAGACTCTAAATCAGGTCTTAACTTGGAAAATGTCAGTGACTCATCTGCACAGTCATACAGTTTTCTTTCAAACTGGAACGGCAATAATTCTGCTGGATTAACTGTTGTGTATCTTTTAAGATTCACATCTGGAAATGTAAGCAAGAATGAATATTGGAAACCTCTCCCTTCTGTTAAAGCAAATCTGCTGTTCTCAATCAGCTCTATGAATTCATGATGGGAGTAAATAACTACTGGATACCCCATCGTCAGTACTGAAACCTTTTCTCAATGCTGCTAAACCCTGATAGCATGGTGGCCTGCCTGACCCATTTCATTCAGTTTAGTGCAATAATAAGCTATTGCTCTTTATTTCTCCCATTACACGTCTTGTGCATCAATACTGCTGATACAAAACACTGCAATTAGTAAAATACACATAAAAAGGTTTTTCCTTAATCTGGTGCAGCTATAGCACTGGTGCTGCTCCTTCTGTCCCTATCACCTCACTCCAAGCCATTAGGCTAGCTCTCAGTCCTTCTAAGCAATTCTTCCTCATTTTCTCATCCTGATATTTATCAGGAATCATAGTACATTCTAACCTGGGTTCTCTCGTTTTTGGAATCTGTGTTGAAATAAACGTTCCTCTGTACTGTTAATTGAACTGGAGCAGTCACTGGTATTAGCTGCACTTGTCCCAAGAATCCTACTGTCCTAAGGAACGTTCCTGACCTGGGGAGATCAATGGCCTAATTGAATTTAGACATGTGTAACAAGCTCCAATGTCAACATCATGGGTGTGTTTTTGCCATTTACCTGAACCTGCAGTGTTGGTTCCTCATCAGCTCCTCTGTTGGCAGTAAGAGCTGACCCTCCTCTGTAGGACTCTCTGTGCCTCCCTAGCATCGTTAGTCCACCCCAGTAATTCACGTGGCATTTTGATTTGGTCCAGGCCAGGCAGGGTTCCGATTCCCTCTTGTCTAGAGTTGTCCTCAATTTGGGTTTTGCTGTAATTGTTCTTGACCCAGATTTTGAGAAGCCAACCAGGTCGTACCTCCCTGAACTCCAGGTGCCTTCCATGGATTTTCTGGAAATCTGCTTTGGGTGTGTCCTGCTTGTCCACACCCCCAGCAAACTCATTACACATTGATACCTGGAAAAGAAGGAGTTGTTGACTGTGACAGATGTTGGACCCCATTCACTTGCTGACTCAGGTGATGCAGGATTTGCTGTCACTGGTATTTGAGATGCCTGGACATTCTTCTCTTCAACAACTGCAGCTTGATTATTTCCCCCCTTTTTCTTAGCTTTTCTGTGAGTTCTGCCAGTGGGAGCGCTGCCACCTTTCTCAGCACTTCTCCTTCTTGCTCTTTGGTTCTCTTTTCAGTCTGTCTGTATTTGTCCACAGCATGAACTACAGATGCAGATGAGACCCTGCTCTCATGTTAAATATAGAAGCAGAACAACATTAATTAATACTTTTTAATTGTTCACTGAGTATTTTGTATATGAAAGGGGAGAGAAGAGGTGGTAGATCATTTCATAGTTTGGTTAAAGCTATGTGGGTGGATGACTGGAAATGTCCTTTTTTTATATTTTATTTTGAGCAACTACCAATCGTCTGTTGTTCTGAAGAACAACCTAAAAAAGGAACTTTACTACAAGTCAATATTTCTGTAATTGAATACTTACACATTTTGTTACAATTTCTTTTGGGTTCACTGCTTTGACATTGGATTGTCTGAACCAAACTTCTGTCTCAGGAGGAGCTCAACATCTATGAAGGTGGAGCTTGGCTTGTAGAAAGACCTGAGATGATGTTTGGCAGTGATTTGATTGGTGCTCCAGTTTGTCCAATTTGAATTTAATCAGGTGAAGGGATGAATTTAGATTAAATTTAAATGATGACTCTGATTGCTAGGGGATAGCAGTGACCAAATGATAAAACTTAAGAAAGAGAAAAGCGGGGGGGAAATTTCAGTCATCCACAGTGGAAATTTTGATACAGCCTGCCCTGCTCATCTGAAGAAGGCACAGAACCAGTTCCTCTTATTGAGGATTGTGCCTTTGTGTGAGGGGAAAGAAGAAGATATATTTTACATTAGATATTGTATTTTACACCTTAGTTACCGGAGCTCTCTAAAGTCTGTTCTAGATAAATGAATTGTGTAGTGATGTGATACTCACCAGCCAGGACATTCTCTATAGTAGGTTCTCCACCAAGAACATTTGATGGATATTCAGCTTCAGTGGAGCCTTTAATGCCAGTAACTTCCATCTCATTATCTGCAGAAGTGCCTATTTTTCACAAATTAAACATTAACTGCAACATAAAAAAAACAATACAGTTGTTCCAAAATGACTGAAAAAATGATGTTCCACTGGGTGTAATTAACACATACATTAACTTTCTCTAAAGGCTTATTTTTTTCTGTAAAAGAAAATTAAGAAATGGTCATTTGTGTGTGTGTATAAGCAGATCACACTGATTTACATTACATTCGTGTGCAGAGAATCATTTACAGTTTTCAAGACACTGAACTATCAGAACCAGCGGCAGGATTTCCGCCAACGAACTGGACACGTCTCGACCAACAGTGCTGATCATCTTGAGATTTAAATCACAGCTCACTTTGTAAAATGGGGCACATGGAAACTCTACATCTTATTGTCTACTTTCTATAAGGTAGAAATGCCTTCATTCATCAACCAGCAGGTTTAAAAAGAAAACACCCTTACCTTCATGTTGATGTGACTGGAGGGATAGCTCCTCTTAGTACCTGTCAGAGAAGAAACACAGTTGCACATCATGTTCTGTCAGGACAGACCTGAAAGTTTGCTCCTCATGTTGGCCAGGAGGCACAAAACATTTAAGTAAAGGTAAATGAACATTTTCATCAAGCACTTTGGCATCTGTTTCCTCCAAAGCTCCACTCAGAGTCACCCCAAAACCTGGAGAATATCAAACCTGCAGTTTGATATTGTGGAGTGAATATAGTGAAATGTGTCCTTATAAATGTGAAGCTATTTTTCAAAAGTGTTTAACTACTGGAATGTGCAGAGTACTGGTTAAATTCCTTCCTGGAGGAAAGCAGCTGAAATAAAGAAAAATAGAGTTCTGAAATTGACCTGATGTTGTCGGATCATTAAATCTCTACAAACGCTGGGTCGAGTGTGATGGACAGAACTGCAGAATAAAGAAAGAAAGTTTAAGATTTATAATCTTACACTCTCCCCGCGGTCTGGCCCTGTAGAATAGAACACCAGTCCTGAGGTGTCTGTGATGGATGGGATCCCGTCACTTTACCCTTAGAGGACATCTGGAAAAAAGAGAAGAAAACCTTATAGACCACCATCCATGTGAGGGATGAATCTCTGCACATGTTCTACAACTCTTCCGTTCTACAGTTCATAAATTAAAGCTGCTGCTTTTGGATCAGGTGGGATCTGGAGCCGCCACATTCCTTTGTCCCCCATATGGGGTTACTTGCTTCACTTCTTTATCTGAGAACCCCCCTGCATGACCTTTCTTTGCCCATCTTCCACCTACTATAAACACTCTTCTGGCCTAAGTGCCTGTTGCACATATCTGCGTTAACTCAACCAGAAACCAGATAACATAGGAATGAAGAGGGGGTTTGTCTCACAGTTACAAAAAAAATCTTCTTTACTATAAGAGTGATCTTAATAATAGTACAGAGTTCTTTAATTTTCCATCACAGTTGCCTTCAATGGAACACCTTCCAGAAGAGAGTTACAGTAGTCCAGCTTAGAGATGACCAGGGAATGAACCAACAGCTGGGTTGCCTGGGTGGTGAGGAAAGGACAGATTCTTCTAATGTTGAAGAGAAGGTGTCTGCAGGACCTAGAAAGATTAACGATGAGAGGAGAAACAGACAAAGTGGACAGCTAGTGGAATTTCTGGACTTCAGGAGCAGCAGTACATACTCCAGGGAGAGCAGTGAGATGTTTCTGTGAGAGCCATGAAGTCGAAGGAGTGAAGAGGCGCGAGTCCAGAGATTGAATCAGCTTATTGTACTGAAGGTTGACAGATCCACAGTCCCCCATGAACCAATGCGAGAGGCTGAGAGGAGGGAGAAATCTGAGAGAGATTACTGAGGTTTCTACATTGATGGTCTGAGAGGACAAGAAGAGAAACATTGCTTGATAAATCTGAGAGAGATTTCTACCTTAATGGTTATGAGCATGTCGATAGGCACATCATAGCAAATAATATAGAATAAAGAGAGTTGATATTTAGGTTAGGTAAGGATGTGGAAGCGAGACTGTTTCCTTTTTAAATGCTGAGTGGGTACAAGGCCACGCCTACCAGTTCACACCTTAATTACTTCCTGGTTTCAGGACACTCAGTCAAACTAGTTAACTATAGTTAGTTAACTAGTTAACTAGCTAACTATATTCTTCTCACACATCCCCAAAGGTACCATCCCCAAAAAGAGGAACCGGTTCTGTGCCTGCTGCTGCAGCTGCTGCGTCGAAGACTGAAATAGTTCAAAATAATCAATAAACTAATAAAAAGTATTGATGAGTGTGGTTCTACTTCTGTATTTAACACGAGAGCAAGGTTCTGGTTAAAGATCTGAGGAGGATCCCTCATCTGCATCAGAGAGAGAATGTAATAAGTTCAGGTCCCGCTACAGAGAAGATGTTAAACTGCTTCAACTTTGGGTTCACCGTCTTGTAACCTTTAATTAAAACACAGACGTGTGTAAGAACGTCCCGATGCACTTCATGTTATCCGGTCATTTTCACTCTTTGGTGAAAAAAAACAAAAACAAAAGTGCTGTTTTTGAGGGCAGGCTAGTGAGTTAGCTTAGCTTTGTAGTTTATAGCAAAACTTTAAAAGGTGGCTAACGGACAACAGTTCTCACAGAACACTTCAGACATTTCAGTCATCACTTTTCCTTCGTTTAAAACCTGTTTCTGCCACTTGAGACACACATTTCACTGCACTATGTTCTGTCATGATAAGATTGGTCTGTTTTAATTGTTTAAATTAACCTTTTTGTCAAGAGTGGTCATTTGCTAGCATGTAGCTTAGCCGGTTTGCTAGCATGTAGCTTAGCCAGTTTGCTAGCATGTAGCTTAGCCGGTTTGCTAGCATGTAGCTTAGCAGGTTTGCTAGCATGTAGCTTAGCTGGTTTGCTTGCATTTAGCTTAGCCGGTTTGCTAGCATATAGGAGGCATTTTTGAATGAATTTAAGTGTGCTTGCATGAAAATGAGGGGCATTTGAGAATGGCCAAAAATGCCTATAATGCTATAGCCTTAGGTATTTTTGCACTTTTTACTCAAATATGCCAGGTAAATTTTTACCTCCATTTGTACATTGATAGATTGTTTGTACTTTCCTGAAGTGCGTTCCAGAGATTTTAGGTCAAGCAAATGTGGTAATGCTATAGCCATACTTATTTTCGCAATAACTGCTCAAATTAGCCAGGTAATTTTTTAATTGATAAATTGTTTGGGCTGTTCTATAAAGATGGAGCTCACATGAGGAGCTAAACATCTGAAAATCTGAAGCTCATACGAGGAGCTAATCATCTATAAAGATGGAGCTCGGCTCATAGAAAGTCCTGAGATGACGAGGGGGATATCAGTGACCAAATTATTAAACTTAGTAAAGGAGAAGGGGGGGTGGGTAAAAACATTTTCAGTCATCCACGGTGGAACCTTTGAGGCGGCTGCAGCAGCAGAAGGTCTTCTTTACAGCCTGCCACGCTCATCTGAAGAAGGCACTGACCCGATTCCTCTTATTTTCCATTAGATATATTACAACATAATTACCTGAGTTCTCTAAAGTCTGTTCTAGATAAATGAAAAGTGTAGTGATGTGATACTCACCAGTTGGGACGTTCTCCTCAGTATGTTCTCAGTATGAGATCATCTGATGGTGATTCAGCCTCAGTAAAGTCTGGAATGCCAGTCACGTCTATCTTGTTATCTTGTTATCTTCTGGGTCGTTTTTACATGAATAATTATTGTCAAAACAATCTTTGCCTCGGCAGACCCGAAAGCTTGTTGTTCATGACCGTCAGAGAATGTTCCAGCTAAATCAAACTTTTCTTCCACCATGCTTGTGAATGTTTCCTGCATTTCTCTCCAGAGTTTCACCACAACTGTGGGGCCAGATTTATGTTGTGCAGGCTCATTCTTGGTAGAAGTGCTTTCTCTGGGAAGGGAGCTTTCTTTTGGAGCTTCGCAGAGATCCACTGCCGCTTGTCATCACTAAGGTGGTATATTATATGTCTGGCCATCTGGTCAACAATGGCCTGTTGATCATTTGTGTCCATCTCCATCGGGGACACTTCTTGGTCAGATTCCACAGATGTCTTATCATCCGAAGAGGTGGGGTGGAGCAGACAAACTAGAGATTCACTGAGCATGTCTCGTGCATATTCCACTCTTTTAGATCTTGCTTGATCCTCGCCCCAAGTCTCAGAAAATATCTCCCTCACAATACACTTGTGGCTGTCAACAAACTCAACCACAGCATCATTCATACAGCCACAGGAAGAGCTGCTGCTGGACTGTATGGAGCATTCATAGTCCTGAGGCATGCCCATATGACCAGGGCTTAAATCATGTCCCACCACCGACCTGGACGACAGATCAGTCAGAAGTTCACTCTCCTTAATAGCTGTGATATTGATCTCTGGTACTTGAAGGCTCGACGGAGACTCAACATGTAGGATTGCTGGTGCCGACACGCAGTTTGTGGATTCCATCGTGGTAGGAACTTGGTTGTCCTGAACTTCCTCAGGAACAGCTGATTTGCTCTC
>CM029382.1:22820379-22890379 GCA_017165825.1 Hepsetus odoe
TATATTAAATATTTACATAAGGGTAAATATTTACCTGGCATATTTGAGTAAAAATTGCATTTGCAAGTGTAAAGGTTCACAAAATGGGTACGGAAAAATCTCAAATTTCAGAAAATACACTATTGCTTGACATAAGTGACATTTAACATTTGACATTTAAAGTAAAACTTTTCTCTGTATTTTTCAGCAACAATTGCAAAAATAATTAAGGGTGCCATTATGGACTGTTCTCTAATGTCAAGTCAACTCTGTTTTATTTGTGCAGAGCTTTTTACAACTGTTGTTGTCACAAAGCAGCTTTACAGATTCTGGTCCGGTCCGATTCCCAGTTGGTGAAGTTGAGGGTGACCGAGGCGAGGAAAAACACCCCAAAGCAGGAGGAGGAAACCTTGGGAGGAACCAAGACTCAAAAAGGGGTTCCCAGCCTCCTCTGGTCGACACCGGAAATAAAAAGGAAAGAAAGAGAAAGTGCATTTCATAATCAATTTAGCAAGACTTCCAGTAAAGCATGAGTTACACAAAAAGAAACCATTAGTGTCTGTAACTGGAAGTCCGGTAAGCTAATAGTGGTGGTTCTGCTAGAATGGGTGAAGCTTTTCTTATTCTTAGTGGCAGCAGCTCATGCAGATGATCTAGTCTGATGTAGCTGATCTGAAGTTCAGGTGAGGAGGGAAATCTGTTGGTAGTAGTTTTTTCAACTTGGTGTAGTAGCTGGTATGGAGTTCAGGAAACCCTCGTGGTAATCGATGGACTTGACTGGAAGGCCTTTTCTTTCCAGAAATGCCCGAGCTGTCCAGCATACAGGTGGTGAACAGCCGTCCATCTCAAACAGAGAGAAAGGAGTTAGATCTGTTTTGGACTCACATTGTACAGACCATGAATTTATAGAGTGCAGTATTAAGACTCAAACAAACTCACTATTACAGCCTGACGAAACAGGTCAGAACTGAGGGTCTTACACGAGAGCACCCTGAGACACTGGTGTCCCCCCACACCACCGTCAACAAATCTGAGTGATCGCATGAGAGTGGTGGGCCGGCAGCACCAACGTCACAGTTTACTGTAATTCTTTGTATCCATTAATCCCAGGATCTGCACCTTTTAACAAATAGGACAAATAATTAGGTGCTCAGGGTGGCGGTGGTTTAGTGGTAGTGTACTTGCCTATGGACCAAGAAGACCAAGAAGTTGCAGGTTTGAATCCCACATCTAGCACTCCCTGAGCAAGACCCTTAACCCTGAATCTTGAAGCTTGAGAGATGAGTTTGATGAAGGCATGATTATTACCGGCATGACCTCTTTAAGTAGTCTGCTTCCAGAATTGGCGTAGACTCTAAATCAGGTCTTAACCTGGAAAATGTCAGTGACTCATCTGCACAGTCATAGAGTTTTCCTTCAAACTGGAACGGCAATAATTCTGCTGGATTAACTGTTGTGTTTCTTTTAAGATTCACATCTGGAAATGTAAACAAGAATGAATATTGGAAACCTCTCCCTTCTGTTAAAGCAAATCTGCTGTTCTCAATCAGCTCTATGAATTAATGATGGGAGTAAATACCCCATCGTCAGTACTGAAACCTTTTCTTAATATACTGTGGCTAAACCCTGGTTCCATGGTGGCAATCCTGAGTCACTTCATTCAGTTTAGTGCTATAATAAACTATTGCTCTTTATTTCTCCCACTACACGTCTCGTGCATTAATACTGCTGATACAAATCACTGCAATTAGTAAAATACACATAAAAAGGTTTTTCCATAATCTGGTGCAGCTATAGCACTGGTGCTGCTCCTTCTGTCCCTATCACCTCACTCCAAGCCATTAGGCTAGCTCTCAGTCCTTCTAAGCCATTCTTCCTCATCTTCTCATCCTGATATTCATCAGGAATCATAGTACAGTGAAATTCTAATCTGGTTTCTCTTGTTTTTGGAATCTGTGTTAAAATAAACGTTCCTCTGTACTGTTAATTGAACTGGAGCAGTCACTGGTATTAGCTGCACTTGTCCCAAGAATCCTACTGTCCTAAGGAACGTTCCTGACCTGGGGAGATCAATGGCCTAATTGAATTTAGACATGTGTAACAAGCTCCAGTGTCAACATGGGTGTGTTTTTGCCATTTACCTGAACCTGCAGTGTTGGTTCCTCATCAGCTCCTCTGTTGGCAGTAAGAGCTGACCCTCCTCTGTAGGACTCTCTGTGCCTCCCTAGCATCGTTAGTCCACCCCAGTAATTCACATGGCATTTTGATTTGGTCCAGGCCAGGCAGGGTTCCGATTCCCTCTTGTTCATCTTCTTCTTCTTCTTTTTCTTTCGGCTGCTCCCGTTTAGGGGTCGCCACAGCGGATCAACTGTCTCCATTTCTTCCTGTCTTTTGCATCTTCCTGCTTCAAACCGACCACCTGCATGTCCTCTCTCACCACATCCATAAACCAATATATATATATGGGGCAGCGGTGGCCTAGCGGTTGGGGCGTTAGCCGCATGATCGTTGGATCGGGGGTTCAAACCCCTTCCCAATAGGTTGCCCTGAGGTACCCTTGAGCAAGGTACCGTCCCCATCACTGCTCCCCGGGCGCTTTCAATTGCTGCCCACTGCTGCACGGGTTTGAGTGTGCATGGGTTAAATGCAGAGGTCCAATTTCGTTGTGGGTCATGTGTGAAGTGCCGTGACCTCGCAATGACAAGGGTTGTCACTTTCACTTTTTCACTTTCCTCATCTCTTCTCTGGACATGTCCAAACCAACGCAACCTTGCTTCTCTAACCTTGTCTCCAAGACGTCTAACCTGAGCTGTCCCTCTAATATACTCATTTCTAATCCTGTCCATCCTCGTCACACCCAATGAAAATCTCAGCATCTTTAACTCCAGCACCTCCAGCTCCACCTCCTGCCTTTTCGTCAGTGCCACTGTCTCCAACCCATACAACATAGCTGGTCTCACTACTGTCCTGTAAACCTTCCCTTTTACTCTAGCTGGTACGCGTCTGTCACAAATCACTCCAGCCACTCTTCTCCACCCATTCCAACCAGCCTGCACTCTCTTCTTCACCTCTCTTCCACACTCGCCATTACACTGAACTGTTGATCCCAAGTATTTAAACTCCTCCACCTTTGTTACCTCCACTCCCTGCATCCTAACCACGCCACTTTCCTCCCTTTCATTCACACTCATGTATTCTGTCTTTGCCCTACTCACTTTCATTCCTCTCCATTCAAGAGCATATCTCCATCTCTCCAGGTTCTCCTCAAGCTGCTCCCTACTCTCACTACAGATCACAATATCATCAGCAAACATCATCGTCCACGGAGACTCCTGTCTAACCTCGTCCGTCAACCTGTCCATTACTATTGCAAACAAGAATGGGCTCAGTGCTGATCCTTGATGTAATCCAACATCTACCTTAAATGCATCCGTCACTCCCACTGCAGATCTCACCACTGTTACACTGTCATCATACATATCCTGAACTACTCTCACATACTTCTCTGTAACACCAGACTTCCTCATACAAAACCACAACTCCTCTCTAGGCACCCTGTCATATGCTTTCTCCAAATCCACAAAGGTACAATGCAGCTCCTTCTGACCTTCTCTGTACAACACCCTCAGAGCAAACATTGCATCTGTGGTGCACTTTCTTGGCATAAAACCATACTGCTGTTCACTGATCCTCACCTCTTTTCTTATCCGAGCTTCCACTACTCTTTCCCATAACTTCATGGTGTGGCTGATCAACTTTATCCCTCTATAGTTACTACAGCTCTGTGCATCACCCTTATTCTTGAAGATCGGTACCAGTACACTTCGTCTCCACTCCTCAGGCATCTTCTCACTTGTTAAGATTGTGTTAAACAATCTGGTCAGAAACTCAACTGCCATCTCCCCTAAACATCTCCATGCTTCCACTGGTATGTCATCCGGTCCAACAGCCTTTCCATTCTTCATCCTCTTCATCGCTGTCCTTACTTCCATCTTGTTTATTTGCTGCACTTCCTGGTTAACTCTTCTCACATCATCCAGTCTTCTCTCTCTCTCATTTTCTTCATTCATCAGCTCCTCAAAGTATTCCTTCCATCTGCTCAACACGCTCTGTTCACCTGTGAGTACGTTACCATTTCTATCTTTAATCGCCCTGACCTGTAGCACATCTTTCCCAGATCTGTCTCTCTGTCTAGCCAATCGGTAAAGGTCCTTTTCTCCCTCTTTACTGTCCAACCTCTCATACAATTCACCAAACACCTTATCTTTGGCCTTCACCACTGCTTTCTTCGCCCTGTGGTTCATCTCCTTGTACACCTGTCTACTTTCTTCATCTCTCTGACTGTCCCATGTCTTCTTTGCCACCCTCTTCTTTTGAATACACTCCTGGACTTCTTGGTTCCACCACCAGGTTTCCTTATCCTCTTTCTTCCTTCCAGATGTCACACCAAGTACATTTCTAGCCGTCTGCCTTATCACTTCTGCAGTAGTTTCCCAGCCATCCGGTAGCTCTTCAACACCTCCCAGTGCCCGTGTTAACTCCTGCCTGAATTCCACCTTACAGTCCTCCTCCTTCAGCTTCCACCACTTGATCCTTGACTCTGCCCTCACTTTCCTCCTCTTCTTGACCTCCAAGGTCATCCTACAGACCACCATCCTATGCTGTTTAGCTACACTCTCCCCTGTCACTACTTTGCAGTCTCTGATCTCTTTCAAACTGACCCTCCTGCAAAGAATATAATCCACCTGTGAGCATCTTCCTCCACTCTTATACGTCACCCTGTGCTCCTCCCTCTTCTTAAAATAAGTATTAACTACAGCCATTTCCATCCTTTTTGCAAAATCTACAACCATCTGACCTTCAGCATTCCTCTCCTTGACACCATGCCTACCCATCACCTCCTCATCACCTCTGTTCCCTTCACCAACATGACCATTAAAATCTGCACCAATCATCACTCTCTCTCCCCTGGGTACACTCTCTATCACTTCATCTAACTCACTCCAGAATTTTTCCTTCTCTTTCATCTTACAACCAACTTGTGGAGCATAAGCACTAACAACATTCATTATCACACCTTCAGCTTCCAGCTTCAAACTCATCACCCTCCCTGACACCCTCTTCACTTCCAAAACACTCTCCACATACTCTTCCTTCAGGATAACACCTACTCCATTCCTCCTTCTATCCACACCATGGTAGAACAGTTTAAACCCCCTTCCAATACACCTGGCCTTACTACCCTTCTATCTAGTCTCTTGCACACACAAAATGTCAACCTTCCTTCTCTCCATCATATCAGCTAGTTCTCTACCTTTACCAGTCATGCTGCCAACATTCAAAGACCCTACCCTCACTTCCACTCTCCTCTCCTTCTTTCTCTCCTTCTCCCTCTGGACATGCCTTCCTCCTCTTCTTCTTCTTCTTTGGCCAACAGTAGTCCAATTTCCACCAGCACCCTGTAGGCTAACAGCACTGATGGCGGTCGTTGTTAACCCGGGCCTCGACCGATCCGGTATGGAATTCTGTATCGTTGTCCGCATATTGACTTGGCAAAGTTTTACACCGGATGCCCTTCCTGACGTAACCCTCCCCATTTACCCGGGCTTGGGACCGGCACGAAGAAATACACTGGCTTGTGCATCCCTAGTGGCTGGGTTGATTCCCTCTTGTTCATAGTTGTCCTAAATTTGGGTTTTGCTGTAATTGTTCTTGACCCAGATTTTGAGAAGCCAACCAGGTCGTACCTCCCTGAACTCCAGGTGCCTTCCATGGATTTTCTGGAAATCTGCTTTGGGTGTGTCCTGTTTGTCCACACCCCCAGCAAACTCATTACACATTGATACCTGGAAAAGAAGGAGTTGTTGACTGTGACAGAGGTTGGACCCCGTTTACTTGCTGACTGGATTTGCTGTCACTGGTATTTGAGATGCCTGGACATTCTTTTTTTATATTTTATATGGAGCAACTACCAATCGTCTGTTGTTCTGAAGAACAACCTAAAAAAGGAACTTTACTACAAGTCAATATTTCTGTAATTGAATACTTACACATTTTGTTACAATTTCTTTTGGGATCACTGCTTTGGCATTGGATTGTCTGAACCAAACCTCTGTCTCAGGAAAGACCTGAGATGATGTTGAGGAGAAATTTCAGTCATCCACAGTGGAAATATTGATACAACCTGCCCTGCTCATCTGAAGAAGGCACAGAACCAGTTCCTCTTATTGAGGATTGTGCCTTTGTGTGAGGGGAAAGAAGAAGATATATTTTACATTAGATATTGTATTTTACACCTTAGTTACCGGAGCTCTCTAAAGTCTGTTCTAGATAAATGAATAGTGTAGTGATGTGATACTCACCAGCCAGGACGTTCTTTATAGTAAAGAAGAACATTTGATTGATATTCAGCCTCAGTGGAGCCTTTAATGCCAGTAACTTTCATCTCATTATCTGCAGAAATGGATTTTTCACAAATTAAACATTAACTGCAACGTAAAAAAAACAATACAGTTGTTCCAAAATGACTGAAAAAATTATGTTCCACTGGGTGTAATTAACAAATACATTAACTTTGGTTTCTCTAGAGGCTTATTTTTTTCTGTAAAAGAAAATGAAGGAATGGTCATTTGTGTGTGTGTATAAGCAGATCACACTGATTTACATTACATTCATGTGCAGAGAATCATTTACAGTTTTCAAGACACTGAACTATCAGAACCAGCGGCAGGATTTCCACCAACGAACTGGACACGTCTCGACCAACAGTGCTGATCATCTTGAGATTTAAATCACAGCTCACTTTGTAAAATGGGGCACATGGAAACTCTACATCTTATTGTCTACTTTCTATAAGGTAGAAATGCCTTCATTCATCAACCAGCAGGTTTAAAAAAAAAAACACAAAAAAAACACCCTTACCTTCATGTTGATGTGACTGGAGGGATAGCTCCTATTAGTACCTGTCAGAGAAGAAACACAGTTGCACAACATGCTCTGTCAGGGCAGACCTGAAAGTTTGCTCCTCATGTTGGCCAAGTAAAGGTAAATGAACATTTTCATCAAGCACTTTGGCATCTGTTTCCTCCAAAGCTCCACGCAGAGTCACCCCAAAACCTGGAGAAAATCAAACCTGCAGTTTGATATTGTGGAGTGAATATAGTGAAATGTGTCCTTATAAATATGAAGCTATTTTTCAAAAAAGTGTTGAACTACTGGAATGTGCAGAGTACTGGTTAAATTCCTTCCTGGAGGAAAGCAGCTGAAATAAAGAAAAATAGAGTTCTGAATGTGACCTGATGATCATTAAATCTCTACAAACGCTGGGTCGAGTGTGATGGACAGAACTGCAGAATAAAGAAAGAAAGTTTAAGATTTATAATCTTACACTCTCCCCGCAGCCTGGCCCTGTAGAATAGAACACCAGTCCTGAGGTGTCTGTGATGGATGGGATCCCGTCACTTTACCCTTAGAGGACATCTGGAAAAAAGAGAAGAAAACCTTTTAGACCACCATCCATGTGAGGGATGAATCTCTGCACATGTTCTACAACTCTTCCGTTCTACAGTTCATAAATTAAAGCTGCTGCTATTGGATCTGGTGGGATCTGGATCTGCCACATTCCTTTGTCCCCCATATGGGGTTACTTGCTTCACTTCTTTATCTGATAACCCCCCTGCATGACCTTTCTTTGCCCATCTTCCACCTACTATAAACACTTATAAATCTCTTCTGGCCTAAGTGCCTGTTGCACATATCTGCGTTAACTCAACAAGAAACCAGATAACATAGGATTGAAGCGGGGGTTTGTCTCACAGTTACAAAAAAAAATCTTCTTTACTATAAGAGTGATCTTAATACTAGTACAGAGTTCTTTAATTTTCCATCACAGTTGCCTTCAATGGAACACCTTCCAGAAGAGAGTTACAGTAGTCCAGTTTAGAGATGACCAGGGAATGAACCAACAGCTGGGTTGCCTGGGTGGTGAGGAAAGGACAGATTCTTCTAATGTTGAAGAGAAGGTGTCTGCAGGACCTAGAAAGATTAACGATGAGAGGAGAAACAGACCTTATTATCGAATGTGACACAAAGATTCCTAGCAATTTTAGCGATGGCACAAGAAGTGCACCGACAAAAGAGATATGAAGATCCAATCATGGTGATTGCTTGCCTTCCAAGTAGAGAAGCTCAGTCTTGTTAGGATCTTGCAGCGTGGAGATGAGAGAAAGCCAGTAGAGCAGTTTCAGTCGAGTGTGTTGGTTGAATCCAGACTGGAAGGGATCCTGGATCCTGTTTCGAGATAAAAAGGGATTGAGTTGATTATATATGGCTCGTTCTAAGATTCTGGACAGAAAGGGGAGAAGAGACACAGGTCTATAGCTGTTCAAGTCTGTACAGTCCAGAGAGGGTTATAACATTCTAGCCTACTGGTTAGGGAGTTGGCCCGCATCGGAAGATTGTGGGTTCGATTCCCTCACAAGTAGGTTGCCCTGAGGTACCCTTAAGCAAGGTACCGTCCCTGTCACTGCTCCCCGGGCACTTTCAATAGCTCCCCACTGCTGCACGGTGTTTGTGTGCATGGGTTAAATGCAGAGGTCCAATTTCGTGACCTCGCAATGACAAGGGTTGTCACTTTCACTTTTTTACTTTCACGTCTGTAAAGATCCAGTGCTCTGAAAAGCATGAACCTCCATCAGACGGTCGCAGTGGAGAGCCGACTGAGGAGAACGTCCCGGCTGGTGAGTATCAGCACATTGCTACACCATTCATTTATCTAGAACTGACTTTAGAGAACTCGGGTATTTAAGGAGTAAAATATCATATCTAATGTAAAATATATTCTTCTTTCTTCTCACACAAAGGTACCATCGCCAAAAAGAGGAACCGG
This sequence comes from Hepsetus odoe, assembly GCA_017165825.1. Classification (NCBI taxonomy): domain Eukaryota; kingdom Metazoa; phylum Chordata; class Actinopteri; order Characiformes; family Hepsetidae; genus Hepsetus; species Hepsetus odoe. Next base: position 22,829,246 of record CM029382.1, read on the forward strand.
TTCTGTGCCTGCTGCTGCAGCTGCTGCGTCGAAGACTGAAATCGTTCAAAATAATCAATAAACTAATAAAAAGTATTGATGAGTGTGGTTCTACTTCTGTATTTAACACGAGAGCAGGGTTCTGGTTAAAGATCTGAGGAGGATCTCTCATCTGCATCAGAGAGAGAATGTAATAAGTTCAGGTCCGGCTACAGAGAATATGTTAAACTGCTTCAGCTTTGGGTTCACCGTCTTGTAACCTTTAATTAAAACCGATGCACTCCATGTTACCCAGTCAGTGTCACTGTTTGGTGAATTTACTTGGTAAAAAAACAAAATTGCTGTTTTTGAGGGCAGGCTAGTGAGTTAGCTTAGCTTTGTGGTTTGTAGTAAAACTTTTGAAGGTGGCTAACGGACAACATTTCTCACAGAGCACTTCAGACATTTCAGTCATCACTTTTCCTTTGTTTAAAACCTGTTTCTGCCACTTGGGGCAGTGGTGGCCTAGTGGTTAGGGCGTTAGACGCATGATTGGAGGATCAGGGGTTCAAAACCCTTCCCGATAGGTTGCCCTGAGGTACCCTTGAGCAAGGTGCTGTCCCCGTCACTGCTCCCTGGGCGCTTTCAATAGCTGCCCACTGCTGCACGGGTTTGAGTGTGCATGGGTTAAATGCAGAGGTCCAATTTCGTTGTGGTTCATGTGTGCTGTGCCGTGACCTCGCAATGACAAGGGTTGTCACTTTCACCTTTATTTCACTGCACTGTTTACGTTTATGAAAATATTGATCTGTTTTAATAGTTTAAATTACCTTTTTGTATCAACAGTGGTTCTTGTTTCCTAGCATGTAGCTTAGCCTGTTTGCTAGCATGTAGCTTAGCCTGTGCGAGCATGTAGCTTAGCACTGGTTAAGTGAACCTCAGTGTGAAGAAGAGTGATCTGTTACATTCATCCAATTTCATTATTGTATTCACTTTTAATGTAAAGTGTTTCTAAATGGTATATGAACAAAATAAAGGGAGGGGGGTCGCTATGTTTCAAGCAATTATTGGATGCAAAACATTTGAAGGTGGCTAACGGACAACATTTCTCACAAAGCACTTCAGACATTTCAGTCATCACTTTCCTTTCTGCCACTTTAGACACATATTTCACTGCACTGTTTTCTTTTATGATAATATTGGTCTGTTTTAATAGTTTAAATGACCTTTTTGCTAGCTTGTAGCTTAGCCTGTTTGCTAGCATGTAGCTTAGCCTGTTTGCTAGCATGTAGCTTAGCGCTGGTTTAAAGAACCGCTGGTTTAGTGTGCCGAAGAGTTATCAGTAACATTCATCCATTTTCATTATTTGATTCACTTTTAATTTAAAGTGTTTCTAAATGATATATGAACAAAAAGGGACAGGGGAGGGGGGGTCGCTATGTTTGAAGCAATTGGATGAAAAAAATAATTTTTCCTTGTAATTTTCAGTTTTATACAAATATATCAGTGATTCTTGAGATCAGAGACAAAACAGGATCTCACTTTTTAAAAAATTATTTCTTAATTATTTGAAAAACCAGTGTATACATTTTATTGAATGAGCTTTTCTTTGGTTTTGGATCTCTGAAAAAATGATTGATTAAGCACACTTCTTTCCAAATGGATGAAATCACATTTTAAAAGTTAAATTAGTAAATGTTTAATGATAGTAGGTTAAGTTGTAGAGATGAATAACCTTGTATTTAATCTCCATAATAAACAGTGATATTTAGAAGTATAAAATCTACACATTAGTTTTGGAAATACAACATTTTATTGAGAAATATTCCTGAGAGAACAAACCAGATATTCTTTCAAATGAAACCTACATATACAATATTGAAAAACTCTCATAATGAAAGCTAAATGTGACTTCTTAAAGCAGTCAGTGTTGTTTAGATATCAGGCAACATGAGAGTTCCTCGTCTATGAGATCCAGAACCTCTGTAGACCCAGTGGTGGTAGTACCAGAGGTGGGATTTGAAACGGAGACCTTTTGTTGCGTAGGCAAGTATCCTACCAGTAGACCACCAGCACCCACCCACACTCACATTTCTATTTTACTTAAGGTCAATCAGATGAAGTGAACTGAAACTTAAGGCACTTGGAGAAAGCCCTGTTTTTTCTTTTATGAAATAATATTCATTGTTAAAAATATCCACTTCTGCAGATAACGAGGCAGGTGATGACACCAAGACCTGCATCAGTAACCAGTCTTCTGAAGAGACTGCTATGGAAGTACTATGCTGCTATGCTCCATCAGACAGTCTTAGTGGAGAACCTACTGAGGAGCATATCCTGGCTGGTGAGTATCAGCACATCTCTACACCATTTATTTATCTAGAACTGACTTGAGAGAACTCAAGTAATTAAGGTGTATAATACAATATCTAATGTAAATATATATCTTATTCTTTACTCTTACACACACACTCTCATGTTTAGCTCCACCTTTGAGCTCTTTCTTTATGGACATTGATCTTTTCCTGTGTGCTCCGTCTTTATAAATTTTGAGCTCCCCCTGAGACAGAAATTTGGTTCAGACAGTCCACAGCCAAAGCAGTGATCCCAAAAGATATTAGAGACCGAAAACTCGGACCACATAGCTTTGACCAAATAATGAAATAATCTATCACCTCTTTCCTTTCCTTCTCTCCTCTATCAAAAAGAAAAAAACTTAATAAACTAATAGAAGGTATTGATGAGTGTGGGTCTACTTCTGTATTTAACGTGAAAGCAGTGTTCTGGTTAAAGATCCGATGAGGATTGTGGGTAATCCGCCACTGAGACATCAAGGCTCTGTGGTTGGAAATGTGTCGGAGAACTGCAATGTGAGCCTAAGTTGAGTACTTTTTTTAGTTCAAGTCAGAAATCAAACAGAGTCAAAGAAATGCAGCAAACCAGAGATCAATAACTAGAATTAAGAGTTTGTAGATACATAAAGATCACTATTTCCTTCAGAGAGTTTGTGAGACAACACAGGTCTTAGTCGTGTACCTCTCCAGATCCAATAGAATCTTCTACTACTCTTATCTGATTGGTGCTGCCTCCTGCCACATTAGTCTAGTTGGAGAACGTCCATGCCATGTGCTGTCATAATGAAAGGTTACTCCACGTTTACCTTGAAAACACAGAATTATAGAAAATATTTTATTGAAAACCAATAGCTTATTTTAGAACTAAACTGAATGAAGTGACTCAGGCAGGCCACCATGCTACCAGGGTTTAGCAGCAGTACATTAAGAAAAGGTTTCAGTACTGACGATGGGGTATCCAGTAGTTATTTACTCCCATCATGAATACATAGAGCTAATTGAGAACAGCAGATTTGTTTTAATTCAAGCAAGATGTTTCCAGTATTCATTCTTTCTTACATTTCCAGATGTGAATCTTAGAAGATACACAACAGTTAATCCAGCAGAATTATTGCCGTTCCAGTTTGAAGCAAAACTGCATAACTGTGTAGATGAGTCACTGACATTTTCCAAGGTAAGACCTCATTTAGAGTCTACGCCAAATCTGGAAGCAGACTACTTAAAGAGGTCATGCCAGTAATAATCAGGCCTTTATTAGAAATGGTAAACTCCTCTCTCAAGCTGGGCTATGTGCCAAAAGCATTTATAATAGAAGTTTACAAATTATTCACAGATTTCTAATTTGAAAGTGAAAAAAAAGTGAAAGTGACAACCCTTGTCATTGCGAGGTCACAGCACTGCACACCATGAACCACAACGAAATTGGACCTCTGCTTTTAACCCATGCACACAAACACCGTGCAGCAGTGGGCAGCTATTGAAAGCGCCCGGGGACAGTGACGGGGACGCTCAGGGGTACCTCAGGGCAACCTACTTTTTGAGGGAAGCGAACCCACAATCTTCTGATGCGGGGCCAACTCCCTAACCACTAGGCCACCGCTTAGTGAATATGAATTTGATATGAATTTGCCATTCATATCAAAGATTCTGGAGAAAGCTGTGCTCATATCTACACAAAAATAACATCTTTGAGAAATTGTCTGTTAGTCTGGTTTTGGGCCACACCATAGCATTGAAACAATGCTAGGGAAAATAGAAAACGATCTTTTAATGGCATCTGACAAAGGGATGGTATGCTTACTAGTCTTCCTCGATTTCAGTGCAGCATTTGACACCATAGACCACAATATCTTACTGCAGAGACTAGAAAACCTTGTTGGAATAACAGCCCTCTCCTGGTTTAAATCATACTTGACCACCCTCTATGAATTTGTAAATGCAAATGATGAATTTTCATTTTGTACAGAAGTTAGTTATGAAGTCTTGCACGACTCTGTTTTAGGTCCCCTACTTTTCATATTACACATGCTCCCTCTGGGTTCAGTAATCTGGAAACTTGGAATCAGCTGTTATGCTGATGACACATAATTTATATATTTCAGCAAAACAGAAGATTAACTCAAATTAAAAAAGATTGAGGATTGTATAAGAAAAATAAACGTGGATGTCACTCAATTTTCTGATGTAAAATTCTGAAAAGATACATGTTCTTTTGCTAGGTCTCAAAATTGCTAGACACAAACTTTCAGGTTTAATGCTAGATTTTCCTAATTTTACAGTTACTCTTAAACCCACCGTCAATAGCCTGGGCATCACAATTGACTCAGATCTATGTCTGGATACACACTTTGGAAACATTACTAAAATAGCTTTCCTTCACCTTAGAAACGTTGCTAAACTTAGAAGCTCACTGAAACTACATGTTATTGATACATGCATTTATCACCTCAAGACTAGATTACTGTAATGCCCTGTTGTCAGGATGTTCCAGTGACAGCCTTCATAAACTCCAGTTAGTCCAGAACACAGCAGCTAGAGTCCTCACTAGATCTAGGAGATTTTGATCACATTAGTCCGATATTATCCAGACTTCATTGGCTTCCTGTGGAATTTCCGCATTGACTTTAACATTTCACTACTGGCTTCCGAGTTTCTCCCCGAGCTTATCTCCAGTTATGAACAAAACTTTGAGGTACTGCCTGGGACTCAGGCACACATACTAACATTTGTAGCATTTATCCAGAGCTAATTCCATTTCCTAATTACAGGGACAGTCCTCCAGGAGCAATTCAGGGTTAAGGGTCTTGCTCAGGGAGTGCTACATGTGGGATTCGAACCTGCAACTTCTTGATCCATAGGCCCATATGCAAGTACCCTACCACTAGACCACCGCCACCCTGACCTAATTAATTTTCCTATTTGTTAAAAGGTGCAGATCCTGGGGTTAATGGCTACAAAGAATTACAGTAAACTGGGATGTTGGTGCTGCCGGTCCACCACTCTCATGCGATCACTCAGGTTTGTTGACGGTGGTGTGGGGGGATGCCAGTGTCTCAGGGTGCTCTCGTGTAAGACCCTTGGTTCTTGTTAGGCTGTAATAGTGATTTTGTTTGAGTCTTAATAGTGCACTCTATAACTTCATGATCTGTACAATGTGAGTCCAAAACAGATCTAACTCCTTTCTCTCTGTTTGAGATGGATGGCTGTTCATACCAGTTACTCCACCGAGTTCACAAAACTACTACCAACAGATTTCCCTCCTCACCTGAATATCAGATCAGCTACATCAGACTGGATCATCTGCATGAGCTGCTGCCACTACGAATAAGAAAAGCTTCACCCATTCTAGCAGAACCACCACTATTAGCTTACCGGACTTCCAGTTACAGACACTAATGAACTCTTTCTTTGTAACTCATGTGTTACTGGAATCACTAAATTGATTATGAAATACACTTTCTCTCTTTAGTTTTTTATTTCTGGTGTCAACCAGAGGAGGATGGGTTCCCCTTTTGAGTCTTGGCTCCTCCCAAGGTTTCTTTTACCTGTTTTGGGGTGTTTTTCCTCGCCTCGGTCACCCTCAACTCAACCAATTGGGAATGGGACCGGACCAGATTCTGTAAAGCTGCTTTGTGACAACAACAGTTGTAAAAAGCTCTGCACAAATAAAATGGATTTGACTTGACATTAGAGAACAGTCCAAAATTCCCATATTGGGACCCTTAAGTATTTTTGCAATTGTTGCTGAAAATACAGAAACAAGTAGGCCAGTAAAGATTGTTTGTGCTGTCCTGTAGTTGTGAGAGAATACATTTGACTGAATTTAAGTGTGCTTCCATAAAAATGAGGGACATTTGAGAACAGTCCAAAAATGCCTATAATCCTAAAGGCTCAAGTATTTTTGCAATTTTTACTCAAAAATGCTAGCTAAATTTTTATCATCTTAATTTATAGGTTACTGGATTGTTTGGGCTGTCCTATAGTGCTTTTAAGAGATTTTAAGCAAAAGTGGCAATGCTATAGCCATGCTTATTGCTTAATCACTTAATTATTGCTCAAACTAGCCAGGTAAGTTTTTACCTTAATTGATAAATTGTTTGGGCTGTACTTTTAGTGCTTTCCAGAATTTTTATGTCAATTTGAGAATTGTTCAAAAACTCCCATGATGGTAAATCTATGGCCTTTTAGCAAATTTTACTAACATATGGCAGGTACATTTTTACCTTCTTTTGTATGTTGATAGATATTTTGGGCTGTCCTGTAGTGCTTTTCCAGATATTTTAAATCAAACAAAAGTGTAGTTTCTGAATTTTTAGCATTTTTCTTCAGAACGGTACCAATTTTGTGAAGCATTAAACCTCAACATTATTTTTTTCAAAATGTAATAAATTCTCTCAAATCTCCATGGGCAGGCATCTTTGAATTTAGATGTGCTTGCATGAAAATGAGGGACTGTACTGCTGTTGTGGTGCAGGTAGCTCGTCAACCAAGCCAGGGATCAGGATCATAACTTTATTTCTCATGGTACAGGAACAAGATTCAAGGAACAAAAAAAACACAGTTAACTTTAAGGCTTAGCCTATGTGAAAGAGCCATGCTCTGTTCTGACTCATTGGGGCTGGCAATTTAAGCCTGTGCCCCAATGAGCCCAAGTGTGCTCACTCAGAACAGAGTGCCCTCTACCGTAACATAACGAAACCTAATCATACCTGCCCCCTGTTCCCCCAAAGACACCACTTCCGGGTTGCTCAATCTTACCCCCTGGAACTGGACCCTTGAGGGGAGGCCCACAGAACATTGAACATAAACAGCTTCCTTAATGGAGCACATGGCTGGGCCCACAAAAACAAATCTTTAACAAATAGGGACTTTTGACCAGCTGCAGCCACAACCAGGGCTCTTCCTGATGCGTTGCACTGCAGCCATCTTGAATATAGAGCAATACAGACCATTCATCCTTGACTTCTTGATTCTCAATGCATTGTCCAATTCTGAGGTGTTTCCAAACATCCGGATCTGTGAAGACACCTTTCAAAAACCTTACATAAATCCAGTGCATGCTACACAAGTTTCTCCACTGGTTTGAGTGCTTTTGGTGGTGGTGTTAGAATAGGAGGCTGTAGTGATGGCAGGAAAACAGAGTTAATCTCATTAAATCCATCACTCCGTGTTCAACCAGGGGCCAATCCTTCAATAGGTGTTCATAATCAAAAGTATGATGTTCACCCTGGGGATGGTGCGCTCTTCTTGTCAGAGCTATTTGCAAGGCCCATGTTGCCTCTTTCACAGTGACTGCAGCTTTTACTGTGTGTCATGCGTTCTCCTTCCTCAGAATGCTCCTGAGCTTGAGCAGTCCCAGAAACTCCGATCTCAGAGACCGGTACGTAATCCAGAGCAGGAATCTGCTCACAATCTCAGGTACATAATCCAGACCAAGAACCGGCAAGGCATTCTAGGCAAGCACATAATCAAGAACGGGAGGTCCACTTTTGGTTTCGCTGAGAGAAGATCCACATTGACCCCTCTGGGCCGGCAGTGCAACTTCACTCAACCAGTCACTCTCTGAAATGTGAGGGAAAGGAGAAGTTAGGGTGTCAATGATCTCCATGTGGTAAGAGTTTGGCTTGTGTTCCGTTTGACTCTGAGCACCTTTTTCAGAATTCAGAGAGTTCCACCAGGGTTCCAGCTAGCTCTGGGGTCTGCTGAGTGAGTTGAGATTTCAAGATCTTCACATCTGAGCACCAGGCTCGGGTCGTTTTACCACACTGCCGGTAATTTGGTAAAGATCCTTGGGATTATGCTTGGGTCTCTCTGTCTGAGTCAGATCAGCAACTACCAAACATCTGTTGATCTGAACAACAATCTGAAAAGGGGAACTTTACTACAAGTCAGTTTTTCTATAATTGAATATTTGCATCAATATCTAAAAAGATGGAGCTCACACGAGGAGCTAAACATCCATAAAGATGGAGCTCACACGAGCAGCTGAACATCCATAAAGATGGAGCTCACACGAGGAGCTAAACATCCATAAAGATGGAGCTCACACGAGGAGCTAAACATCCATAAAGATGGAGCTCACACAAGGAGCTAAACATCCATAAAGATGGAGCTCACACGAACAGCTGAACATCCATAAAAATGGAGCTCGGCACGTAGAAAGTCCTGAGATGGTGTTTGACAGTGATTTGATTGTAAGACAAGTTTGTTTAATTTGAATTTAAAGAAGTAAAAAGGGGGGATTTAGATTATATTTAGATGATGATTGTGAGGGGGATAGCAGTAACCAAATTATGAAACTTAAGAAGGGGTGGGGGTTAAGAAGGGGAGTTGAGTAGAAACTTCAGTCATCCACGGTTGAAACTTTGATGTAGTTGCAGCAGCAGAAGGTCTTCTTTATAGCCTGCTACGGTCGTCTGAAGAAGGCACAAAACTGGTTCCTCTTTTTAGGAATTGTGCCTTTGTGTTAGAGGAAAGAAGATATATTTTACATTAGATATTATATTTTACAGCTTAATTACCTGAGTTCTCTAAAGTTAGTTCTAGATAAAGGAATAGTGTAGTGAAGTGCTAATACCCACCAGCCAGGACGTTCTCCTCAGTAGGTTCTCCACTGAGACCATCTGATGCAGATTCAGCCTCAGTGAAGTCTTTAATGCCAGTCACTTCCATCTTATTTCAATTTCAATTTCAATTTATTCTTGTATAGCTCCTTTTACAACAGAGTTGCCCCAAGGCACTTTACAATGGTGGTAGATGGTGGAACAGGTTACAGTAATAGAAGTTAAAGCCGGACGACTATGAAGGAGAGGAACCAAAAACTCCACTGTGTGGAGAAAAAAACCCTCTGAGGGTCCAAGGTCGACTGGCTACCCAACCCCCTTTTTCTGTTTTAGCAGTACAAAGTTAGTTTGGTTTTAAACTCCAGGATCAGTAAAGATCAGTAAAGAGTCCTAAGCTGCTTCCCAGGCTCAAGTCGGTGCGGCCCCAGGTACCGATGAGCTGCCAGGGTCCCTTGGTGCATCAGATGCATCACACAGACCAGTTGGTAGTTCGGTATTGGACTCAGGTGATGACCACAGCAGGCCCCCCCGGACATGTGGGCAGAGAAATGGAATGGGGATGGTCAGTAATGAGCAGGATCCAGTAGTGACAGACACAGAAATGAAACAATACAGTGCGATGGCATGTACAGCAGCACCAGCGACATTGGTAATGGTGCACTATGGTGATTGGTGCCGGTAAGCTAAACTAAAAAAGTAAGTCTTCAGTCGTGATTTAAAGACTGAGACTGATTCGGCATCCCGTATAGAAGCAGGCAAGCTATTCCACAATCTAGGGGCCCTGTAACTGAAAGCTCGTGCTCCAATACATTTATTTATGCGAGGGACAATTAGGAGATCTTTATTCTGGGATCCAAGTGGGCAATTAGGTGTATAGGCATTTAGCAGTTCGGTTAGGTATATTGGGGCAAGACCTTTAAGTGCCTTGTAGGTTAAGAGGAGGACCTTGAAGTCAGCCCTGTACCTAACAGGAAGCCAGTGAAGCGAGGAGAGTATGGGAGTTATGTGGTCATACCTCCTACTCCTGCTAACAATCCTAGCGGCTATGTTCTGAATGCACTGTAGGGTGCTTAATGTGCCCTGAGAGCTTCCAGAAAGTAGGGCATTACAGAAATCTCATCTACTGTATACAAATGCATGTACTACTTTCGCCGTGTCTTCCATTGACAGAAAACGCCATAGTTTGGCAATATTCCGAAATTGCAGGAAGCATGTCTTCGCAACTGCATTAACATGGGGATTAAATGAAAGATTTGAATCGAAAATAACACCAAGGTTATGTGCCAGAGTACTAACTGAAAACTTCAACCCTGCATCCCGGATATGCGAAATGAAGTTGGCCCTGTCTACATCACTACTACAAAACAAGAACAGCTCAGTTTTTTCGGGGTTTAGTGAGAGGAAGTTGTTATTCATCCAATCCCTAATATCACTGAGGCAGCTAATTAAAGTGCCGGTTGATGCTTTATCACATGATTTAACAGATAGGTATAGCTGAGTGTCATCAGCGTAGGAGTGGTAACTAACATTATGCTTCCGTATAATAGTGCTTAGTGGGAGCATGTAGAAGGAGAAGAGCACTGGGCCTAACACCGACCCTTGTGGGACTCCATAGTTGACTAGTGACATAGGTGAGGCGGGGCCATAATCATCCATTTTGATGAAGTAGTAACGGTTTGTGAGATAGGAGTTGAACCATTTAAGGGCTGTTCTGCTAATGCCGACAGTGGAGCGAAGCCTATTTACTAAAATGGAGTGATCCACAGTGTCAAACACAGCACTAAGATCTAACAGAACAAGAACAGTAATGTTTCCTGCATCACTTGAAACCATTATATCATTCACCACTCTAGTTAGAGCAGTTTCTGTGCTATGGCCATGCCGGAAGCCTGATTGGAATTTATCTAAGAGGTTATGCGTGTCTAGATATGACTGCAGTTGTCTCGCAACTAGTTTTTCTAGAATCTTGGAGAGAAACAGGACATTAGAGATAGGTCTATAATTACTTGGTGAGCGAGGGTCCAAGTTAGGTTTTTTAAGTTGTGGTCTAACCACTGCTGTTTTAAACTGTTTAGGGACTACACATGAGGTCAAGGATGCATTCATGATATCAAGTATAGGTGTTGATAGTACTCCTAAGGATTCCTTCAGGAGCTTGGTTGGGATGGGATCTAATCGACAGGTCGTGGACTTTGCCTTGGTTATAACCGAAATTAGCTCAGAGGCATCAATGAGATTAAAATCACTAAAATACTGTGAGCATTGCTCTGGTAGTGGATTAATTTGAGGGCTAATAGGGCACATTTGGAGCCTAATGTTGTTAATTTTATCATCAAAAAACTTAAGAAACCTATCATTAGTAATACTACACGCTGACCTTCTAGCAGTTTTGTCTGTTAGCTGAGCTAGAGTCTGAAATAAATAGCGGGGGTTATGCATGTTGTTTTCAATAAGTTTTGAATAGTACTCAGTGCGAGCACTATATAGAGCTTTCTTATATTGTTTTAATTTAGCAAACCATAGAACCTGAGAGGCTTGGAGACCTGTTGTCTTCCATCTGCGCTCTAGCTTACGGCACTCCCGCTTAGCAGCCCGTGTGTGATCATTGAACCAGGGAGAGTACCTGATAGTTCTAACCTTCTTTGTCTTCATCTTATCTGCAGGAGTGGATATTATTAATATAAATGACATCAAAAAAACATCAACTGCAACATAAAACATAAAAAAACTGCTGCAACAAGCACCTAAAAAAAATCTGAATAGAAATGTTCCTTCAACAGTGGCCTTAAAGCCTAACTATGGACCCCACTGACTTTTTTTTTTTTTCCTGTGACAGTACAGGAAGACCTAGGGTCTAAGTGGTTCTTATTTATCACAAATTCTCCTGAACCTGAAGATTGAAAAACTGAAATTGATGACTGATTTCAGTTTCCTCCATAGCCTCCCATATTGCCTCCCCAAATCCCGGGAGAGAAGAGTGGTTTCTCTCAATACTCATTTTCATTTGTTGTTAGTTGCTATGGTGACTTCCAGCTTGACTTTGCTCAGTGTTTGGACATTGCATCAAAGTATCCACATTTTCCTGCTCTGCCAGTGTGCTGCTGCTGGATTTGTGCTGGATTTACTTTTCAGCCCAGCATCAGCTTTACTGTGGACTATCTGGACATTCATCGTGTGTAAACTCCATGTTCTGAGTAGTGTCCCAGACCCACATCCCGGTCTCAACCCTGTTCTGCGAGTCCTCTTCCTGCTCACCCTGCACCTGCTCAGAGTTGGTGAGGGAGTCTCCACTCTCTCGTTCTTCTCTGTAACATTACTGGTTTGTGAGGGTTGGTGGGGTTCTAGTTGACGTGAACAATCAGAGGTGTGGTTCAGTGTTCTGGTCGTTTATGGGTCAGATCATCAAGTGTTTTGCTCCGGATGTTTCTGGAGTGCTTCATGTTTGGCTGGTTTTAATCATCATGAGGTTTGAAAACACATTGCTTCAGCTCCGGGACTGGAACAGTCCTGCCAGCTTGGACTCAAGCTAATACAGTCTCTGCAAAGAGAACATGAAGTAAATAACTACTGGAGACCTCATCGTCAGTACTGAAGCCTTTTCATAATGTACTTCTGCTAAACCCTGGTAGCATGGTGGCCTGCCTGAACTGCTTCATCCACTTTAGTGCTATAATAAGCTATTGGCTGTTTATTTCTCCCACTACACGTCTCCTGCATTATTGCTGATACAAATCTATCACTGCAATTAGTGACAAACATTTAAAAAGGTTTTTCCATAATCTGGTGTAGCTACAGCACTGGTGCTGCTCCTTCTGTCCCTATCATCACGTTCCAAGCCATTAGGCAAACTCTCAGGCTCTCTAAGCCATTCTTCCTCATCTTCTCATCCTGATATTCATCAGGAATCATAGTACAGTGACATTCTAATCTGGGTTCTCTTGTTTTTGGAATCTGTGCTGAAATAAACGTTCCTCTGTACTGTTAATTGAACTGGAGCAGTCACTGGTATTAGCTGCACTTGTCCCAAGAATCCTACTGTCTTAACGAACGTTCCTGACCTGGGGAGATCAGTGGACTAATTGAGTTTAGAAATGTGTAACAAGCTCCAGTGTCAACATCATGGGTGTGTTTTTGCCATTTACCTGAACCTGCAGAGTTGGTACCTCATCAGCTCCACTGTTGGCAGTAAGAGCTGACCCTCCCTAGCAACGTTAGTCCACCTCAGTAATTCATGTGGCATTTTGATTTGGTCCAGGCCAGGCAGGGTTCCGATTCCCTCCTGTCCATAGTTGTCCTAAATTTGGGTTTTGCTGTAATTGTTCTTGACCCAGATCTTGAGAAGCGAACCAGGTCGTACCTCCCTGAACTCCAGGTGCCTTCCATGGATTTTCTCCATTTTCCTTTGGGTGTGTCCTGCTTGTCCACACTCCAAGCAAACCCATTACACATTGATACCTGGAACAGAAGGAGTTGTTGACTGTGAAAGATGTTGGACCCCGTTCACTTGCTGACTCAGGTGATACAGGATTTGGTGTCACTGGTATTTGAGATGCCTGGACATTCTTCTCTTCAACAACTGCAGCTTGATTATTTCCCCCCTTTTACTTTCCTATGAGTTCTCCCAGTTGAAGCTGTGTCACCTTTCTCAGCACTTCTTTCTTGCTCTTTGGTTCTTTTTTTTTAATCAGTCTGTATTTGTCCACAGCATGAACCACAAATTCATCCAAAGTTTTTTTCAGTCAGTCCCACTACATCTTCCAGCTTGTTCTTGACATTTTCTGGAAGGCCACCCAGGACCACCGTACAAGGTCGAAGAAACACATCGGGCCCCATGTGTGGTCTCCACTTTTTTTTCATTTGATGTAAAGAAAATTTTACACCATCACAGCCTGCACCTACAGCAAGATTCTAAAAACGTTTACTTAGAGAAATGGCTCATCTCGGTCACCTGATATGGTACATCAAAATTGAAATGCACAAGCTCGCAAAAATGAGTAAAAACAAACGTCTTTGAAGCACTGAGTACCTCGATTCCTTTTCCAACATCTTATGTTTGTGAAGTGGGATCTTCTGCAGTAACAGCAACTAAAACCAAATTAGGGAGTAGACTGGACATGAGCAATACAGTTTGGGTGTCATTGTCTCCCATCACCCCCCGATAGGACTGGCTCATTGGAGGGAAACAAGCTCAGGGCTCCCATTAATTCAACAGAAATGTATTTATATGCAGCTGGTTTTTAGCTGTTTATCTGTTTCTGTTCTGGTCCACGAAAACTGTTTTACATGAAAGCACAAAAAAGGGGCACAAAAAAGGTCGGGGACCGCTGGGTAGACCATTGACGAACCCCTCCAGATACTGGGTCTTCCCTCAATCAGTATTGGTCCCATATACTGCACCATCCCATATGCTCATCCTGATCTTGATCTCCTTCCTGGTTCTATCTGAATTCCTATAATCTATGGTTGGTTGACTGTAATAATCAAGGCATTGGGAACTTGGCAGCTGTACAGCCACAAGGACCAAAAAACCGTATCAGCAGTTGTGGTTTAACAACAGTCATGTGAGCAGCCGGAAGTGGATTTACACCGTTAGGACATTGTCTTGTAGAAACATATACTTGTAACATGACTGATGAACCTGGTATCATTCCTTATAGGAACAGTCCAGTGCTTGGTACCAGTGGACACAATACACTGTGAGAAAATTAAACAAAGCAGTGCATTGGTGGGCAGCGGTGGCATGGTGGTTAGGGAGTTGGCCAGAGGATCAGCAGATTATGTGTTTAAACCCCTTACCAGTAGGTTGCCCTGAGGTACCCTTGAGCAAGGTACTGTCCCCATCACTGCTCCATGGGCGCTTTCATAGCTGCCCCCTGCATGGGTTAAATGCCCAATTTTGTTGTGGTTCACTGTGTGCTGTGCTCTCGCAATGACAAGAGTAGTCACTTTCACTTAAAATGAGTGCACGTTCACCACTGGCCCAGGTAATCATAGTCCCAATCCCCCATACATACGAATATTGTGCAGTGTTCAGTTGACATTTCCATAATCTGACTAGCTCAGAGAAGCCATTTTTCTCAGCTGTGTGCTGAAGTCACCTTAGTAACTCTGAACTCAGAAATTGTGAATTCTCAGAAATTCTGAGAGACTTTTGTAAAGATGTTAATGTAGGCCCCATTTAATAGAGTGAAAGAAGGGTATTTTTAAGGTAAATGTGGAGTAACATTTCATTATGACAAGCAGGCAGGCACAACCTCACACAACAGAACCATGCTCACACCAAAGCAGAGTGGCAAGTCACAAATGATGAGCATCGTCACCAATCAGGTAAAGGTAGAAGGTAAAGGTGAGAGGATTCTGTTGGATATGTGGAGGTACATGACATGACTTTATCTAAACTCACTCATCAATATTTTTTATTTGTTTATTGAGTATTTTGAATATGAAAGGGGATAGAAGGAAAGAGAAGAGGTGGTAGATATTTTCATAATTTGGTTAAAGCTATGTGGGTGGGTGACCGGAAATGTCTTTTTTCATCATTTTAGATCAACTACCAATCTTCCGTCAATCTGAAGAACCACCTAAAAAGGGGAACTTTATTACAGGTCAATTTTTCTGTAAATGAATATTTACACAGTTTGGTCTCTGAATGTTTCTTTTGGGATCACTGCTTTGACAGTGCACTGTTTGAACCAAACTTCTGTCTCAGGATGAGCTCAACATCTATAAAGATGGAGCTCACAGGAGAAGACCAACATCTATAAAGATGGAGCTTTGCTCGTAGAAAGTCTTGAGATGATGTTTGACAGATTGGTGCTCCAGTTTGTCCCATTTGAATTTAAACAGATTAAGGGGCAAATTCAGATTAAACTTAGATGATGGCTCTGATTGTGAGGGGGAGAGCAGTGACCAAAATATAAAACTTAGGAAATGAGAAAAAAGGGCAGCAGAGAAATTTCAATCACCTCTGGTAGAAATGTTGAAGTAGCTGCAGCAGCACAAGATCTTCTTTCCTTTTGGGAGAGCATTTGTGTGAGACGTAAGAAGAAGATTTATTTTACATTAGATATTATTTTTTACACCTTAATTACCAGAGTTATCTAAAGTCTATTCTAGATAAAGGAATAGTGTAATGATGTGATCCTCACCAGCCGGGAAGTTTTCCTCATTAGGTTCTCCACTGATGGTGATGAGATGATGAAACCATCTGATGGAGATTCAGCCTCGGTGGAATCAGTCTCTTCAGAAGACTGGTTCCTGTTACTGGTTTTGGTGTCCTCACATGCCTCCTTATCTGCAGAAGTGGATATTTTTTATTAATAAAACGCAACAACAAATATTATACAACTCTCAATTTAAAAAAAATATGAAAAAAAAAAAACCTTCACGTGACTGGAGGAATAGCTCCTCTGCTTCCTTTTTAAGAAGCACATGCAGCTGGACAGTGAGCTCTGTCTGAACAGACCTGAAAGGTTCCCTCTTCTTGTTGGCCATGAACCTCAGAAAACGTTACTGATAAGTTGAACTTTACTTCCCCCACTTTGTGTCTCCTTCACAGCTTCCCGCAGAGTCACCCCAAATCCTGGGAGGGCAGATTGATGTTTCAGAGGCTCTGTCTAGGCAGAAGTGCAGCTGGAGCCAGGTGTTTCACTGGGAAGCTCCTTGGATGTGGACTCCACATCTTGGGAGTGCCGGTTGGTCCTTTTTCACAGCCTCACACAAGTGTATAGCTGCTTGTCTTCAATGAGGAACTTCTTGTACCTGGCCTTCTGGGCAACAATGGCCTGCTGATCCTTTGTGTCTGACTCCAGTGGAGACACCTCTCGGTCACATTCCACAGATGTCTTATCATCCAGAGAGGTGGGGTGGAGAAGGCGAGCTAGAGATTCACTGGCATGTTCATATGACCAAGGCCTAAATATTGTCCTACCTCCGACCTGGACGACAGATCAGTCAGAGGTTCATTCTCCTCAATGGCTTCAGCGCTGATCCTGATCTCTGGTGCTTGGAGGCTCGACAGAGACTCAACATGTAGGACTGCTGGGAATGACATGCAGTTTGTGGAATCAATCATGGTGGGAACTTGGTTGTCCTGAACTTCCTCAGGAACAGCTGATCTGCTCTCATGAACTAAGTTCTGGAGAGATCCCACCTTCATCTGTACAAGTTGTTGAAGCAGAAAGATTCTCTAAATTATATCAATAAATACTGTGCACCTTGGACGACAGAACAGCCCATATTTAAACACGGAGGAAGCTTTAACTCAAACCAAGACGTTATCCATATCCATATATCCAGAAATTCTTTGCCTCCCTATTCTTCTGTATACACTCCTGGACTTCTTGGTTGCACCACCAGGTTTCCATATCCTCCTACTTCCTTCCAGATGTCACTCCAAGTACATTTCTAGCCCTCTGCCTTGTCACTTCTGCAGAAGTTTCCCAGCAATCCGGTAGCTCTTCAACACCTCACAGTGCCCATGTTAACTCCTGCCTGAATTCCACCTTGCAGTCCACCTCCTTCAGCTTCCCCCACTTTGTTCTCGACTTTGCCCACTCTTTCCTCCTCTTTTTAGCCCCCAATGTTCTATGCTGTTTAGCTACACTCTCCCCTGTCACTACTTTGCAGTCTCTAATCTCCTTCAGACTGACCCTCCTGTAAACAATCTATATTACTGTGCAAAAGTTTTAGGCAGGTGTGAAAAAATGCTGTAAACAAAGAATGCTTTCAGAAATATAAATAATGATTGTTTATTTTTATCAGTTTCCAAAATGCAAAGTGAGCAAACAAAAGAAAAATCTAAATCAGAATCTAATTTGATGTTACTACCTTTTGCATTCAAACCAGCATCAGTTCTTCTAGGTACACTTGCACAAAGTCAGGAATTTTGTAGGATTATAGTCGTGTATGATCAACCAGTTTTACCAAACAGATGCTGATGATCATCAATGTCACACGGAGGTTGAAACACAGTCATTCACTGAAACAGAAACAGCTGTGTAGGAGGCTTAAAACTGGGTGAGCCAAACTCTGCTACCAAGGTGAGGTTGTGGAAGACAGTTTCATGTCATGGCAAGACTGAGCAACATGGGGTGGCGGTGGTCTAGTGGTAGGCTACTTCCCTATGCCTCAAGAGGTCCCAGGTTCAAAGCCCACCTCTGGCACTACCACCACTGGGTCCCTGAGCAAGACCCTTAACCCTGAGTGTATCCAGGGGGGACTGTGCCTGTAATTAGGACATGGAAGTTGCTCTGGATAAGAGCGTCTGCTAAATGCCATAAATGTAAATGTAAGCAACAAGACACAAGGTAGTTATACTGCATCAGCAAGGTCTCTCCCAGACAAAGATTTCAAAGCAGACTGAGGTTTTAAGATGTGCTGTTCAAGTTCTTTTGAAGAAGCACAAAGAAACAGGCAACGTTGAGGATTGTAGACGCAGTGGTCGGCCAAGGAAACTTAGTGCAGCAGATGAATGACACATCAAGCTTATTACCCTTCGAAATCGGAAGATGTCCAGCAGTGCCATCAGCTCAGAGCTGGCAGAAATCAGTGGGACCCAGGTACGCCAATCTACTGTCCAGAGACGTCTGGCCAGAAGTGGTCTTCATGGAAGAGTTGCAGCCAAAAAGCCATACCGCCGACGTGGTAACAAGGCCAAGTGACATAGGAACTGGGTTGCAGAAAAATGGCAGCAGGTGCTCTGGACTGATGAGTCAAAATTTTAAATATTTGGTTGCAGCAGAAGGCAGTTTGTTCGTTGAAGGGCTGAAGAGCAGTACAATAATGAGTGTCTGCAGGCAACAGTGAAGCATCATGGAGGTTCTTTGAACATTTGAGGCTGCATTTCTGCAAATGGAGTTGGAGTTTTGTTCAGGATTAATGGTGTTCTAAGTGCTGAGATATATAAGCAGATACTTATCCATCATGCAATACCATCAGGTATCAGTAAGATTGGCCCCAAATTTATTCTGCAGCAGGAAAATGACCCCAAACATACAGCCAAAGTCATTGACAACTATTTTCAGTGTAAAGAAGAACATGATGTCCTGGAAGTGATGGTATGGCCCCCACAGAGCCCTGATCTCAACATCATCCAGTGTGTCTGGGATTACATGAAGAGACAGAAAGATGTGAGGAAGCCTACATCCACAGAAGATCTGTGGTTAGTTCTCAAAGATGTTTGGAACCTACCAGCGGAGTTCTCACAAGTGTACCTATAAGAATTGATGCTGTTTTGAAGGCAAAGGGTGGTCACACCAATTATTGATTTGATTTAGATTTCTCTTTTGTTCATTCACTGCATTTTGTTGATTGATGAAAATAAATGATGAACACTTCCATTTCTGAAAGCGTTCTTTGTTTACAGCATTTTTTCACACCTGCCTAAAACTTTTGCACAGTACTGTACCTGTGAGCATCTTCCTCCACGCTTATACGGCACCCTGTGCTCCTCCCTCTTCCCACCCTATCTGACACTCTCTTCACCACCAAAACACTCCACATACTTCTCTTTCAGGATAACACCTCTCCCATCCCTTCTTCTTTCCACACCATGATAACACAATTTAAGCCCTCCTCCAATACACCTGGCCTTACTACCCTTCCATCTAGTCTCTCACTCACAGAATATTAATCTTCCTTCTCTCCATCATATCAGCTCATTCTCTACCTTTACCAGTCATGCCACCAACATTCAAAGTCCCTACCCTCACTTTCACTCTACTACACTTCCACTTCTCCTCCTTTTCTTCTTCTTCTCCTTTGGCCAACAGTTGTCTAATTTCAACCAGCACCCTGTAGGCTAACAGCACTGGTAGCGGTCATTGTAACCCAGGTTGTAAACCTCGACCGATCCGGTATGATCCGGTTTCGTTGGCCGCATACTGATGTAACCCTTCCCATTTATTTGTGCTTGGGACCAGCCCGAAGAAATACACTGGCTGGTGTATCCCTAGTAGCTTGGTTGTAATAACCTAATGTATTTTTGCCATTTTTGCAAGGGGCAGGCATTTTTGACTGAACTGAAGAGTATTTGCATTTGCATGAAAATTAGGGAATATTTGAGAACAGTCCAAAAATTCACATTAATGCCTTATGTATTTTGCCTGAGCAGTTTTGAGAGAATTTATTGCATTTTTGAAAAGATATTGAAGGTTAAAGGTTCATAAAATTGGTCCCACTCTGAAGAAAAATACTAAAATTTCCATAAATACTTTTGTTTGACTCAAAATCTCTGAAAAACACTAAACAATCTATTAACATCCAAATTAAGGTAAAACTTTTTGGTTCGTTCTCAAATCTTGTTTATTTTAATGCAAGCTCACTTAAATTCAGTCAAAAATGCCTGCCCACGGAGATTTGAGGGAGTTTATTGCATTTTTAAGGAGTTTAAAGTTCACAAAATTGGTGCCACTCAATAAAATGGCTAAAATTTCAGAAATTACAAGTTTGAATGATTTATAAAAGTCTGGAAAGCACTACTGGACAGCACAAAAAAATCAATTAAAATGCAAATTGATGTACAAGTTTTCCTTGCATATTTGACCAAAATTTGCAATGGAGCTATTTTAAACCTTTCTGAAACGTCCTCATTGAAGCAAACTTAAATTCAGTAAAAATGCCTGCCCATGGAGTTTTGAGAGAATTTATTGCAATTTTGAAAAGATAATGAAATTTAAAAGTTACCAAATTTTGTCCCATTTTGAAGAAAAATAATTTCATTATCCACATTTGTATGACTTAAAATCTCTGGAAAACGCTACAGGGCAGCCCAAACAACCAGTTTATAATTTATTAACATCCAAATTAAGGTAAAAATTTACCTTCCATATTATGGCAAAAATAAGTAATGCTATAGGATTACCATTATGGGCATCTTTTTGGACCGTTCTCAAATGTCCCTCATTTTCATGCAAGCACACAAATTGAGTGGAAAAAATGCCTGTCCATTAAATTTTGAGAGAATTTTTTGCACGACTGAAAAGATATTGAAGTTTAAAGGTTCACTAAATTGATACCACTCTGAAGAAAAATGTAAAGATTTCTGAAAATACACTTTCGTTTGACTTATAATTTCTGGAAAGCAGTACAGGACAGCAAACTTTCTATTATCATCAGAAAGGTGCCTTGCATTTGTGCACAAAAATTACAAATATTCCAGTTTATTTAATTTCTATTTTGTAGTGAGGTTTAATTGCTAGTTTTTAAGCTTATTATGGCCTAAGCTGTAAACTGGCACACAGTACTTGAGTAGATATCTATACAGGTTGGATTGTGTTATTAAATGAATCCTTTTGGTGGGAAGGCATAGTTTGGATAGAAGAAAAATAGTATTAAAAAAATAAATTACTTGATCAAAATAAATTTCTTACAATGACTAAGGTTTTAAGTTTTCATTCAAAATTTGCTAATAGAATTCTGAAAAGGCAAAAAAAAATAAAGTTTTATTTCAAGCTTAAGGCTGTCTTTACAAATATACTGTCACTATGGATGTTTGACTAAATTTTGTAAGAATTTTTAAAAGTATTTCAAGATTTACCAGGTTGTAATAAACCTTGTGATTGGTCTATAAAATAAATCTTAATTACTTTTCACATGCTAATGCTTATTGGCCATAATTATTAGTAAATTTAAATTGAGCTACTATCAACAAAAATGAACAATTTTACATATTTATTTCAATTCTGCAGCTGTGTCAAACTGGGTTATTGGAGCATAATTTTCATCAACTCTCATTTGCTGGTGTCTATCGTTTTCTTCAGAAACAATTACACGTTTATTGTTAAAACAAAAAAAGTAGCTCACATTTCAAAATGATTGTTTTAAAATAATTTCAAACAGACAAATTTGCTTAAAACAAATGATAAACTCATCATCAGAACACCAAATTACAGTCAAAGCATCCATATTTCACCACAAATGTCTGAAGATGAAGATCTAAATCCAAACTGGATTTAGAAATGACAGAAAATGAGAAAAGAAATTGCAAGGATCACAATGGAAATGGCAGAAAAGTGATTTAATACAGGAATGTCCCAGTAGCTGGATCAGCAGATGAGTCCTTCATATTGTAAAGTGGGAATGGAGAAAAAGAAAAAGAAAAACAAAAAAACAACTTGTTCTGCCCATTCAGCTGCATACAACCAAATTTTTGTCCTCAAAGAAAATTCTCCAGAAAGTATCCCCTTTCCTAAAGTGTCAGGTCACACCAAATCAAAACCTTAGCTATGTACCCAACTCACAACACAGCAAAGTCACTGAGAAACCCCAGATGAACTCCACACTCAACCCAACAGCCAACTGCGATTAGCACTGACTTCGCTTAAAGAACAAGTGTTTCGCCACAGTTCAGATACCCTAATCTTATGTCTTTTTTGTGTGGTCATCAAAGAAAAACAAACATTGCCAAAAAAAAAAAAAATGGAAAATGTTTTTCGATGCACTTAGTATTAGTTTTAGTCACAGATTGACATGGTTTCTGTCTTCAGGGCTTTTTCTGAGGACGTGATGAATGCCCACAAAATGTGATTATACACGTGAGCCAGGAATGATCAATTTTCAATAAAGAACAGGTTTAACCTCTTCACGGTAGCCACAGAATGAAGTTCAGTATTAAACACTGATGATTTTTCAACAAACTGTTAGGAAAAAATTAAAGGTTCCAATCAAAAGAAGGCAGTTTTCATTAGGAATGAAATGAAGGGCCACTAGGAGACCAAGACGATTAAGTAACCAAAAGAAAATGACGACCTCATAGTAAATCCTAAGCACAGGGCAGTTGATGTTTTAGGGATCTTAACATGGGTAGTGTAGTGGATAATCTCAGTGTCTTTTTCGAAAGAGAATATCCAAAAGGGGATTTCATTCAGGAGATTGATATTCATGAAAACTGCTGATAAAAAAGCGATCAAAAATACCAGTATTGCAATAAAATGTCTAGTTGCAGTAATTTATCTGGCAATAACTTTGATAATTTGCAGAGTAATTTGCATAATTACATACATTATTCATATTATTTAATTTTGCTTTCTGAGATCCTGCTGGTATGGGTTTCCTCTTTCAATGGTGCACATGAAAGCACAGTATTTCCCCAAATTTAGACTGAACACTATACAATGACCTTCAGACTCCTCCTTTATCATTCAAAAATCAAACTAATCACTTTGAGACTGTATGATTTATTTAAAAATTAAAAGTATTTTAGAGTCAATGATTCATTAAGACTGTCAAAGAAAGTATTATTTGGACCAGATATAATGACTTTTGCGAGATTAAATAAATACCCTGATTCAAAACACCCACTGAAAAAAGTAAATCGACCACTGTGATTGGTCAGGATGCTCACAGCAAAGAAACACTGTGATAGTTTAGAGCATTCATTCGCATATTGCTGTTTTTCTTCACATCAGTATCATGAAGGTCCAAATCGCAACACAAATAGCAAACCATTGTTGTGCAGGGTTCCCATTATAAACTAAATACGGAAATTAAAACACACACACAGTTGGACATGCTGTCCAGACCACAACTGTAATGTTCTGGACAGAGGTTTGCATTGTTTTGTGCTAAGAGCTTTCAAGTCCATCAAGGGGTTTGGAGGACCTTCCCAAACTGTCCATGTCAGTCTCCCATGATGTGGCTGGGTTTTAGTATTCCCAGGATACCTGGTCAGAGCGTAAGGACGTCTGGAGGGAGCGCATGTCCCGGAGCAGGCGCAGACTGTCTTTACCGCACCCTCCTGACCTGGGCTTTAGCTTGACTGGTTCAGCCCCACGGCCGTGGGTACTCACTGTGGTCGTGACTTTTACCTCGCCGCCGCCAGGACTCTGCCAACGAGACTGTCTCTTCAATTTCTCCACCTGGAGGGGTGAATAAATGTATTTAAGAGAGAGAGACATTTGGCAACACTAATACAGCTACATGCCATCTACATAAGCCTTTGTTGATGTTAGCATTTTTAAAGATTTAATTCTATTGACAATCATTACACACCAAAATGGATCCATTTCTTCCTGTTCCTGTCCTCTGCATCTTTCTCCTTCAAATCGACCATCTGCATGTCCTCTCTCACTACATCCATTAACCTTCTCTTTGTCCTTCCTGCCTACCAGCTCCATCCTCAACGTCCTTCTCCTGATATACACCTCGTCTCTCCTTGTCTAGATGTCCAGACTATCACAACTTTGCTTCTCTGAGTTGGTCTCCAAAACGTTAAACCTAAGCTGTCCCTCTACTATATTTGTTCCTAATCCTGTCTGTCCTCGTCCCTCCCAAAGCAACCCCTTTCACAAAGCAAAACTAGCGTCTTTAACTGCACCTGCCCTAGCTCCGCTGTCTTATTTTTCATTAGTGCATCTCTAGGCTTAATGTAGGTCTGGGAAACTGGTCCATAATGTAATAAAATTTAGTTGCATGCTGACCAGAGCTTGGTGGCGTCGGACTTTGGCGATCTGCTCTCCTTTTCCCTCCATCCTCTTCACCAGGTTCTCCATCTCTCTCTCCAGATCCTGCCGTAAGCGGTCCGAACGGCATGCCTGGATCTGCTTACCCAGCTCCTGGTGCTCACTGAAATACACACCATTAAGCACTAAATAAGGATCCAG
Organism: Hepsetus odoe; assembly: GCA_017165825.1. NCBI lineage: Eukaryota > Metazoa > Chordata > Actinopteri > Characiformes > Hepsetidae > Hepsetus > Hepsetus odoe. Next base: position 22,853,723 of record CM029382.1, read on the forward strand.
GTGTGTTTAGAGACCAACGGCAGCACAGGAGACCAATGTTAAGCATATACTTTGCCATCAGCATAAAGAAAAGTCTTACATTAGAATAGGAAATACATAACGAAAAACATAGGCTTTTCCATTTCCTATGATATAACAGGACTAAACCTTCCTTTCAGGGTTTTTTCTCCCCCAAGTTGGACTGTTATTCTAAAATATCATTCAATACTGAATTAAATTCTGAAATCTCACTCACAAGCTCATGGTCCCAAACTCATCCTGCAGGGCCAGCAGCAGTTCCGAGAGCTCTTCACTGCAGGAAGACGTGGAGGACGAGCTGCTGCTCGACTGATGCTTAGACGGTCCTCTCCCGTTGACTAGGGGTTTGTCTCCGAGGACCCGGTCATTACAGAGCTGGCGGTTATGCTGCTTCAGCAGGTGGAGAACGTGCTGGACGTTTGCACGGACAGAGTGACTCGCTCCAGTGGACTACAGAAAGACGGTGAGTGTAAGTGGAGAAAGTTTGCTTAAGCATGTTTGTGTGTGTGTGTGTGTGTGTGTGTGTGTGTGTGTGTGTGTGTGTGTGTGTTGTGCAGTCATACCGTTCCAGCCACAAAAGGAACATCTCCTAAACTCAGTCTGTAATGTGGCTGCGTGTGGGACAACGGCTTCTGCAAGGGGCAAACATCAGTGGTGGTGTAGATGGACAAATTGTTAAAACTGTAAACAGCACTATTTCCTATATGTCCAAAAGTATCTAGACAGCCAATTATGTTGCCTTCAGCTACTTTTCAGAGCAGGAACAGTGAACACACTGCAAACATTTATTTTCAAGATATTGTTCTGGCTTAAAGACTCCAACTACTGATGTCTACAAACATCCAGAAGGGGGAGCTGTCGCAGGCCAATACAGGTAGCATCTTGCAAGCTAGTTAGCTGACGTCAGCCTTTCATTTACATCGAAATGTTTGCACCCTAACAGTCTGATCCCTGGGGAATATATAAAGTGATAGTGACCACTTTCCCTAACGAACACGCATCACAGCGCAAAGTGAACCACAACAAAGCTATGCAGATATATGCACATATCACCCAGCAGCAGAGAAAAGCCATACATTCAGCACCCAGGGAGCAGTGATGGGGATGCTACCTTGCTCAAGGGTACCTCAGGGCAGCCTACTGGTCTGAGACTCTAATAACCCACAACCTTCCAATCATGGGACCTAGTCCCTTAACACTAGGCCATAGTTTTATTGTCCAATTCTATCAATAAGCCCATAGAAAGGTCATACACAATCATCACACACACAAAAAAAGAACTGATACCCCTGGATCAACATCTTCCAACTTCCGTCTCTGATGCTCTTGATGCTGAACTCCATCAAATCTTTCACGAAATATGTACATGTGTTTCAAAGCCTTGGAAGAAACTGTCTACAAACTTTTGGACATAGTGCAGCAGTCAACATTCAGAACTGATGTTCATTACCTTCACTACAACGTTCTTCTTTTTAGTCTTTGATGATTTGGGTGGGCGGGGAGATACGGACTGAATCAGGATCCGATTGGCCTCGAGGCCTGTCTGTAACTGAAGGGAAACAATGAACAATGAACATGCCGTGAAGACAAAGGCCGTCTTTGTGTTCAGGTATTATATAAAAATGTTGACCGAAACTACAAATAAATCAAGATCTGATTATTAATTTAGCTAAATAAATGAAAAAAATTGATTTATTTTTTTTGTACAAACTGAAAGTAGCTTCCTAACTGAGCGTGAATAATTTTAATTCTTCATTTTTTCTTAACTATTAAATAACCAGAAGTAGCCAGAAATTATTACATCAAAAAGGCTAAACATACTAAACCTTCAACACGGGGAGCCTGACTGACAAATAAATAAATGAAATAAAAAAGTGAAAGCACTGAATCTGGCCTGCTAGTCTATACTCGGGGAGGAAGGATAGAAAAACAGATCAACGAAGGGGTGGATCAATGAGGAGTAAAACCTGTGCTGCTTTGTCCTGAACGAGCTTCCGCTGGTGCTCCTCCTCCTGCAGTTTTCTCTCCAGCTCTCTGATCTTGGCCTCGGCGGCGTTCTGAGTGAGGGTCAGTCTCTGGTACTCCTGCTCCAGCATGTCCAGCTTCTCCAGCTTCATCTGAACGTCAGAAGACTCCTGCATGCTCACCTGAGCAAGAAAAAAACACACTGAGCATCAAAAGGAAGGTGGTGGGCTCGAATCATAGACCAAATGGGTTGACTGAGGTTCTCCTGAGCAAGGTGGAAATGTTCTCCCGTGTCTGTGTGTGTATCCATCTGGAGCTCTGGTTCTCTTCCACCATCCAAAGACTTGCAGGTGGACGGGAGATGCTAAATTGTCCCCTAGGTGTGTGTGCGAGTGTGTTTGTATATCCTGTGATGGGCTGATGAACTTATCTGAGTGTGTCCTCACCTTTCGACCGGCAAGAGCTGGGAAAGACTCCAGCACTGCCCACGGCCCTAATCAGGACAAGTGGCTCAGAAAATGAGAAAGTGTGTTTCAGTAAGACACTTTGCTCAGAAAATGGCTTAACACTGTTGACACGGGAATCTAAATAATAACTTTTTAACTTTTTTTACTTCCCAAATGTTTTGTATTTTTATTATTGTTGTTGTTTAGTTGCGGGACAGTTCTACAGATCTTCCTGAAGGACAGTGTTGTTGTCTCACATTTTCAGTCCAGTCTCTGTACCTGAGCAGTTCTCCAGATCTTCCTGAAGGACAGTGTTATTGTCTCTCATTTTCAGTACAGTCTCTGTCCCTGAGCAGTTCTCCAGATCTTCCTGAAGGACAGTGTTATTGTCTCTCATTTTCAGTACAGTCTCTGTACCTGAGCAGTTCTCCAGATCTTCCTGAAGGACAGTGTTGTTGTCTCTCCTTTTCATTCCAGTCTCTGTACCTGAGCAGTTTGATAGTTTTGTGTTGGTTAATCCACACAGTGATCTACGTCTGAACCTTCAAACAGAACCAAAGCTTCTAACTTGACGTGAAGAAACAGGTGCAGATGATTCCAGAGGATCAGGTTTGTGATTAGCTGATGCTGAGTGGTTGGAACAAATTTTCTAGAATCTTTCTTTTATTTAATCTACTCAGTATGCCAAAGATAAGGAAGTTTGACAGACATAATTGGATACAAATAGCATTTTTGTACCAACAAGTTGATTCCCTTCAAAATAAATACGGGGTGACTTCTGCACAGAACTGTATGTATAATTAATAAAGGATGTATAAAGTAGATAGTTATGATTATTTAATTTAGGGGAAAAAGCGTGTTAGTGGGCGAAAGGCCCCAACCTGTCGTTTCAGCACAGCCGTTCGGTCCGATTCAGTGCTCCTCACCATATTCTTCATGTACTCCAGCTGCTTCTCCAGCAAAGAGCACTTGGACTCAGCAGCAGCCAACTGAGACACCAGATCTACAGAGAAATGGGATGTCTCTGATCAATGAAAACTAACATAAATATATAGATTTAAGTGCTTTCGGATGGAAGTCTGACCTCGGTCCTTTCGTCTCTCTGCGTGGTTCCTCTCTCGATCTTTCTCCAGGATGCTCTGTGTGTGAGAACCTTCTCTCGAGAGCCTCTGCAGGTTCTGCTCCGCTCGGGTTCGCTCCAGTTCCAGCCTGCGGATCTTCTCCTGCAGGTTCTTCAGAGCAGAGAGGATTGCTATGCACAAACACAGCATTATGTAGTTCACATATACTTGACTAGACACCCCTACCTGCGATCTCCTCAGAAAAAGCAGAGCGGAGAAAAAAATCTGCCATGTTTGTTTATTTATTTATTTTACAGTTTGTATGTGGACATTACATTTTGGTTTTTGGAGCTGGTGGCGACCTTTGCGTTTCTAAGTAGCCAGTAAGTGTTTGATGTTTGACGCTGACACGCTTTGACTCTGGGCCGTTGGGGTCCAGTGTTTATAGATTGGGCTCCAGGATCTGAAGGTTGTCGGTTTGAATCCCAGACCAGTAGGCTGTCCCGATTAAGGTACTGTCTCCAACACTGCTCTCTGGGTGCTGGATATGGCTGCCCGCTGCAGCAGGGTGTGTGTGGATTGAAAGAATGGATGGATGCACTTTGTTGTTTTTTCGCTGTGTTTCAAAATGACAGTCACTTTCCTCCAGGAGTATCACTGACTGACCAGCAGAGGGAGCCGTTTCCTCAAAATGGGTTTTTGAAACAGACACGGGTGAACCGAATAATGAGGGAGAAGTGAATAATTCATGCCGGTGATCCTACCGATGCCACTAGACTCACCCTCCATTTATCATCCTTTTATCCACCCCCTCCTTCATCCTTTAGAGCAGCAGCGCTCCAGCGTCAGCTGAGCGGCAAAGTGTGTCGGTGCTATCAGGTGTCAGTGTTGGCTGTCATGACGAAGACTACAAACTTTTACATAAGAATACGCTGCCAAAAGTTTGGGGACATGTTGCGGAGTTTGTGGACAGTGTGCTTGCTTTTAAAAGCTTTTCCCCAGTTGATTATCCAATATACACAACAGGCCATGTGTTTTGGCCAAGCCTCTGATTTTTTACCAAGAAAATATTAAAAACACATTTTAAACAAATGTAAATGTCCTTTTTGTGTTTGTTCTAGCATGTAGGAACAAATTATTATGAAACTGAACGACAACACAGAGTGATGCTGGAATAAACCTCCCCAAACGTTAACATCATAAACAGCTTATGAAGTTGTCGTGTAGGTCAGTAAAGTTTTCTCCCCGATTCAGTGAACCGTTGGTGAGATTTCCTCCATCACATGATCTCACCAACACCCGGCTGAACTCGCTTGGAGGAGAACGAAAACTGGTGTGTGTGTGTGTGTGTGTGTGTGTTACCTCCACTGCTGCTCTCAGGAAAAGCTTTAACAGGTCTCAGAGAGTGAGGTAAGCGGGTGTTGATGAAGGGCCGACCAGCTGGGTATTCGGCATAGGAGGTCAGTGAGGCACTATCGGACATCTCCCTGCCTCTAGAGGGCGCCGTCAGCATCTCCTGCACAGAGGCCGAGGACACAATTAGGGCTGGACAGCATCCACTGTCCAAACGTGTCTCGCTAAATGGTTAATGTGTCATTCAGTCATTCAGAGTGGCTGGACATGAAATGCTACAGCGGTGGTCTAGTGTTTAGGGAAGAGGCCCCAGGATCAGAAGGTCATGGGTTCAAATCCCAGACGAGTAGGTTGCCCTGAGGTACCCTCGAGCAAGGTACCGCCCCCATCACTGCTCCCCTGGCACTTTAAATAGCAGCCCCCTGCTGCATGTGTGTGCGGGCTCATTGTGGTTCACTGAGTGTTGTAGTGTGTTTCAATAGCAAATAGTCACTTTTACTTCACTTGAAAGATCACATGAAAGATCTAAACCCTAGGATCTTCTCCTCCTTTCTCACTGAATTCCTCCATTCCTTCACGCCCTTCTACAGGTTAGCTGCCATGGGTGGGAGACCGTTTAGTGCCGTTGCCCCCAACCTCTGGAATTCCCTTCCTCAGAATCTGCGCCAGACTTCCTCTTGCATCGTTGTTCAAAACGCAGTTAAGAACTTCTCTTCTTCTCTCATTTCTTCTCGATCCTTTCTTCCATTTTGTCCTTCACACCTGCTGTCAAAGATGCTGTCAGTATCTTTCACTGTCACAAATGTTGGCCTTTGTTCTATTTTTTTTTTTTTCTTCTGTATTTTGTAAGTGACCCGTATTTGGTAAAGGCGCAGTTTATACATCATATTATTATAGAATCGTTCACTGAACGTAACGGGATGTCCGCTCCTGAAGCTCACTCACATTGAGTGCTTATGAAGGAGATGATCATTTTGAGAAGATTTTGGCGTAAAACACATTTTATGAAATCAGTTCAAAGAGGAAGTGAGTATGTAGGCGGGTGAGAAGCAAAACAATCCCTCAAAGAAAACTGATTTAGTTCATACTGACTCTTTTACAAGCATCAATGTTAAACATAAACCGGGTGTAGGTTGACTGATGTGTATGGATCGTGAGTATATATGAATTCAGGAATTCAATATATTGAATGTTTGGCGTAAAGACGTGTGAATGACTGGATTCCATTCTTTCATTCCCTCCCAAGAGACAGAGACACGTCTAACGACATGAATCCACCGTCTCGCTGTCTGGGCTTCGATTCTCCGCTTGAGATTCTGTAGAAGTTCAGAATCATCAGATATTGAGTCCAATTAGACAACAACTATCCACCATTTATGCAAAGCCACCCTGGTAAGATGAAGCGGAGGGCAGCAGAGGTGAGCTCTGTTTTGCCCTCCAGGTGGGCGGTCCTTTAAGGGTGTGACGTCACGTGAAACCTATGCCGAGCAGTGCCTTGGAGGGGTTTGGTTCCATTTACCACCACTTTACAGAAAGTTTCATATCGAACACAACCCGAATGAGTGTAGACATTGAGCCAAACACGTGTTTATACGAAGCAAGAGAGTTTGGATGTAAAATATCTGCAGGATTTGTCGTTCAAATGAGTCATTTAAAGGAATCGTATCGGTTTCATTCACTCTAATTGAATCGGTCAACTGTGCACTGAGTTGCCAGGCAACAGATAATAGTTATAAATGAAGCTGTTTTTTTACCTTATCGCGCTCTGAAGGTTTAGAAATCGTGTCCATGAGGTCATCAAATTTCCCTGGAATTTCGCAAAAAACTCACATTTTATGAGCGAAAGATAAACGAAACGACTGGAAACAACATCCTACCGCCTAAAAGCGGACCAGAGCGGGCGGCGCCAGAACATGTCAGAATAAGAGTCTCCTTTTCAAAATAAAAGTCACTCCAACACAGCCGCTCTTCTATGCAAATTAGTAAAGCATTATTTTTGACGTGTTTTTGAAACGTTTGTGACTTTATGTCAACTTTCTGAATGAAAAAAAAAAAAATTAATTTTAAGTTTATTTTTTTAGGTGCCAAAACATGAATAAGGATTTTTGAAATACAGGTTTACACAAACAAATAAGATAGCTAGATAAATAAAATAAATACAGACAAATATATAAATAAACAAACAAATAATTAAACCAAGCCACTTTTTTTAATTAACAGTGACATTGCATGCATTGTGATTTAAATTCATTATGAATTTATCTTTAATGCGTTCATGCAGTTTCTCTCATTTGATCCAATTTTAAATATTTGAGTGATAAAAACTGTCCTTTTTACCGAGGCTTGCCAAATCATCAATTTTTGTGGAAAAGTAAAAAATATATATATAAAAAAATAATAATAACATCCAAAAAAACATTCTGATTCTATTTTGAACCATTTGAAGTGATGTGTTCAGTCGCTTAGGCCATAAAATAATGTCACTAAGGTCACAAGATCACTGAGAAAGTGGAATTCTGAAGCTTTAGTCTTAATCTGGTGTATTTAAGGGTCACTGCAAAAGGACATGCGTAATGTTTTACTGTGCAGGTGATGTTTAGTAAAGAATCATTGAATTACTTTTTAATTACATGCGTTTTAGATTTGTGTGGCTTTTAGTATGAGGAAAAGTTACAAATATTTTTAGGTGCTAAAAACAACAAATATGGACTTTTTCGCAACAAATACATAAAAACAAATATTAATATTGGTTGCGTTATTGACACTGGGATGATGGGATGAATAATGTTATTTTTAAGGCGTCTCGGCTCACAAGGCATGGGCTGCTGCCACTAAGGTAAACACAAGCTCCGCCCACTCAAACAGAACCACCGCTATTGGCTAATTGAACTTCCCATCACAGATGGAATGAACTGCATTCTTTCTATTCCTTCTTTATTCTTGGTGTCGACCAGAGGACGGGTTCCCCTCTCGACTCTTGGTTCCTCCTGAGGTTTCCTCCTCCAGTTTTAGGGAGTTCAGCCTTTTTTAATAAAACTGACTTGACGAGGTCATTGAAAAAGTGGCTTTTGAAGGCTTACAGATTCAACAGTGTTGTATTTTTGAAGGTCATTGGATGGTGTTCATTCCAGCCTATTGCACGCAGAACCACACGGAACCCAAACCAGTCCTCTGCTCTCCTTTCTTTATTAGAAAATTAACAAAGTTCATCATTTCCATCGTCTCTGAGTCCTCTGAATCCTGCAGTTCAGTCTGGATTCAGTCCTAAAGTGGAAAACATGCTTTATAAGACTATTTAGACATTTAACGTGGGTTCTTCCTCATAAACCTTGTCTTTACAAAGTAGTTTGTATTTTTTAAACATAGATACTTCATACAAAATTAAACATTTTATCATAAGAGTAAACCTCTTAAACACTCGGTCCTGAACAGGCTGCGATGATACACACATGGGTTTGACTTCAGCACAGATCTTTTTTTCCCTTTTTAACACTGAATGTCAGAAAAAAAAAGAAAATCTTGCATGAAGAGCAGCTCTTGAATCACACGACACCGAGATGTACAGTTAGAGTCTGGGACGAGGGAAACACAAGGTCTGTTGTCCAAGAGAAAACGTGGAGCCCCATTACTGGTATCCCAGTTTAGCCATCCTCACACTGTCCACCATGGTATAAAGACGGGGACGGAGATTTGGGAATTTCGCTAGAATGTCAACGGACCCAGCGTGAACTTCTGGGAGAAGAGCATCGGGTGTCTTTCTCCATCACAAATGCCATTTATAAACACACACCAACACAGCTGGACCAAATCGGGACGAGACTGACGTACAGGCGACGGAGTTACAGCCCCTGCAGATCCACGTCAAAACACAAGGGGTCAGAAAGTTGAAGCGTATTACAATCTGCTGAATTTTTGCAGGAAAAAAGTCAAATCCAGGCACAAAAAACAAGAACAAGAACTGAAAGTGAATTCTGAAGGGAGAGTAACTTATTCCATTGCAATCTGGAAAAAACTAACTGCAGCTTTAGATATCTGTTGGTTTTGGGGTTTAGAAAGATGAAGTTGAATCAAGTTTGTAAAACAAACGTAATTTAAGGACACACACACTAATAATTCTTTACAGCCGATTGTGGCTGTTTTCGATGGTGTCATAAATCAAGAAGGCTATGAATTAAAGTACAAAAATAAACGTACAATTATTCTTTAAGAGCTAATGTAGAAAAAATAACATTGAGATTTAATGTGCTGATTATGCAGTAAAAAGCACTGAAAAGCTAATATTTAATATGCAGTGAATCATGGGAGAGGCAATTATAAAAGTGAAGGATTATGGGAGATGTAGTACATGTTGAGAAGTGAAGGATTATGGGAGTTATAGTATGTTTTGAGAAGTGAAGGATTATGGGAGATGTAGCATGTTTTGAGAAGCAAAGGATTGTGGGAGATGTAGTACATGTTGAGAAGTGAAGGATTATGGCAGTTATAGTATGTTTTGAGAAGTGAAGGATCATGGGAGATGTAGTATGTTTTGAGAAGCAAAGGATTGTGGGAGATGTAGAAAGCATAGAGCAGGAGAAGATTCTTAAGTAATGCAGTCAATCTCTATGGTAGTGAAGGATCATGGGAGATGTAGTATGTTTTTTGAAAGTGAATGGGGAGATGTACTTTTTGAGCAAGTGAAGGATCATGGGGAAGGCAGTGATCTCTGTGCAAGTGAAGCATCATGGGAAAGGCAGTGATCTCTGTGCAAGTGAAAGATCATGGGAAAGGCAGTGATCTCTGTGCACATGAAGGATCATGGGAAAGGCAGTGATCTCTGTGCAAGTGAAGGATCATGGGACACAGCAAGTTTTGCAAAGTGAAGGATCATGGATGATGTATTAAGTTTAGAGCAAGTGAAGGATCATGGGTAATGCAGTCTTCTCCAGGGAAGTGAAGGATCATGGGAGATCATGAAGTGAAAGTGTAAGTAACTAGTCGTCATTATGAAACGCAGCACACGGTGCACCACAGCAAGATGCAGCCTCTGTATTTAACCCACACGCACCATGCAGCAGGCATATCCAGCAACCGGGGAGCCGTGATGGGGACAGTACCTTGATCAAGGGAACCTACTGGTCTGGGATTCGAACCCACAACCTTCTGATCCTGGGGCCTAGTCCCTAAACACTAGGAGATACAATACGTTTTGAGAAGTGAAGGATCATGGGAGATGTACTTTTTGAGCAAGTGAAGGATCATGGGAAACGTAGTATGTTTAAGGAAGTGAAGGCTCATGTCAGATATTTGCATTCCGATGTAAACATGTTCCAATGTTTCTAACTAACAAGGGCACCTGTAGAACGTCTAATGTAATAAACTTGTTTTTACAAGGGCTGAAAATATATAGATCACAAAAGTGTAATAATCATCCTGATATCTGTTCAACATCTTGACCAACAAGTTCATGCTTTAACCGATAATAAATCACTTTGTCTTCATTGTGAACTGACTACATTTTTAGACTGATCATACATTATTGGGAGTTTCAGATACTGAGAGCTTTTAAGCTTTTTAGAGAAACTACAACATGAAACAGAAAACAGGGTTTATAACATTTTAAGTGATGCAAACATGAATTGGTGGAACTTTTCTCATCAAACTCTCTGGAGACTCCCTGAAGAAGGGGAACTGAAAGTGATGGCACTGACATCCTGCCTTGTGATGTCTGGGTGTCTCCTGGTTGAGGCAACAGTATCAATGACAGAAAAACAAAGACGATGCAGGAAGGCAGGCGCTGACGGTTGAAAGGTCACCAGACGGTGCATTTGTTGACGGGATGCATAGGTGACCCCTTAGGACAGTGGAACACACGGCCAAACTCTTCAAACTGAGACACGCTGCCGATCACCCTGTGGGAAGACGGCACAGATGTTTGAACACAGTACTGTGCAGAAGTCTTGAGACACCCCTCATTTACATGTACAGCATTTAGCAGATGTTCTTATCTGGAGTGACTTCCATCTCCTAACTACAGGGACAGTCTCTCTGGAGCGACTCTGGGTTCCAATGATAGAGGTTGGATTTAATCCTGCAACCTACCAATAGACCACCACACCACCCCATTTCCTCATCTGCTGCTTCCAAAGAGCCAGACTTTCTTTTATTTTCATGAACTGTGGACCCGACTGAAAGATCTCATTTGAAGAGACACTTTGTTGTTGTAGAAGTGAAAGTGAAAGTGACTGTGTGTCCTTGTGAATCCACAGTACCCAGTGAAACACAACAAAACGCAACCTCTGCTTTGAACCCACACACGCTGTGCAACAGTGGCCATATACAGCACCCGGGAAGCAGCACATTTAAATTTTTAATATTTACCTAAACTTACAATTTTATTAGCATGTAGTGAAAGAGAACAAACTTACAGTTTACTACATGGCCATGTTTAATGCAGGAATGTTTTAGTCACCTCTCATTTCTTCATGTCTTGTGTCTACAGAGCCACTTTGCTGTATTTTTAATGTCCTGTTGATGAACAGTTCTCCAGATCTTCCTGAAGGACAGTGTTGTTGTCTCTCATTTTCAGTCCAGTCTCTGTACCTGAGCAGTTTCAGCAGCAGTGTGGGATCATCTCCACAAACAATTGAAAACAAAAGACAGCTGATGTCCTTCAAGAAGCCTGTTCCTGAAGACGACTTAAAGAAAGGAGCTGGTCTAAGAGAGTTGAGGCTGTGCTGAACAATAACGGTGGTGGTGAATATTGACTTTAAAGGTGGTTAGAAGGAAACTCTTTTTGTGTTTGGACTGGAGCTCCATGTGAGATTGTACACAAATCACTGACCTACTGTCTCACTTTCACAAAGAAATGAGGGGTGGCAATAGATAGATAGATAGATAGATAGATAGATAGATAGATAGATAGATAGACAGATAAACAGATTTAATTTTCAAATAATAAAGTATTATTTATTACTTTTACCTGTAGTGTTCTGGGGGGTGTTTGTCGGTCAGTAACTGAAGGTATATGGACTGAGATCGTCTCTTCATACACCAGTTCTGTTATGAAAGGACATTAACAGACATGTTAAGAGGAGATCATGATGAGATTAATGTTCCAAACATTTTATTACTGAAGACAAATAATAAAGTGGAATTTTGGCTGAAGGTCCATTCTCAGCACAACAGGAACAGTAGCAGCGGGGTGCTTTGCACATAATGAGTGAGTACAGAGTCAGTCCGTCCGTCTCTCCATCCGTCCATCCATCCATCTATATATCTGTCTGTCAATGATGGGCTAATTTATACAAATCATGTACAACTGATACAACTAAACTGTCCAACCCTCAGTCACTCTCACTCATTTTCTGAGCCGCTCGTGCTGATTAGGGTCATGTAGACACACACACACACAGACAGACATCTAGGGAACAATTAAGTTTCTCCTCCAGTCCTCCAGTCCCGACATGCAGGTCTTTAGACGGTGGGAGGAAACCGGAGATCTTGAAGGAAACATACACAGACACAGGGAGAACATGCAGACTCCACACAGAAAGGACCCGGACTGTCCCGCCTGGGAATCAAACCCAGGACATTCTCTCTGTGAGGCCACTGTGCCACACCTACCGTCCAACTCCATTGGCACAAATCGTCCATAGACTCTGGTTAAGTTTTGTTAAAACAGAAAATAAAAATCTAAGTAAAGCTAAGCTAAAAAAGCAGCCCAAAGACACCAAAGAAAAAAGTCATCTTTCATTTAACCTCTTCTCAAGATAAAGAAATGTGAATGAAAGGACACTCCCTGCTTTGAGTTTCTTTAATCCAAAGAGCTTGAGGGCAAAAAATGTTTTTTTTATTTGGCCAGCACTGTTTAGGCAAACGTGTCAGCAAATCTGTCGGAACGAATCCTCCGTTCCGTGGAAGTTAATATTCTCTCGAAATCATTTGGCGCCGTTTCTGTTCCTCTGTTCTCCGTTAAAATGCGACTGCTAGCACCATGATGTGCAATGATTTGGTTGATCATAAGCGTTTAGAGCTACAGCTCGACACGCTGGCCTGTAATGCCATGAATCGTGCACGAATTGAGACACCAAATGGATTTTTTTGCTCGAGAGAACCTGTGGGAGTGGTACGTGCTTATTATCTGCCAACAATATTAGGGTCACAGTCAAACTGGTCCTAGATTGTGAGTGAGACGGCACTAAATAGTGGGGGACGCTTTGACCATCGTTCAGTTTGATGGAGTTCGCTGTACTACTCACTCGCTGTAGTAAATCTGCAGCCACTTTAATACGACATGCATAAAAAGAAGGGGGAAATGAAAACTGGAACTTTACTGCTCCATTAAAGAGTGAAAATGAGTGAAAATGTTTTTCTGAATAATCTCAGCATATCAGCTGTATGTGACATATGCTCACCTACAGATCCCCGCGCTCCCTTAGAGACATACAATGAAAGATTGTAGATCCTCTATTGGATGGTTAAAGCGCTGTGGCCTCACAGTGAGAAGATCCTGGGTTTGATTCCCAGACGGGACGGTCCAGATTCTTTCTGTGTGGAGTGGACATGTTCAGCCCGTGTCTGTGCGTTTCTGTCCGAAGACCTGCAGGTCAGGTAAACTGGAGATGCTAGGTCTGAGTGTGTGTGTGAGTGTGTTTCTGTATCTGCCCTGGCATAGATTGGCAAGCTGTCCTTTCACCCTGCGCAAGCCGGGGACTGCCCACGACTCTAATCAGAACAAGTGGTTCAGAAAATGAGTGAGAGAGTGAGAGGTTTTATCCAGGGAAATCAGACACTGCAGTAAAGTAATGAAATGAAATGAAACTTCAGTTTGTCCTCTACACAACCCATCCAAACAAACCAGTAGTGAACACACACACCTGGAGCAGGAACAGAGTCTGCAACAACTGTGCCCGGGGAGCAGTGACGGAGAAGGTACCTTGCTCAAGGATACCTCAGGGTAACCTACTGATCTGGGACCTACTGCTCTGGGATCTCTCTCTCTCTGTTTACCTGGGCAAATGCAATGAACAGCAGCTGCTCATGTGTGTATTTGAGTCCCGGCAGTGGCTCTTCTGGACCGTTTTCCATTATCCACTTCTGATATGCCTGCAGAGAGAGAGAAAGAGAGAGCGAGAAAGAGATAGAGAGAGAGAGAGAGAGAGAGAGAGAGAGAGAGAGAGAGAGAGAGAGAGAGAGGAAGAAATAAATGTAAATGTAGGGAAACAGAGATATGTAAGTACGCAAGTAAGTAAGTAAAGATCAGTTAAAAAAGAAACGAAATGGAAAGATAGACAGACACGGGGAGAGAATCGTAAATGAGGGAAACAGAGAAAGTCCACAGACTTAGACTCACAGAGAGGAAGAGAGTGAGAATTAAACGTATCAAAACAGAGATAAAATCAAAGAAAGAACCTGCATCGGGACCATTAACATTTTCATGGGACTGTATATAAAAATAAGTTGAATAAATTAAATATAATGAGTTTCTGATCGTCGCAGGAAATTCAGGGACAATAAAAGATCCGGCTGCGTCGCTGCGGAAGCCGAACGCCGAGGCCGAGTTTCCTGGGAGAAACAGACTCGGTGCTGAAAAAGGAAGTAAAAAAATAAAAGGGAAACGGCAGGGGGCAGGAAGAAAGAGGTGTAATCGCATGACCGTACATCTGTGTGTGACAAACGAGAGCGACAGGGAGAGAACGAGAGGGCGTGTTGAGGTCAGCGGTAATAAGACGGTTGGGGCGGTTGCCACGGTGACGGGAGCTCTAACATCCCGCTGGTCTGACTGATTGACGGTGAGATGGGGACTCACGTAGTAGGAAAGTTTCAGCCCCCCGAGATCAGCGATGTTCTCTCCCAGTGTCAGATGGCCATCTACCTGCGCGAGCACACACACACACACACACACACACACACACACACACACACACACACACACACACACACACACACACACAAATTTACTCAAACGACTGAATAAAGCTTTCTGCTTAAATTTTTGATGCTCCATTAATTAAACATTCCAATTGAGATTTTTTTATATCCAGCAAATGAACAATAATAAAATGAACGGCATAAAACCGTTTTGCCATATTAATCTTTTTTTAACTGGAGGAAGCTTAGTCTTTTTTGTTTTTTTTTTCAAATTTTAGAACTGTTTCAATTTTAAGGAAAAAGAAAATGATGGCTGTTAAATAGAGTTATAAAAACAATCAGAAACTAGTAGTCGCGTAGAATTTTGTAGAATGTTATTTGCAGACACAAGACTTGGC
The DNA here is from genome assembly GCA_017165825.1 of Hepsetus odoe. Classification (NCBI taxonomy): domain Eukaryota; kingdom Metazoa; phylum Chordata; class Actinopteri; order Characiformes; family Hepsetidae; genus Hepsetus; species Hepsetus odoe. The sequence continues at coordinate 22,868,816 of CM029382.1, forward strand.
AGCTGGCAGCTGATTTGATTGTGAATTTAAAAGAGAAATAAAGAAAGGAACTGGCGAGGCTGGGCTACTCTGATATGTTCCATATACCCATTTTAACTCTCAATCCTTCTGTTCCTCCTGTAGGAAACAACTGGGAGCATAAAGTAAATCAATCTGTGTGTTTTGCATCAAGCTGGCGTGTAATACATATATGATATATGATGATGATGTGTGTGTTTGTGTGTGTGTGTGTGTGTGTGTGTGTGTGTACGCTCACCCGCTGACCGTAGACAGTAAAGTTGTTGTACAGTTTGACAATACACTCCGCTTTCTTCTGGAACTTCCTGTATGACTCCTCAGTCCACCACTGCTTCAGGTTGCCATAACGATCATACTGCCCACCTTTTAATACATACAAACACACACACACACACACACACACATCCACATATATGGAAGGGCATATGAAATATTTCAATATCTGCAGATGTTTTCTCTTTAGTGAAAGAAAAAGGCATCTCTCTCTTTCTTTCTCCAAATAATAGCTCGCTTTATTCGCACGATTGTAATCAGATCTTAATATCGTCACAGCCGTTTCAAGCACTGTGCATATTTGCGAGCGATAAACAAAACAAAAGGGGTTATTATTAAAAATTTCCACTATGACAATAATAATACATAATAATACAAATAATCTCTGTATCTGGCTCTCGTTCTTTCTCACCCGAGTCGTCGTAGCCGTGGGTAAGCTCGTGTCCGATGATTGCTCCAATCCCCCCGTAGTTTAGAGACCTTCAAAAAAAAGAGGGTGATAAAAAGACAAGCTCCAGCTGGATCTGCGAGTCATTGTGGTCGCCACTAGGTGGCAGTGCAGTGTTTTATAGCTAATAAAAGGCCATGTGCCAACTTCGCCTGCAGTCTAGGTGTTTTTAAGTGTTTTGGGGGGTTTTAATGCCCGGACTTTGTGGGAAGGGAGATCGATACGACGATGGAAGTGTCGTCTGATTACGGGCACTCCCACAAAAGCCCCGCGGATACACACTCCTACACACACACACACACACATACGGACATGGAGCCCCACGCAAGAGCTCTAATGATCAGAATCTGCTAACAGACCAGAACTGCTTTGGCAATGACCCGGACACTTCACTCTCGCACAAGGGACGACGTTATTGTTAAAGATTGGGCCTGATGGCTGTGTTGAGCGAGTCGTGGGAGGCAGAAAATCAGTGAGGTTGGATTTGAATGCACAGGGCCGTCCCAAGGTCTTACTAACCCAGGACTGTTTAACAATCAGCAAGACTGCAGGAAAAAAAGGGCTAAAAAGAGACTTTTGGGACAGAAAAGTATAGTATAAAGCACTTTATACCCTCTGCTTTTCTGAGCTATTTATTTCTTCCCAAAAGCTATAGAGTGGGTGGTAAAGGGCACTAAAGAGTGATACAGAGTGGTACATAGTGGGTGGTATAGAGTGGTATGGAGTGGGTGGTATAAAGCAGTATGGATAGGGTGGTATAGAGTGGCTGGTATAGAGTGACTGGTATAAAGTGGTTGGTACAGAGCAGTATAAAGTGGTTGATAAGGAGTGAGTGGTATAGAGTGGTATAGAATGACGGGTATAGAGTGGTATAGAATGACTGGTATAGAGTGGTATAAAGTGGGTGGTATAGAGTGGTACAGAGTGGTATGGAGTGGGTGATATAGAGTGGTATGGAGTGGTTGATATAGAGTGCTATAGAGTTGGTAGTATAGAGTGGTATAGAGTGAGAGGTATAGAGTGGGGAGTATGGAGTGGTATAGATCGGTTGGTACAGAGTGAGTGGTATGGAGTATTATAGAGCGGATGGTATAGAGTGGGTAGTATGGAATGGCATAGAATGGGTGGTATGGAGTGGTATAGAGCAGGTTGTATAGAGTGGGTGGTATGGAGTGGTATAGAGCAGGTGGTATAGAGTGGGTGGTATGGAGTGGTATAGAGCAGGTGGTATAGAGTGGATGGTATGGAGTGGTATAGAGTGGGTGGTATGGAGTATTATAGAGCGGATGGTATAGAGTGGGTGGTATGGAGTGGTATAGAGTGGGTGGTATGGGGTGGTATAGAGTGGGTGGTATGGAGTGGTATAGAGCAGTTGGTATGGAGTGGTAGAGAGTGGGTGGTAGGAGGGGTATAGAGCGGTTGGTATAGAATGGTAGAGAGTGGGTGGTAGGAGGGGTGTAGAGTGGTTGGTATAGAATGGTAGAGAGTGGGTGGTAGGAGGGGTGTAGAGTGGTTGGTAGGAGGGGTATAGAGCGGTTGGTAGGTGGGGTATAGAGCGGTTGGTATAGAGTGGTTGGTATAGAGTGGTATAGAGTGGGTGGTAGGAGGGGTATAGAGTGGTTGGTATAGAGTGGTGTAGAGTGGGTGGTAGGTGGGGTATAGAGCGGTTGGTATAGAGTGGTTGGTATAGAGTGGTATAGAGTGGGTGGTAGGAGGGGTATAGAGTGGTTGGTATAGAGTGGTATGCTGTTCCACATATAAAAACTTTTAAAATAAAGTATCTGGCCTCACATTGAACTAGTCTAAACAGACACCAGAATTCTGAGTATAAAGTGAAAGCGAACAGAATAGCAGGTGTAAAGTGAGCTGATAAGCAGCGGTTGGTATAAAGTGGGGATGTAAATGGTCAGTTTAAGAAACTCACTGAGGGAAATCTGGATTATACAGCGTTGGCTGGAGAATTCCTGCTGGAAAAACTGCAAACAGAGAAATCCAGTTAACAGTGCACCCAAAAAAGAGACGATGTGAAAGAGAGAGAGAGAGAGAGAGAGAGAGAGAGAGAGAGAGAGAGAAAGAGAAGAGGAAGTGAGAGAACTGCAAGGTGACAAGAGTGATGGAAAGAGTAGAAGCCAGAATGAAAAACAAGGCTTTGAGTTAATGACTGTGTTTGTCTTCCGTCTCCAGCACCACGTCTATTTCTTCACACACTCTCTCCCCTTGCCTATCTCTCTCTCTCTCTCTCTCTCTCTCTCTCTCTTTCTCTCAGCCCCCCCCTCTCGCTCCCTCTGTCTCTGCATGTATTGATTCTCTGAGAGGAAAATCTAATCCTTAGACAGACACAGACACCACCAATAACCAGTCACAGCTCATGACAGAGAGAAGAATGAGCTGTGTGTGTGTGTGTGTGTGTGTGTGTGTGTGTGTGTGTGTGTGTGTTGCCTATATACATAAGCCCTCAATACAACTTACCTATCTGGTTTTTATTAGGCAGATAGTACGCATTCAGTGCATGGGGTAGAAGAAGCAACCTGTAGAAAACACAAGCACCCACACACACACACACACACACACACACACATGAAATCAGTCATGTAATTTGTAACATTTTGTAATTTGTAGCTACATTTTGGAAACTTCTCAGCTGCATCAATACTAACGAAAAGCGATCTGATATTAAAGTGACATACAAATCATTTACTGATGTAAGTGGTTTGATGTGAAAGGATTCATTGTGGAGCATCACATTAACCATGGTAACAATGGGCAGGCATATGGGGCTGCAGACCAGTCAGAGTGCCCATGCGAATCCTACGGCATTAGAGCTTCATATGAGCGTCAGAATTGGATCATGGAGCAAAGATAGAAGGTGGTCCTTAGAAAAAAGGTTTCCTTTGGGGGAGCGGTGGCCTTGTGATTAGGCAGCTGGCCCCAGGATCGTAAGGTCGTGGGTTAGATTCCCATACTAGTAGGTTGCCCTGAGGTACCCTTGAGCAATTTACCGCCCCCATCACTGCTCCTGGGCGCTTTAAAGTGTTCTCACAATGACACGTTGTCACTTTCACTTTCACTTCACTTTTACATTGTGTGTGGTTCGCCTGCTTGCAAGAGAAATGCTATGAAGCGGGAAGCCAGCAGAGGCAGGGTGATGCTTTTGGAAATGATCTGGTGGGAAAGCTTAGGTCCTTGCATTCATGTGGACCAAGTTCACCCCTTCGTGGTGACTGTATTCCCTAATAACTGGGGTCTCTTTCAGCTGGATAGCGTCCCGCCACAATGCAGGAACTGTTCATGATGCAGGTGTTAACCTGTCCTGACTTCTGCACGGTGGGACGTGCTGGAAAACCTAGCCTGGTCCATGAAGACCTCACCTCACAAGATACAGGATCTGCTGGTAAAGTCTTGGTGTCACTGCACACCTTCAGAGGGCTGGTGGAGTCCATGCCTCAAAAGATCGGAGCAGTTCTGATGGCATGGTAGTGATCTGCACAACATCAAGCAGGTGGCTGAAGTGCACAGTAGTTTTATTCAATATCTAAAAAACCCCAGTGAATGAAAGTGAGTCTTGGAATGGTCTGTGTGCAGTTATGATGATGGGAGAAAAGAGGAAAATGTGAAAAAAATATGTTTTTTAGAAAACTCTTTTGCTTCTTCTAATACACCATGAATGGATTTTAGAAACAGCTTTTAGACCAAAACCCCCCAATTTACACCTGCCAGACATCAGGCAGTGTTATTCAGGGGCATTTTATGGAACGACTTGCTGTGTGAGATCCTTCAGAGGTTTCTGGTTCCATTCACAACCACTATGAACTATTCTGACTTGTTTCTTTAGAGCAAAGCATTTCACGACTTTTGTCATTATGCTGAACATTCTCTTTAATTATTTTCTCAAAGAAATGAGTAAATGAAACAAAATTCTTTGTGAGGAAAACATCTTTCGGCAACATTTTGTCACTTCTCGACAATATAAAAAAGCAAAACGGGAAAGAAGATTAAGCCTGTTGATCCACTGAATACATAATTACAGTACTGTGCAGAAGTTTTCAAAACTCTTCATTTCCTTCTTTCATGTCTTATCTCTGGCATACTGGTTAGATCAAATGAAAGAAACAGGAACAAATGTTTCAGTGCTGCAAAGTGCCTACAAGGTTCTAGATAAAGGGGTTCCAACCACTCAGCGTTCTGCATCAGCAGTAACCGAATCACCTGATCATCTGGAATCACCTGTTTCTTCACTGCTTCATGTCTTAAGTTAGACTTTGTTCTGCTTGAAGGTTCAGACGTAGATCACTGTGTGGATTAACCAACACAAAACTATCAAACTGCTCAGGTACAGAGACTGGACTGAAAATCAGAGACAACAACACTGTCCTTCAGGAAGATCTGGAGAACTGCTCAGGTACAGAGACTGGACTGAACATGAGAGACAACAACACTGTCCTTCAGGAAGATCTGGAGAACTGCTCAGGTACAGAGACTGGACTCAAAATGTGAGACAACAACACTGTCCTTCAGGAAGATTTGGAGAACTGCTCAGGTACAGAGACTGTACTGAAAATGAGAGACAAAAACACTGTCCTTCAGGAAGATCTGGAGAACTGCTCCTCAATAAGACATTAAAAATACAAGTCTGACTCTATGGAAGCAAAATCTGAAGAAATTAGACTTTTGAGACTTTTGCACAGCACTGTTTATGACTGCATTAGAATTTGTGAAGATGTCCTGAAGTAATATTCCTTTAATGACCCCAGTATTAGTTCTTATCCTGAGAGCCACAGTACATGTGTGCCAGCATGACAGCTTCCCAGAAAGTGGGGGGAAATTTGGCCCAGGCTTTTTTGTTTGCAGGTGAATTTAAGTTTGCTGCTGCTTCAGATCTACTGCGTGTTGCATCTCCGCATCCTTTTAGTCACGCAAGATAAAGGAAGGGAGATAAGCGGCAGAGGAAAAAACAGGGCCAGTCCTTTAAAGGGACAATAAATAATCACGCAACTGAGCCAGTTTCAGATGTAGCGAATAAATAAACAAACAAATAAATAAAGAGAGAATAAAGTCCAAAGGCAGTGGTGTAAAGGATGCTTCTGGACGAGGAAGGAGTGGTCAGTGCACCAGCCAAAAGTCCCTGACTTCAAAGGATAATGGAAATTTAGAAAAATGTTTTAACCCTCAGAAAAAGTATGTTTGGCTTTTCTTTGCATTACTTGTAAAGTCGTTTTTTCAAACTTTATTTATGTAATTGTTTTAAGCAAAACTTACTGAATATAAACAGGGGTACCTTGACTTATGAGTGTTTCAGCCTGAAATGGTTTTTGCAGCCAATCAGATCAGATATTTTTTGAATGCTTTGCATTGTAATCCCAAGTCCAGCACCTAAAGGTTTATAAAGTATCAGCTCTGTTTGAACTAGGATTCAGGATCAGAAGGTTCTAGACCCGTAGTTTGTCCTGAGGTTCCCCTAATCAAGTTACCGTCCCCGTCACTGCTCAACCGGTGCTGGACATGGCTGCTGGATGGTGTGTGTGGGTTAGATACAGAGGGTGCATTTCGTTGTGGTTCACTGTGTTACACAATTACAGTCACTTTCACTCTCCATGCATGTTTCACTCACGTCGTATTGTCCGCCTCCTTGTGGATCTTTTTGACGGACATTTTAATGTTGTACTCGATGCTGGTGAGGATGTTTTTGAAGTAGGTATTCTTGTTGACGTCAAACTTGAAGAAGAGAGGGAGGGAAAAAAAAACGCAAAGAATTAAAATTACGTTTAAACATTTACGGCTTACACTTATCCAGAGTGACTTCTAATTCCTGATTACAGGGACAGTCCCCCTGGAGCAACTTCAGGGTTTTGCTCAGGAACTCTTGGTCCTACTTAAAACATTCAACTCAGTCCCTATAAAACTGGACCCTGAGTGACAACAGGGGGTGTTTGATTTACCCCATATTCCTGGTCGAGGAGTTCGGGCTTCAGCAGAAAGTCTGGATATCCTGTCGTCACCATCATGTGCTGCAACTGCAGAAGGAGAAAGTAAGAGTAAGTAAAAAATCCACATAACTTCACTCATACTCTTTGCTATCCACTGTCGCCATGGAATTCTCAATATGTTTAGCACAAAAAGGTTCTTAGAAAATATGGAAAAACATCCTCCTTGAGTACAAAAACACATGTAAAGCTTGTGAAGACTGACAGTTTTCCGGATGTGGCCCATTAGCCAAGATATGTTCGGAGCCCATTTGTTCCCTCTGTGGTTAAGAACTGGAGTTAGGAGGCTATGAGAAGCATCCCTTCTACTTCTCTCAACCTCCTCAAATCATGTCCACCTCTTTATAAATGGTGGTGTAGGACTCTGAGCTATAAAAATGAAACGTCACCTCTGCTGACACATCCCCATCTTCGCTAAAACTGATTCTAGATCAACGCTTCAGCTCCTGAGGTTGCCTAATGCTGACAGTCCCACAAGCACAAGTCAGAAGTTTGAGGGGGATGAGAAAGATTGTGGGACGTATACCGAGAAGACTGATTTCAGATGAGGCTCCACTTCTCAGAACTTTCCCAATGTATTCAGATCCGAGAATGAATTAATCCAGATGAGATTTCTGAACCTTTGAGTTCTGAATGATCATCACATGACCAGGAGAACAATTAAGAGGAGAGGCATCTGACCTAGTGATTCATTGTTATTTCATATAAACAATGCTGTGCAAAAGTTATTATATATATAAGTATTGTTAAGGAGCAGTTCTCCAGACGTCCTGAAGGACAATATTTTGGTTCTCATTTTCAGTACAGTCCCTGTACCTGAGCAGTTTCAGAGGCAGGAACAGATTGGGATCATCTCCACAGAGAACAGAGACAAAAAGAAGAGCTTTGGAACGTCCCTCAAGAAGCCTGGAGAACTGTTCCTGAATACCACTGGAAAAGGAAGCTCGTCTAAGAGAGTTCAGGCTGTGCTGAAGAATAATGGTGATCAAACTAAACACAAACTTTGAAGCTCTCCTTGTGTTATAGACTGGATTTATTACATATGTTTAATAGAGTTTGATCAATCACTGAACCTATCGTCTCTTTTCTTACTTTTGGACAGGTCAAAAACATACTGTTTCTTGCAATCCATCTGTTAATGCATAATATATCCTCTCAACTTCATCCATCATTCATCAGTTACAGTGATCCTGCAGGAGTTTCTACACACCTCAGTCTCACTGTTAGGTTATAAGAGGCCCAAAACCCTGAGTATCCACTGATGAAAGTCTGTGATGAAGGTCTAGTCAACGTACACCCTGCTTCAACAGACCGGCTCCAGGCTCAAACTGTCCACCAGCAGAAGGGGAAGTTTTCTGGTGGTAATTCACTGTTTTGTCCTTTATATTATTTTATCATTCTAATTGTGTACCTTGGCTCTCGCAGCTTCCTTGGTCTTATCATCCATCCAGTCAAGCTCCTGAAGTCTGATGTCCAGGACATGCTTTATGTTGTTCACCACCTGCTGAACCTGTGGACCACGACACAGATTAGAACTCAGCATCTGTAAGATGAGGGTGTTTTGATCGGGTTGTTCAAATGGCTCATATTTTGAGCTTCAGGGAACCTTAACGGCTGCAAACGTTTGTAGTTTTATAGGCATACTATGTCCTAAATAACATCCTTAAGCCTGCACCAGCTTGAGAGGAGTTTTAGGGGGCATTTATGGAAAAGATTTGGGGCACAGTTAACCACGAATGTTAGCAACCTAAGCTTGAGGAGAGTAGAAACTGGAATGGGCAAAATTTATATAATTCAAATTTCAGAAAGTTTCAGTTATTATCCTGTTAAGAAACAGTGAGCCTGTGTTTGAAGGGGAACAGAAGATACAAATAACCATATTTAACAATGCAGTCCATCCACCCGTCCATGAGCCTGTCCTAACTGGACTCAGAGGGGTGTTCATAGAGTGAAAGATGGAGAAACAGACACTCAGGCACACCTAGGGGTCAGTTTAGCATCTCCAGTCATTTGACTGTAGGAGAAATCTGGAAACACACACTAAAAGGTATTTAAGTATTTAAGTAAGGTAAAGTATTTATCTAGGAACTTGAAAAAGGTTAGTCTTTTTCCTTTCTTTATAGAATACAATTTTAAAAAAATAATTTAGGAACACTCAGGTCCATCTCCAGGGGGTCGTTTAGCCGGGCCAAGCTCCCAAGACAACAGTTCCAAGCAACTCCTCGTCATTTACAGTTTTCCATCTATTCAAAACTTATTTACTCAAATTAACTATTAATAAAATGACTAAATAAAAGACTTGCTTTTTTCTTTTAAGATATTTGAATAGTCCGTCACAGGATAATGGGAGGGTTGAAAGTTACAAACGTTTAACACACGCAATGAAAAAGTGACAAGCTTCTTGTGAATGCGGGTGATCTTTAATGTTGATTGCTACTTTCTCTCCAGTTCTGAACTAAAGAGCAAAACTGAGACTCGACCACCTTATAAATGCAGCAAATCTGATGGGTTTGATCCTTTTATCACAATATGTGCTCCTTCAAACAAAGTGTCCCTGAAAGGTCATCAAAATTCCTCTAGACTAGGAGGAAAATTGTCAATGCACACCTACGAACAGTCTCTAAGGGGGAAGTGTGCTGTGAGCAAACTTTCCCAACTCAAACAATCTTCACTAAGGACTTGATGAGATTTGACTTCATATTTTTTAAGTAGAGCAGCTTGTTCTCCCAGCGTCCCTGTGACTTTTGTTTAAGATGAAGAGCTTTGAAACAACTTTACCAGGGATGGTCAGCGAATGTCTGGTAACTACCTGCTTTTACTTCTGTCGTTCAAGCAGAAGATGGAGAGGATTATGTTTTGATGTCACTGTGACAAGGATGAAAACCTGCAGGAACTACTTGATGGTTTCCTTTGCTGTCATTTTGTGCAGAACATCTCATGCTTTGATGGCCAGCCTGGTCGGAAAACCTTGAAAAACCTGACAAGGCTTGATGCTTTGAGCATCTCAAGAAAAAGAAACAGCTCTACTAGGCTTTCTTTTCTGCTGTAAACATGCCTCAGTGGTGCCAAAGTAGCCTCCAGAGTGAGATTTTCTTGTTTGAAGACTGGGAAATGTCCCTTGTGATGATGCTTTCTGAAGGTGGCAGGAACTTGTGAGAAACAACAACTGTTTTGGGGGGATTTCTGCATTTTCAATTAGCTGGTGAATGCACAAGGAAGGCAGGCAGCTGCGAAGAATCTGAATGTATTACTGCACCCAAATCATCACTACGGTGGAGAGCTGCCTGGCAAAGTTTGATGTTTTATCTCTTTTCTCTGGTTGAAAGGGCAATAAGATGGCAATTCTAACTTTATTTTGTGACGAGCTGCTGTTTTCCTTATAATTCTGCTGTATAATTTTGTTGACTTGGGTAGCAGAACAGTAATCACACCACTGGGATCCCAATCAATGTACTGTCATAATGTCTGCAGGATATTCATGGTTTAGTCACATGACTGTCAAGTTAGTACATTTTCTATCTGTTCAGCTCACCTCACGGAACAAACTGAATAAAAACAAAGATATAAAGATATAACAAACTGAAGGTTTTGGGCATTTAAAAACAGCAAAACAGGAAGAGCTTGAGGAGAAACAATTTCTTGTGGAGAATCCCTCCCCTTACACTGCAGTCAGGATGAAAGATTACATAGATAAACAGACAGACAGACAAATAGATAGACATACAAACAGATCGATAGATAGATAGATGACCACAACTGAGTAACTCAGAATGTCCATCAGGCCTAAATGATTATTTAACCGCACTGACATTTTAGACCTTCAGTCTGGAGCTTGATGGTTGAACCAGAGACAGAGCTCACACGGATATATTAAAAATATAAATAGAAAATATTTTTATGGGCATAAGTATATCTCCACTGCCTCCATCACAAATGAACATGAAGAGTAGCTGTGCAGAACTTAACACAAGGTTTAGTTTTGTATACAATTTTTTCCACTTTCCAGGAATCTTAAGGGTTCCATTCTGAACCTAAATCATCTCTTCAGTAGCACCTCTCTTCAATCCGTCTTTTCTTTAGTTGTTATTTTGGAGTTTGGACTCCAACCAGCAGAAAGCTTGGTGGGCATCTTTCTTCTCCTGCGTTGTTTGCTTGTGCTTTGACCCAACTATAGAAAAAACAGCGGGTCGCCCGTGGCAACCTCAGAAAGTCCAACTTCAAACGGAGAAGGTAAGAAGCGTGAATGCCGAGTGTGTTCTGACAACACCGATGGGCTGAATGAAGACTTCTAGAACGCAAGCTAAATCTGGCAGGAGCCCCGCCACGGCAGCCATATGGGCGAGGCGTCGTCTCCAAAAACCAGCCTTTCATCTATCTGCGCATCTGTCAATCCGGCCGCCCGTCCTTCCGTCACTCCATCACGGAGAAAGAAGGAGTTGGTCGTAAAAGTAAACAAGAGAGGGAAGAGAGAGAGCGAGAGAGACAGAGAGAGAGAGAGAGCGCGAGTGAAAGGAACAAGAGAGGACGAGATCACATTAAGGTGAGGGATTAGGAGTGAGAGCGAGAGAGAGAGAGAAAAAGGAGGATTAGTGGGGAGAGAAAAAAGAAACGAAGGGGATTGGAGGAGAGGGACGAGAAAAAAGATGAGACGAGAGAGGGGATGAAAAGTGTTTGTGAGGAAATAAGAGTTTAGGTGTGTAAAAAGGCGTGAGGAGAAGCAGAGAGAGAAAGAAAGAGAGAAAGCTCTGGTAAGAAAGAAAGTAGAAAGAATAGAAAGAGACAGAGATGTGGAGGAAGTCTGGACAAAGGTTTGAGCTGGTGTTATGATTCTGTCGACCGGGGCTGAGGCGAATTTTAATAAAATAAAGAAAATCTAAAAATAATTATCAATAAATATTTATATTTGTGTTATTTATAATCTCCAGTGAATTAAATTGGCGTATTTAATATACTGTCTGTAAAAAAAAAAGTATAAAAAAAATGTAATGAAATGACCACTCTTGTTGGACTTCAAATTTTATAATAAAAAAAAATTCCAAAAACTCAATCTTCGTGGTCTTTTTATTTTTATTTTTTTAATTCTGTATATATAAGTTTTTTAAACAAAAGACTCTGAAAATGTCTTTCTTCTCCTGTAAAGAGTCAGTTTTGTTACAGCAAAATCAAATCTATGAGATTCCATTTCTCCAAAGCGGAGGAAAACCCAAAAGAAGCATCACAAAAATAAACTTTTGACCTTTTGAAAATGCTACTTATGTCTGCTGTCCAAATCTGATGGGCCCAACAATGTTATCAGGTGCTACAGTGTCTCCAGCAAGGTGAAGGTGTGGGTTCTGATAAAGTGGCACTGAAGTTTTTCGACTTATTGTTTATTTTGGGGGGACTTTTATTTTGCTTGGTCGTTCCACAGTGTGCTGCATTGTGTGGCATCATCTTGTGTTGCGCTACATTGCAGGAAGATCTGTTGTCTTGTGCAACGCACGAGAGGGACGAGATAAGATGTGATGTTAAGGCCGAGTGTGTGTGTGTTGTCTTGCATCATGCTGTCGCTGTGCCTTGCCTTTTCCTTGCTGTCGGAGGAGAAGTGCTCCTCTACGAACAGTGCTCCAAGGGCCATGCCAAAGTGCTTGTTGGACTGACTGAGGCAGAAGCGGCTGAGCTCCAGCGACCTCTCCGTGCTGCCGATCTCACGGGAAAACTCTTCGATTGTGCTCCGGAAGGCGGTGGACAGGTGTTCGCTCAGAGCCACCACGATACGCCACAACATGTAGTTGTGCAGGACCCTGAGAGATGGATAGAGAGAGAAAGAGAGAGAGAGAGAGAGAGAAAAACCAAGAGTAAGACAGAGAGACAAAAACAGATAGTGAGAGAGAGAGAGAGAGAGAGAGAGAGAGAGAGACAGAGTGAGAGACAAAGACAGATAGAGAAAGAGAAAGTGAGGGAGACAGGGAGAAAAAAAAAGAATGGTGGGTCAAAGATTAAAGTGATCAACATCTAGTGCAGAAGTGCAAGTAGTGCTGGAGTCCATCTCAGCTCTCACAGGTCAAGAGGCGGGGACACACCCCTGTCATGGACAGGTCACCAGTCCATCAAAGAGCAGACACACACAAATACACACATACACACGCACTCACATCTAGGGGACAATTTAGCATCTCCAGTTCACCGGGCATGCAGGTCTTTGGACGGTGGGAGGAAACCAGATCTCACAGAGGAAACACACACAGACACAGGGAGAACGTCCAATCCATGCAGAAAAGACCCGGACTGTCCCGCCTGGGAATCAAATCGGACCTTCTCACTTCTTGCTAACCACCGCACCACTGTGCCTTAGTAAATGTAACTTCATATGGAATCGCTGATTAAATCTTAATTATTAAGCTTTTTGATGCAGAGTAACGAGTGTTGCTGAGAGTGGCTGCGAACACCACAGTCATGAGGCGAGGCAGGCGTCCACGCTCTAATCCGGAGGTTAGATCTTCTTCATAAATGCTTAAGAAATCCTGTTAATGCCAGAGAGAGGAGGAGAGAGAGAGAGAGAGAGAGAGAGAGAGAGAGAGAGAGAGAGAGAGAACCCTGAATCATTAGGAGGGCTGAACGAATGGGCAGACATTCTAAAAAGATTAAGCCGTAAATAATTACTCGGAAATGTACGGATGGAAAATGCCATGCTAAACAAAGTGCGCACGAAGACACACACACACACACACACACACACACACACACACGCTCACGCACACAAAAACCTCTTGGGTGACGTCACCCTCTCTGCTTTAGATTTTGACACGTGGACGGCATTTTAATCATAACACTGCTTGGCATCGCTACGGGCCTGTCGGGCCAACAAAGCACTTCTGAACACAATTCAATCGAGAGAGAGAGAGAGAAAAAGAGGAAGGGAGAGAGAGAGGAATAAAGAATAAAGAGGGGGAGGGAGAGATGGATGGAGGGAAGAGGAGGGGGTGACTGTCTTTTTACCAGTATCGCAATTGAAAAAGGGACATATACAACATGGAGTAGAGAGAGAGAGAGAGAGAGAGAGAGAGAGAGAGAGAGAGAGACTCAAAGGGTTGACCTCTCTGGCTGTGATCAGACAGGTGGGAATGGGTTTGTTGATTATTTATTTACTCCTCGATGCATTCATTTCTGTTTGTTTTCATCTTCCCCGTTCTTCCACCCATTAGTCGTGAGCGTTTCCGTGTGGGCGGGGTGATGGAGGTAAATGAAGGAAACGAATATTAAATTAAGGAGCATTAAAGAAATGGATTCTACCAGAGAAACAATGGCCAATCAGTGGCGAGGGATTCGCGTAAGCTCATTAGTCTAATGTTTTCCAATGAAGCTCATTATGAATAAAAGCACTTCCTCCCTGCAGAGTACCTGAGCCTCTCAATCCTTTTCACACACACCACACACACACACACACACACACACACACACACACACGCATCCATGCACGCACACACACAGTATTTGAACCCCCAGCAAATTTTGAGTCTTGAGTCTTTGGATGAGTCCAACCTAAAGTCTGGGTTGCAGGTTTGAGTCTCAAATTCTTGTGTGACTAAAAGTTGAAGCTTAAGTCTTTTGACTGCTAGACCAAGTTGAGTCTTAAACCTGTGGGGTAGAGTCTGAATTGAAGCTTATCCATATTTGGTGTGAGTCTCAGGATGAGGTCTTTTCGGGACAGATCCAAGCTGAGCCTCAAATTTTTAGAGTCTAACTTAAAGCTTAAGCCTGTTGCAAATCCTACTCAGAGTCAAATCTATGTTTGGGGTATGAGTCTGAGATGAGGCTTAAGTGTTTTGGGTTGCAAGCCCAAGTAGATCCTTAAAATCTAAGGATTGTGAGTTTAAATTAAAGCTTAAGTTTCTGGTTTGTGAGACCAAAGCGAGTCTCAAGTCTGAGCTGAAGCTGAAGTATCTCTGGTGTGAGACCAACCTGAGTCTTAAATCCTAGGAGTGTGAGTCTCAGATGAAGCCTTGGTCCAGGTAGAGCCTAATTCCTGGTTTGTGAGTCAAAGTTAAAGCTGAAGTCTCTTTGATGCAAGTGGAGTCTTGAATGTAACTTTGAATTGAAGCTGGTCTTTGGGCTTCAAGTCCAAACAGAACCTTAGACTTCTGGTGTCTGAATCTGAGTTAAATCTCAAGTCTCTGGGATGCAAGCCCAAGTCAAATCTCGAATATTTGGAGTTTGAGACAAAAAAAAAAGTCTCTGGATGCAGATCAAGTAGAGCCTGAAAAATCCATGAGCGGAAAGTCAAGTCTTGAATCTTTGTATGAATCTGAGTTTAATCTGTAGGCTGTAAGTCTAAGTTGAGACTCAGGTCCCTGGGGTCGTAAATCTGAGTGTTAAGTTAGTGGAGTTCCTGTGTTGGAGTCAAGTCTCAAGTGTCTGTGATGCAAATTTGAGCCTTGATGAGGTTCAAGTCCGAGTCTGGAATTCCTGGAACCTCAAATCTCTGGGACAAGAATCCCAGCATTGATGAGGTGCAGGTCAGAGTCAGGTCTCGTGTCTCTGGAGTTTGAACTTGTGGATTAAAGTGAAATTGACTATTTGTCATTGTGAAAAACACAGCACCCAGTGTTCCACAACGAAATATATCCTCTACGTTTAATCCACATGCACCGTGCAGCCATGTCCAGAACCCAGGGAGCAGTGATGGGCACAGCATCTTGCTCAAGGCTACATCAGGACAACCTGTTGATCCAGGATTAGAACCCATGACCTTCTGGTCCCTCATGTCCAAAGCACTAGTCCACCACTGCATGATATGAGTCTGAGTTTTGGGTCTAAATAAAATGAGCTATTTGTCAAAGTAACTGTAAGCCAAGGCTCCTCTATTTGTACAGCATGTTCGTAGCGAACTGAGGTCTATTTTGAGATGTAAGCAGGTTAAGCGGCACATGTTGGATGTGCTGGACGAGGGAAAAGTTTGAAGGCTGACCTACACAAGACACACTGTGCATGTAATTAAAAAGGTCCCGTTTTGGAAAAAATAACCCTTCAAGGAGGCAGGCTACACCCCTGATTAATAGCAAACACACACACACACACACACCGCATACGGTAAGTCTCGTATAGATTGTGTGAGTGCATGGCTGTATAGCTGTGAGATTAAAACACCAGCAGAAAAAACAACAACAAAAAGGCAATGAAAGTGAGGGAAGAACAAGTAAAAGAGGGTGAAAACTTTCTTTTTTGTACTGGGTTAGGTCACTGCGGTGCCAACACCAACCTCAACCGCTATCTATCTCCCCCTTCTGTTTCTGCCTGCCTGTGTGTGTGTGTGTGTGTGTGTGTGTGTGTGTGTGTGAGTGTGAGAGTATACATGACTGTGGGTGGCCAAGAGTGAGTGTGTGTGTGAAATTCCCTCCTGCAGAGTTCTATTGGATCATGCCGACAAAATATTGAACAAATATGCAAACAGCGCATCTTCAGGACTTTGTTCCCAGAAAACAAGTCTCAGCCCAGAGAAAGACAGAGGGTAAAAAAAGAGTGAATTTAGGAAATGTGCAAATTAAACACAGCGTCTCAGATCTTTAGGGGTGCATGTGCACAATCGCCTGCAAAACTACTGGAAAGAGAAATCATTTCTGCCATGAAGACATTTAGGTTTGAGATGGAAAAACTGGGCGGTCAGATACGAAAGGTGCAGAGCGCTATGTGAAAAGGTAAAGGAAAATCTTGTAGAATCTCAAACTCTTTAAGGAAAAAAACTGGCCTTGCTGATCCAACACCTTTAAAAGGAACTGTAAATGTATATGTATGTATGTGAGGTTGCCATATCAGTTAGAATCATCCCGACATGTTGAACATGGCATCTATAAAGAGCTCTACCGGGCCTCTCAGGCATCACACAAAGCTACAATCAGGGAGCTTTTACTGTGAACTTATCAAGTTGCAACCCTGTCAAATTGAACCGATACACTGCGAAGTGCCAACTCCATCACAGCCACACAGAAAGTGTTACCGGCTTGTATAAACGTGGACGTGGAGGCATTAAAAAGGCTTCCGATGAAAGCTGGCAGGGTGCATTTTAAACTTTTTTTTTTTTTTTTTAAGTGGTTTGACGTAGCATGCAAACTTGAGAAAGACTCAATGTACCAATTATCCGGGCTCTATAAAGCCCATTAACGGTTACTGAGCTGGAAAGACAACTTTGGCCCAATCTTATGTTTTCTCAGCCCTAACCCTTGCCTTCGAGTGCCCCATTTCCCCTTGGAAGGAGTTACGAGGGGGTAGTGGTTGAGAAGCCAGAGTTAAAGATGGTGAGATTTGCGTTGGGACTGATGAGGATGGAGAAGTTGAGAAACGAGTATATTAGAGGGACAGCTCAGGTTGGATGATCTGGTGACAAAGTCAGAGAAATGAGAGGTTTGGACATGTGCAGAAGAGAGACGAGGAAAAAGAAAAAAGAAAGGAGGAGGTTCATGGATGTGGTGAGAGAGGACATGCAGGTGGCTGAAGTGAAAGAGTAGCAGTTTTTAATCTGAAATTTTTGAAGGAATGTATTACATTGAGCTTTATTTTGAAATCTCTATTTATGAAACTCACAATTTTGGGTTCCTTAGGTAGCCATCTTGCTGGTTAATTCTAAAGAACTTCCTACCTCTCCATCCTGATGGCAGTCGGGATACCCTACCCATAGTCATGAACATGCAAAAAGAAAGGAGTCCAGAGAGATGGAGATGGAAGAGATGGAATGGGTTTGAGCCTTAATTAGAAGGCAGAAAATGATATGTGGTGGCACCGTGGTTAGCAGTGTCACCTCGCAGCAAGAGTGTATGGGTTTGATTCCCAGCTTGGGAAGGTCTCGGTCCTATCAGTGTGAAGTTACACATATCTGGGTGCTCATCGTCTTGAAAATATGGGTAGGATAAGCAGCTCTGATGATGGATGATCCACACTAATGATATGATATTTGGGGAAAATTCGCTTTCCTTATGGATTATTTTGCCCAATCAAATTGGCTATATTAAGGAAGTGGGCCGGTCTCAATTTGGCACTGACACACGCCATGCCCCTACAAGGTTAGGTCTGCTGTGCTTAGAGTGGTCCACCGTCCAAATTATAACATCTGCTCAACAGGAGTCAGGGTTGTATGAATGGGGTAGAGCGTGAATGATGCATTAAAATCGTTTTGTGGAGGACACTGGAGATGATGGGGGCCATGGAGAAAACAATGTCCCGCAATTAAACAAGGCAGCACTCCCTATTGGCTGTCTAGGATGCTGGTCTGCAGATGGACCCAGAAACATCCACAATAGCCTGGCTCCATTACATTGACATCTCATTGTATATTCGGAGACAAAGAAGCCACGTTAAAATGAAACTATTGACCACGTAACGCTGAAAGGAAACAACCAACCTACTCTGGAAAACTATTGACTCAAGAGGGGCAAGACAAGCCTCTCTTTCTTGTCCATCGATCAAAAGCTAAAGATGTCATGCACGTTATAAAGACCGACACAGATTATCCATCACAATGGCTTGAGTGCTGAAGTAAATGTCAAAATTTTCTTGGTGACAAAAAAATAAATAAAAAAAGGTGGAGCCCATCGCTGTGTCCTCCCAATTGCTGTCCTCTGTTGGCCCTGACAGCTCTGCAAAAAAACGCATTTTATCACACAGTTGCTAATTGTTTGCAGTGTAACATGCTGGGGGTAAAACTCAACTGTGTGGCACATTTTATTGCTAGTTATATTTAACTGTGTCATGGCATCTAACAAGGAAAATTTTATGTTTAAGTCTGTAAAGGGACCGAAACGTCCTCACTTGTCTTTGTTTTGCTTGGGAATCAAAAATACCACTTTATGCCTTTTTGTCTTGTCACTGACATGTTGAGTAGATTAAATGAAAGAAATGAGAACAAATGTTGCTGCAAAGTGTCTGAAGATACAAGGTTCTAGATAAGGTGGTTCCAACCATTCAGCGTTCAGCATCAGCAGTAAATGAATCACCTGATCATCTGTAATTATCTGCGCCTGTTTCTTCACTGCTTCATGTTTTAAGTTAGACTTTGTTCTGCTTGAAGGTTCAGACGTAGATCACTGTGTGGATTAACCAACACAGAACTATCAAACTGCTCAGGTACAGAGACTGGACTGAACATGAGAGACAACAACACTGTCCTTCAGGAAGATCTGGAGAACTGCTCAGGTACAGAGACTGTACTGAAAATGAAAGACAAAAACACTGCAGGAAGCTCTGGAGAACTGTTCCTCAGCAGTACACAGATAATACCTTTTTGGAAGCAAAATATGAAGCAATGAAGCTGAATGGTTTGTTTTATTTTTCTAGTATTAAACTATATTATTCTTAGAAGGGTTTTTGTTTACTGAGAATGTTTGTGATATTAATTGAGCAAAGATATGTTTTTCATATTATAAAATTTAACAAAAATAAAAGAACTAGATGAATACATATCTATTTGGTATTAATGAATAAATATCTGCATTAATAAATATCTATCAAAGAATACCCATTTAAAAAAAAAAAAAAAAAAAAACATCTGGCTCTAAGCAAAATAAATGAAAGGAGGGACTCAGTGCTGTGTATGAGTACTATAGAGTAAATTGACATAATTTGGAGAGAAATTGGAATCAGTAGTAATGTAGCGGCTGGTGCTGAGTAGTGGGTAACACTCCCAGCCCAGTCCATGCAAGCCACGCTGCACCAATAAGAGTCCTCGGGCTGCATTCGTCTACTTTATTAAACTGTAAGTGGCTCTGGATGAGAGTGTCGGCCAAATGCGTAAATCCAAATATAAGCATGAGATTGAAGGGGTTTTCAAAAAGTATATAATGTGTGTGTGTTTTGCACCTCGTGTTAACTACTAAACTACTAACTTTAATGCATTCTGGAAAAAGTCCATCTGAAACCAAAACCTCTTTCCTCTCCTGATCATATTAAGCGTAGTCATATTATATAGCTTATAATGATTGGATTGTTTGAAATGTAATGACTTCTCACCTCTAAAACATCAGATTTGTTTTTAAAAAGCACAGCTAGGATTCTTATTTTAATTTAAAATGTTGCTCTACAGTGCAAATTCAGGTGAAACTCTGATCAAGACCAAAGAGACCTAAGAGTAAACTTCCTAAGAGCATGATCCAATGAGAAGAATCAACTTTGAGCTAGGAGTTTTGAGTGGAACCAAGACTAGGAGGGGTCCCATCCTTCCCAGTTAGGATACAGTGCAGTTAGCAGGACCACTAAACAGCAACCTCGAAATCAGACTAGAGAAAGATACACCAGTGACCAGTGAAAAGTCTGTCAAACGTCTGAAAGAGCTGGTGTTTAGGTCCTAGGCCTAGATCAGAAGGTTGTATGTTCGAATCCCAGACCAGTAGGTTGCCCTGTGGTTCCCTTGAGCAAGGTACCGTCCCCATCGCAGCACCCCAGGTGCTGGAAATGGCTGCCCACTGCTGCATGGCGTGTGTGTGTTAAAAGCAAAGGTTGCATTTGGTTGTGGTTCACCGTGTGCTGTTTTCACAATGACAAATGGTCACTTTCACTTCATTTTCACTTCAAAACATGGCAATCAGGCTTATTTAATACACCAGCCACAAACGTTTTGTTCCATCCTGACTTCGCTTTTATCGACAGATTTGGCACACCTCAAGGGTTCCCTGACCTCCTGACGACTGTTTATCTTTTTCCTTCTTCTTATCACCGGCTTCCGCTTCAGCGAGATGCTCCTGCGCTTGGCGGAGACTGGGTTCACGAGACGACGTGCTGTCAAGAATTTCTAATGCATTAAAGCTCTTTAGATAATTGTTGCAAATTACCTTTGACAGCCTTGGTGTTTACGTGGGAGACGTTGTTGACTCGTTGTGCCTTTGCATTTCCGGATGCTTGACTTGCCACAGACTAATGTCCCTTTCATGGATAGCAAAATATTGCGCTTGCGCTCAATAATTAGCTACATTGTTAAAAGCACCCAGTCTGATCTGTCGAGGGACAAGACCTCTGAAGGTGTGCTGTGGCACCCAAACGTTGCAGCAGATCTTTCGTAAGTTTTGTAACCTGTGAGGTCAGGCCAATCAGACTTTTTTAGAAATTGGGAAGAACTTTAACTTCCTCAGACAGTTCCTGACCTATTTGCAGCGTGGCAGGACATTGTCCTGCTGAAAGGGGACAGTGCCATTAGAAAATGAGTGAGGTGAAAGTGAAAAGGACTGATTGTCATTTCTTCTTCCCGGAGAGCAGTGATGGGGACAGTACTTTGCTAAAGGGTACCTCAGGGCAACCTACTGCTCTGAGGGCCTAGTCCCCAATTCAAGACAAAGCTACAACTCTCCTGAACTTGATCTTCAACAATATTTAGGTAGGTGGTGTCCAAGTAAAGTCCAGCTGGATCCATTGCATTTCCAGCAGATTGTTTTTGCTTTGGCTGTTTGTCTGTGTGTCTGCCCAGGGATGGACTAGTGAACTGTCCAGTGTGTCCCCACCTTTCACCCTGTGAAATTATTCAGGACAAGCAGGTCAGAAAATGACTGAATGATTTTTTAAATATAACTTTTAGTCTTAGCCAGGCAGTGCATTTATTTTAATATTTCAGAAAAGGCAGTAAGTATTGATGAAACATTCACAAGCAGCATCACTGCAGTAAAGTCAAGGTCATGCATTTGATGGATTTGGCTGAGTGTGTAGTTCCTCACGCTCGTCTCAAAACGATTTAGCTTTTAGCAAGGCTCCCAACTCTGCTTCTGATACTATTTCACAGTCAGCGTTAAGAGAAGCCTCCGGTTCCTTCAACGACAGACAAAACGGAGGAAAACAAATGGAAAAGAGGGAGGGGAGCCTGAAAGAAGCCCCCAAAAACAAAAAAGTGGGATT
>CM029382.1:22895379-22930379 GCA_017165825.1 Hepsetus odoe
ATACTGACTCTCATGTAAACTTAGGTTTAACTGAGCCTCAGTTTAGTTTAGACTTTGTTTTGATCGTGTGGACACACCCTCGCTCTGATTTAGACTCCAATTTGACTCAGCCTGTCCGTAGTTTGGACCCAGTCACACTCTGATTTAAACTAGGTCTTAATTTTGCCAGTCTCTAGTTTGGCCCAGTCTCGCTCTGATTTAGACCAGGTCTTAACTCAGTCTGGCTCTCGTTTGGACTCGATTTTGAAGCACATCCAAGACCACTGTTACTTTTCTCAGGAATGGCCACCCAACAAAGATGGCTTTTAAACATCTGCTTGTCCTTAGTTTCCTAATGATCAAGTCAGAAGGCTTTTGGAAAAATGTTTCATGGATGGGTGGACTCGTGGATAAAACGAGAAGTGTTATGTTATGACCAAAGTCTGGAACTCAGCAGAAATGTTATGGAAGAACCTGAAATGATCATTTGATTTGAGGAACCCAATAAGCAGTCTCCCAGAGTTGAGCAGCTCTGTATGAAGAAATGGACTAAAACTCGTTCAGTTCGATGTCCATGACTGATCAACAGTTACTGGAAACATTCAGTTGCAGTTGTTGCTGCACAAGAAGGTCCCACCAGGTATTGGAAGTAAAAGTTCACATACTTTTGCTTCTCGGTACTACTGGATCATTTTCCTCCCAACAAATGAGCAAGTATAAAACCTTTTCTCAATATTTTAATTGGATTTTCTTTATCCTTTTATTTTACAACTTGTGTCAAAATTGGATGAGATTCATGGACATATTTATGCAGAAGCAGTCAGTCGAGTGCATTTTTGACCCGATTAAGTCATTAATGAAAAAAGATAATTAGTTTAAAACACATTTTCCTGACATTAGTGAAAACGACATACATTAAATGGTATTAATCTTCCCTCATTATTAACAGTCATGAAAAAAATACAGCCCCTTCACCTCTGAGATCCCAATTTAGCACCTGCTAAACACCAAATGATTGTGTTTGTGTTTCATTCAGTCGAAGGACATTTAAATTGGATGGTTTAATTTGGAGCGGGCTGAATGGCATGAAATGTCCGGTGCGTATTTTTGCGTTTGTGGAGGAGTAGGTGTTCCTTAGGATTTATTTCTGTAGTTTTGTTTTGCAGAGCTTTCATTTTCCATTTTTGACATGTTTATAGAGTTTATATACTGTAGATGCAGTAGAAGTGAAATATTATCCATTTTATCAATTTTAGAAATTATGTGATATAATAAATGACATAGGATATAATTAAACCATAGTAAATAACTTTATTAACTTTAGAATATTAGCATTAATTCAGTTTTCTCACAAGAGTCTAAAAAGTTATAGCTCAGGTCTTAAAGAATTAAAATAAAAAAAAAAGCCGTATGGAGAAGACACAGATAAAGACTAATTAAATGTTAGTCTCAAAGGAGAAATTTATGAGACAGTCCTGCCTTCATTTAGATTTTGCTCATACTTGTGCTTGTTCTTGTTTTTTTTTTTGGACTAAAGTTTGCTCTTTTTTGGACCGAGGAACTCCTACTTGACTTAGTCTTATGTTTATTTCTCATTTTAATTGAACTCTGTTTGGCCTCGTTCTCATTTAGATTATCTTGGCCCTAATTTTTTTTTCACCTTTGGACTCAACCTCACTCTAGTTTGAACCCTGTCTCACTCTGGTTTAAATCAGGTCTAAATTCTGTCTAAATTCCAAGTCTGTGGACTTGGTTTTCACCCAGTCTCATTCTCATTTGGAAATGGTTTTGACTCAAACTTACTCTAGTTTGGACCCAGTCCAACTCTGATACAGACATGGTCTTTGTTTACATTGGCTCTCATTCGGACTCAGTTTTGAAAGTGGCATAATCTAAATCTAGTTTGAACTCTGCCTCACTCTCATTAGGACTTGACTCAGTCCTAACAATAGTCTCGGACTTGTTTGGACTCAATAAAGTTAGTCTTGACTACAGACTACAGGTACAATGGCCTTTTTTAGCGTCTGCACAAAAGTAACGAAGCAAACTTTAAAAACCAAACATGACTTTTGTGTAAAAGTATGTAAATTAGATTTTTCTCCATCAAACTATCCCTTTAATTGAAGACTTCACCCAAAAATCTTTTAATGAACAGAATGAATAGCCTTAAGGCAATCAAGCTTACTGGTCACCTCATGCTTTCTTTCTTTTACCGCAATCTTAGCGTTACATAAAAGGCCTTTTAGGGACTGGTCTTCCTCCCATTACTTCCTGCATCGCTAACTCTGTTGTTTCTGCTCAGAGCAGATCTACCCTGTTTAGCGTTATTTCTTTCTTTTTGACTGAATTCCATTCACAGTCACACAAATTAACACGTACAATCGAGACGCTCTTTACTTTACCATTCTCAGCAGGTTTCTCTCTCTCTCTCTCTCTCTCTCTCTCTCTCTCTCTCTCTTTCTCTCTTTCTTTGGATAGATGGACTTTCTGAATTGTATCTAACAGACAATCCCCAAAGGGCTCTTGAACTAAAGTGAATGTCTCTTTTTCTCTGTATCTCCCCTCTCGTTCTCTTTCTCGCCCTTTCTCTCTTTCTCTATGAAGTGGATTTGGAGTTTATAGCTTCATCTATCTTCACACTGGCTATAAAAGAACAGTGGCTAAAGAAAATGTGTTTCCGCAGCTGGACTGAACCAACAAGGGTGAATTAAACAAAGCTAATCAAGGATTTGATGAGCTACAGACAATTTCAAAAAAGAATTGGGAATACTTTTAAAATTAATTTGAGAAGAGCAATCAGATTTTCAGCTTTTATTTTGTGGTATTTACAAGTAATTTATGTAGGACGCTGCACGTTGTGTGTCTGAAAAGAAAGGTTTAAAATAAATGAAAGTTAATATTTGGTTGCAGATGTACTTGCTTGCAGCAACTGCATCCAACCTGCGACCCCCCACAAACTCTGAGGTACTTTTTTGGTTCTTGTTTTCCAGGCATTTATCTCAGAAACGTTCCGTTGTTGTTTGCTCTAGGGGGTTTCTCTTTTCAGTTTCCTCTCCAGGAGATTAAATGCATGTTCAGTTCGGGTAAGCTCTGGTGATTGAACAGACGAAATCCAACTGATAGATATCAAGAGCTATCAATCAATCAGGCAAAGCCTCTTATGCTTTCTGAAAAACTGGGTGATCAGATACACAAGGCCCTATGTTCTTCATGATCTAGCACATCTAGACATAAATACTCGGAAATCTAATGTCCTATGTCATATTCATCTTCTGACCACATCCCTAATGTTTTCAATGCAAATCAAATGAATTAGCCTTGCTGTCCCAGTACTTTAGGAGGGGACTGCATATCTTCTACTTCTTTCGGCTGCTACCGTTTAGGGGTCACCACAGCAGATCATCCATTTCCAAGGAGGGGACTGTATATAAGGGTCCCAATCATGGTTTAAGAAGGACCAGTCGCCCAGAGTTCCCCAGAGACCTGGTGAAATTGCATCTGCCCCACCCTGTAGTTACACTCCTGGTGTGTGTTTGTCTGTGTGTGTACTCACACTAGGCGCCACACGCTGCAGTTGTTTGAGTGTGATACGGTTGTACATGCTGCTGATGTCTTTTCTCTGCTCGTCATATTCCGACATCATGATCTGAAAGGGAACATACATCCCAAATAGAGAAAATAAATCTTACAATCTGTCTCTATACAAATAAAACAAAAGCTAACGATTCGGAAAAGGGCACCTGCCCACACTCACGTTAGCCAGCCTTTTCTCCAGATCCAAAATCTCGCGAGACTTCACAGTGGCATTGTGCGCTCCCAGCATGCTTAGCAGCCTCTCCATCAGAGCCTTGTAGGCTGCCAGGATCTGACACCATTGACACAGGATGACAGTGAGGAATGTGACATCGTAATCGGGAAACAGGTCGCGGAAACGTTGCATCGACGCTAATTGCTATTAGGAGAAACCAGCCGGGCGTGACTTCAACTAGTGGCCTACTGGCACCCGGGGTGAGCACATCGGTGAGGGATGAGAAGCACAGCTGTGACATCATTAGTGAGCCAAACGGCCGCTGACATCATAAGCCGGTGCCTGGGCGCAGATGTGACACGATCGATTAGGGACACAGGCTCACGGCAGGCGAGCGACGGTAAGAGGAAAGTGGCAGATGGCCCTCGGACAATGCAGATGGAGAGATGGAGAGGCAGAAGAAAAGAGGAGTGAGCATATGTAAAGGCCCAGCTTGAGAGAGGAATAAATGAATAAATGAAAAGGGGAAGTGTGGAGGAAAGACAGTAAAGCAGAGTGATGAGTCTGATATGGATGGGGTGTATCGAGTTGTCAGGCCTGTCTGTGTCTCCAGTTCTTCCTGAAGGACAGTGTTATTGTCTTTTTTCAGTACAGTCTCTGTAGTTTGATTGTTTTTTGTTGGTTAATCCACACAGTGATCTGTGTCTGAACCTTCAAGAAGAACAAAGCGTCTAATTTAAGAAATGAAGCAGTGAAGAAACAGATGATACCAGATGATCAGGTGACTAGTTTACAGCTGATGCTGAACGCTGGATGGTTGGAACCTACTTGAACCTTCTTGACTAGTCTTCACCCTGGTTGCATCAAGTGATGGTGAGATTGGTGATAGGTTTATTAGACTCTTCCTATTGAGAAACTCAAGTTTCACTTCAACTCCTCCTCACCTGTATCAATCTGCAGCTCATTCATGGACTCCTAATCTTCTACAATTAAACCCAGTCAGTTTGAAAGTCTGTGAAATCAAAACCTGAGTTCTGAGCTGTTTGATCTGATTGGTTGCTTCTCGTTTTGGGTTGTTTGCCTTAACATATCTACTTTGCACCTTAAGTCTTTAAAGTTAGAGTGAAAAACCCTAAACTGATTAGAAAATTGAGGAACAACATCCAATATCAAAGCATCTGCACATACACCAAAATACAATTATGGCATTTTCAAAAAATGTAAATAATAAGCCACACAAATTTCTTCTTCTCTCATTCTAAGATGTGGAATGGGCTCAGTATCTTAGCTTATCATCACACTTGTATGTGCACAATTCACAATATAGCCTAAAGCGCTGACTAACTAGACAGCAAGGTATTGAGATAACTGCCTTTCTTCCAAAAGCAGCTTTTTGAAAAAGACACCTTGCCTTTTTAAGGAGACATTTTGAACCACTGAACCACACACAGGGTTTTTACCTTAAAACTGTCCTCCTCTTTTCCCAGGTACAAATTCCTGTCTGGTAGCGTCAGACCCTCTTGGTCAATCTATAGATTGTACACAGATTGAAAAAAAAATCATAACATAATAACGCATTCGTTATAACCTGATCACACATACACATACTCACTCGTATGGCGTTGCGTGAGGAGTTCTTATCGTCCACACTGATGGTGAGAGAGAAGAAGACGGACGTGCTATACACGCCTTGCGTCCGGTACAGCATCTCATTGAAGTCAGGCCTCACGGGGGCGGAGCTGCTTTCCCACCCCGCCCCTCCAGGTGGAGCTACAGACAAATCCCAGCCTCCACAGCTCTCGATCACCTCCATCATCGGCTCCGCTCCGAGATGGTCGATCTCCTGGATGTTGATGCAGGACTGATAGAACTCCTTCACCTGAAGAGGGTGGGGACAGAGAATGAACAGTTACACTTTTTTTTCATTTTCAATTTGCATGCAAGTCTCTGGGAAACATTTTTGCGAAAAATGCTGCATATCAGACACTATATTAGAAAACCCCGCTTTTGGAGCTTCTACTTCCTGGTGTACAGTTTGAGAAATACCGTGAGCGTAAAAAGTTAAGTAAACTTAAAAAATTCTGGCTTGAAAATGTAGAAAAAGTTGAAAAAGCAAAAAAAAAGAGAGAGGGGGCAAAATTAAATCTGCTGTAAGCCAATGACTTGTTAGCACCCAACAATAAATCACTGTAATATGGAGAAGAATAATTTTATGTATAATTTTGCAAGATGAATAAAATAAAATTAGCCCTAGCATTGGACAAATTCACTGTGTGTGGAGATAAAGATGAATAACGATGGCGTACCTTTCTCTCAGCACTGTATGGTCCTGCCCTCCTAATGGGCTGCTCCAGGAGGCGCTGCAACTTTTCTTCGTTCTGCTCCTCGATGGTGGTGATGATACCATAGCTCAGCTTGTCCTCCGGTATCCTATTACTCCGGAGCCACCCCCCACAGGCAAAGCTGTAGAAGTCATGGCAGGGCTGTACAGTGACGTCGATGTTGCTCTGGACGAAGCGAGACGCTCTATCCAGATGCTCTTGGCTAATTGACTTGCACTCTTGACCTTGGTTGCACTGGCAGTCCTGATCCATGATCAGCAACTTGAAGGTCAGCATGCAGCCCAGGATAACGCACATGCCAACTGCGAAGACCAGGGCCGACAACAGAAACATCTCCCTCCAGCTCCACATGTCATTGGCCTTGCCTCCAGGACTGCCCCCGCCCCCTGACACACACTTGTCCCGCCCACTCCGGGACCGGCCGTAGCGGTCGAGGGAGCCCCCCAGGTGCAGGCTCATGCCGTTGCTGAGGGTGCTGCTGCTGTAACGGCTGCCATACTTCACCTCCTGGAACTCGTCATAGTGGGCTGTCAGCGAATACGTCTTCTCCAGGGAGACTGGAGGCTGGGGTTTGGACTTGTTGGGGAACGTGTGGAACATGATGGACAGGTGGACAGGTGGCGTGATACAGTCAGTTCACAACGAGGTCATGATCTTTGACCTGTCAATTTCCTGCTTCAGATCGTCTTTCAGCCCTGTGTGAGGGTGGAGAGAGAGACAGAGCAAAAGAAAGAGTGAGAGGTAAGCAGAGATGGGAGGATGATCAAAAAGGAGGATGTCAAGTCCCTTTTCATTTCTTTTTGTTCAATCTTTCCCAAAGTTTTTTGGATTGATTTTTTACACTCGTCTGTTAGAGGCAGGCTACCCAGCAACTCCGGAGAAAGGGAAAAAAGAAAGTAGGAAAACAAAGGTGGTGGCATTAATGAGAGATTAAGGAGATGCAGTCAAAAGACTGCTGAAGAAGGACTGCAGAAGATGGAAGAAAGCTGTTCGTTTTTCCAACAGAACATTCCTTAAGTTCTTCGCAAAAGACAGAGAAAGCAGTGAGAAAACCAAGACGAAATCAATTTGCAGGAAGAATTTAAAGGCCTAATCTCATGGAAAACTTGGACAGGATGGACAGGATTAGGAGGATATTATAGAGACAACTCAGGTTGGATGGTTTGGAGACAAAGTCAAAGAAACAAGGTTTGGACATAGGAGGAGAGGTTCAGAGGAGATATTTTTGTTATTTTGTTACAATGAAATAATACACCTCACGTTTGCCTGATATATCCTTGCTGGAGGACCTTTAAGGATTAATGTTAACTTATTTGAAATACTGTTCCCCTGTGCTCTTGAGCAAGGTAGCGTCCCCATCACTCACCCCTGGTGAATGTATGGCTGCCCCGTTCTACTTGGGTAGAGAAAATAAAGTTGTGGTTTCAATACGTTCTTCTTCACAAATCACTTTCATTAAGTGAACGTGACTATTTGTCATTGTGAACACAGCAGAGCACACACTAATTCTGCATTTAGCCCACACACACCATCCAACAGGGGGCAGCCAAATCCAGCAGCCGGGGAGCAGTGATGGGAACGGTACCTTGCGCAAGGGTACCTCAGGGCAACCTACTGCTCCCATCCTGCATCCTAGTCCCTAAACATTAAGCCACCGCTGCCACCACAGCTTTGTTCTGATGGTGTAAAAACCTTGGTTTCATTTAGCCATAAGTTTGCCAAAACTTTTTTTGCATGAAATTGTAAAAAGTGGTGGAGTTTCTCTTTCCCATCTTTTTAGCTTTCATTCTTTTTCGACTCTGACTGTCGGATTAATCCAAATAATCAGTTAATGACTTTATTGCTAATCTTTTTTATAGTGACAACCCTAATAATCACATTCCCGAAACAATTTATGCAAACTGTCAACAGAGTCCTAATTTTCTGACAGCATCAAATCAACTGAGGGTCGGTGGTTAAAGTACAGAAAGTGCTGTGGTTCGAGGCTGCACAGGGAGAGCAGGCCGATAGATTGAATGTGGAGGAGAGCATGTGCACACGCACACACACACACACACACACACACAAACACACTTGTACAAAGAAAGGTTTCCTCACTGGTCCATAGGAATTTTTGAACAGACATATTTTATTTTGCCAAACCAAAGTGGACAGATTTCAGACAGAATAGGAAACCTTAAAACAAAAGAGTAGAAATCTGAGTGTGTGTGTGTGTGTGTGTGTGTGTGTGTGAAAGATAATTTATGAAAATTGACCCTTAAGCGATGCAAGAGAGAATTCCGCTCTGATGTCTTTACCAGTCCTCACCCTAGAGCTATGTGTGTGTGTGTGTGTGAGGAAAAAGAGGGTCTGCAGGAGTGTGGGTGGGAAGTAGAAAGGTGTAAATTTGCCTTTGTTTAATAAGCTGTGTGTGAGTTTGTGTGTGTGTGTGTTTGCAGGTTTTTCACTTATTTTCTTATTGAGTTACTGTAGAGACAGACAGAACACAAACCTCTCTTTCTCTCTCTCTCTCTCTCTCACACACACACACACACACACACACACACACACACACACACACACACACTCACTCACACACACACAAAGGAATGGGGAATCTCTTAGCAAATGAAAAAGGGATCCACACACATACATACACACACACATTAAATGCCATTCTCTATTCCCTCAATCATTCATCATCATCCCTCTCTCTCTCTCTGTCCCTATTTCTCTCTGTCTCTCTTTATTTCTCACTCTCTCTCTCTCTGCCCCCTCCCCCTGTCTCTCTCTACCTCTCTTTGGTACATATAGTGGTTAACTCAGTCTTCAGGAAACTCCAGTCAACTCAATGTCTTTCCGTCACAGATTGTATACTCAATCACTCCCTTTTCTCTCTCTCTCTCGTACACACACACACACACACACACACACGCATGAACACACACTGTAACAGAAATATTCTCACAGAAGTGTTTCCTTTCCTCATGTGAACTTTTTCTCATTTTACTGAAACTTGCTCCAAACAGTCTTGGAAATGAAATGTAACGCTGAAGGAAAATGACTGCAGGTGAACACACACACACACACACACAAACCCAACACACATTTTTACAACACAGATATGTGTCTTTCATCAATAAAGCTCAAATTATTAGTACCGCCCCAAAAAGTACGTTTATAAGCAATATTTTTGGGTGTTGATTAGGCTGTTTAATCGTTTGTTGTAAATGGAAAACGGTTCCCTTCTCGTAGTTTTACACGAGTATACAAAGATGCCAAAAGAAATGGAATGCTGTCAAATGAGGAGACAGATGAGTATGACTGGATGTTTGCTCACCCAGAGAGCATGAAGTAAGCAGAATATCTTAATGGGTGATTTCCATTCCAACCTTCAATGATGCGGCATAACATTCCGACCGCTGCCCGTTTAAGGTAGAACAGCCAACATCCTTCACCTTAGGTAGAAGTGACAATAGGAAGCCAACTAACCGTTTTATTTTAATAGTTTTTTTGAATTTACACAACTGCAACGGCCTGTAGCCGTTGTGTCTGCTGGCCCAACACACTGAACGAATGCTCGAACACTTAAAAAATTCGAATTAGTCATAAGACCAGTCCTAACACTGTCCTCCTCCATCATATTCATATGCAGTACCATGCTTTGTGCTGGATGTAGGTTCTTAGTTGCATTGTTGTTCTGCGCCGTATGTGGTACTCTTTCATATCACATTCTGTGTTGTCTTATCTGTTGCATCGGGGTCCTGGAGGAACGTTATTTTGTTCCACTGTGTGCTGTTCCTTCTTGTTCTTTCGGCTGCTCCCGTTTAGGGGTCGCCACAGCGGATCATACGTTTCCATTTCTTCCTGTCCTCTGCATCTTCCTCCTTCAAACCAAACCACCTGCATGTACTGTTTAAATGGTTGAAATTACATTAAAACCTACTTCACCTTGACCTTAAATATAAAAAAAGCACATCTGGATTTGGGTTTTTTCTATACACACCTACAAGAACTAATTTACACATGTATAATGAGCGACGCCTCAAAGCGTCCAGATCCCCATTTACAACACACACACACACACACACACACACACACAATGGTTGTCTCTGAGGGAATAAATGTAAAGTTGTACACACAGATGGGAAGAGAGGAGGGGGTAATGGATTAGATCTCTTAGCATCTGATGAATGACCATTTACAAGACATGACAGGAGGACTAACAGAGAGCATACTTAAACACACACACACACACACACACACACACACACACACACACACACACACACTGCATAAAACACCTCTTATTCACATTTATAAGCTGTCTTGCAGTTGCTAGCTCTCCTGTCTGAATTACCACCAACAAACTTCCAATCTATAAACTCTTTAAAATGCCAACAACAAACAAGGTGCAGCCATTTTTCCTCAGAAATGTCCATAAAATGCAATTAAAACAGTACTTTCAACCCCACCACCACAGCACACACACACACACACACACCCATCGGAATAATCCAATGCTAATTCTGAAAGTTTAGCAGCTTCATATGTAAGAAACACGGACCACGAGGTAACTTCTCTTTCTTCCTACCTATTTTTTACACCAATTTCTGTCATAATTACAATCAAGGGCGACCAAAGCCTTCACTGAGGTAACTTTTTCATCTCCCGCGTCACTGTTTTCTCACACATTGGTAGAAAAATGACCAACATGTTTGATTTTTCTTTTGGGGGGACATTTCCAGAGGTAACTTTTTTCTCACGAAACCGTGTTTCTCCACGAATATCTTCACCGTTTCCCAGCCAAGCGCAACACTGACGCAGGACTAAGTATCTTGGCAGGTTTATATCGTGATGATAAAGGAGAGAAATGAGAGAAAAACCCACCATTTCCACCGTTTTTACCACAGAGTGCGGGCGGCGACCGTTTAAATTCAAATTTTTTTAAACTGGCTCGCGCGCGCGTCCCGCCTAACGGTCCTCCTGCGGACAGGACCGGAGGAATGGCGCGGGAACATCCTGAGGTAAAATATTTTGAGGTAAAAAGAGCGCCAAAACGCAATTTATCAGCTTTTTCGGAAACGGTTACTCACCTAGAAAGTGTGTGTGTGCAGAGTGCAGGGTTTTAGTCGCGTGCCAAGCAAAAAACACCGGTTTTAACGGTGGAGCTGCCGGTCGCGGTCGGCCGGACGAACGAGTCGTGCTCAGTCGCTCGCGAAGGGTTAGAAAATGAATGTGTGTGTGTGTGTGTGTGTGTCTTGGTGAGAGAGGAGGGGGAGAGTACCACCTCAGTTTCCCCGTGTGTGTGTGTGTGTGTGTGTGCGTAAGTGTGTAAGAAACCCACTCAGCCCCAGTGAGTAACAGCCAAATCAACATTGCTGTGAGTTAATCGCACAGAAGTCAATTAGCACTTTGGCCTCATTAAATATGCACTTATTATGCAAATGGCGTCCTTTAACTACCCATATCATTCCATTCACCGCTCACGCGCCGCACTTCTACTTCTGAGTAAATAAGTAAATGGACGGAAACGCCGCCTGGAGTTGGAGAAATGTGTGTTTTCCCTGCTTTAATGACTCCAGCAGGAGTTTAGATCTAATCACGACCATGTAAACTGAGTTTTCCTCTTTCAGAAAGAGGGAGAGGGAAGGTGAGTGAATTCAGAGGAACGAAAAGGCAAGAAATGGAGGGCGAGAGAAAGGAAAGGCAAGAATAATATGACGGAGGTAATCAAGAATGAGAAAGAGAAGAGCGAGGAAGAAAGGAATGGTGAGAGAAAGGTGGAGGGGTAGAGAATGAGTGAGATGGGGAGGAAGGTAAGGCAAGGAACAGAGAGGGGGAGAAAGTGTGAGCTGGGTAAGAAAGAGAGAAAGGTAAGTGGGGGTGAAAAGAAGAGAGATAAGAAGGAAGTTTAGAAAGTGAAAGATAACCAAAAAAGAGCAACAAAGGAAAGAAGGGCAAAAATTGATTGAAAGGAAAGGCAAAAACAGGTGAAGAGACGAAAAACAGAAAGAGAGAGTGAGATGGGGAAGAAAGAGAAGAGATGAGAGTGGTAAGGCAAGAAACAGAGAGAAAAAGGGATTGAAAGGGAAGGGATGAGAAAAGATAAAAAAGGAAAGAAAGAAACAGGGCTAGAAGGATAGACAGAATGAGAAAAGAAAGGCTAGACAGAATAAGAAAGGGTGATGGAAGGAGAAAAAGGAAAGGCAACCAAGACTGAGAGAAATGAGAAAGGGAAGAGAGAAGAAAGAGAAAAGGTGAAAGAAGGGAGAGAAACAAGGTAAAAAGAGAGCGGGACCCATGAAGAGGTTGAGAAAGGGATGAGAGATAAGAAAGAATGAGTTGAGAGACACAAAGGACAAGAGAGCGAAAAAGAAAAACAGGGAGGAGGATAGAATTTCCCCCCAAAAACAGAAAGAACAAAAACGGGTGGAGGATTGGAGAAAGGGAACAGAGAGAAGGAAAGAGAGTGAGAGGAGTGCGAGAAAGGGAGAAAAAGAACAAAATCAGAGAGGGAGGAAAAACAAAACCAGAAAAAAGCAGATTGGGTGAGGAGAAGTAAAAAAGAGGAAGGAGAATGGAAATAAGAGTTAGAGAAAGAAAAATATTACAAAAGAGGGGAGAAGATGAACTGACGGTTTCGGTAAAAGCCACGGTAATTAACCCATACACCCACACATGTTTTTAACCCACACACACTGTCCAGCAGGGGGCAGCCACATCCAGCAACCGAAGAGCAGTGATGGGTACGGTACTTTGCTCAAGAGCTCTTCAAGAGAATCTGCTGGTTTGGGAGTCAAAGCCATGACCTTCGGATACTGGGGTCTAGTCCCTAAACACTAGGACGCCACTACCTAAAGTAAAAGGGGAACACTAAGAAACAAAGTGACATTTAGAAAAGAAAGTGTTTGATAATTCATTTAGTCATTTTCTCAGCCGCTTATCCTGAGCAGGGATACCAGTGGTGCTTATCCCTTTGGATTGAAGGAGGGAACAGTATCACCCAGGACGTGCCGCAGATAGAGGGAGAACGTGCAGATGTAACACTGAAAGGACCCGGGTCGCCCCACCTGGGAATCGAGCCCACGGCTTCTCCTCTGTGAGGATACCCACTGCGCCACCATGATGTGATCATGAAAACCTTTGTTTTAAACTAGAAGATAATTCAAAGCAGAACATCTCTGAGATTTACACTGTTTGGACGATGTGTTTTCTGCAGTTTAGGAAGATTTACAGCCCCTGCACTGTGGGTGAACCGACACCTCGGCCACTGCTGGTGTTCCCGTTTACAGATTTACTTCTGTACATTCTTTTTCACTTACATGGCCAAGCAGACTTTACATTAACAACAGCAGGAGAATAAATATGGTGTGTGCATGTGTGAGTGAGAGAGAGAAAGAGAGAGAGAGAGAGAGAGAGAGAGAGAGAGAGAGAGATAGGAAAGAGAGAGAAGAGTGAATATTTTTGATGGATTTTTTCCTCACTCCAGGGGGGCAAAGAAGAGATAGAGAAAGATGAAAGAAAAAAAATGGGGGAAACTGCCTAGTGGAAAGGAAAAAGGGGGAGAATGAGATATACAGAGGGTAGAGAGTACAGAACTGGTGAAAGGGGGATGAGAGGGAGACAAAAGAAGAGATTATAATTGGGGATGTTCATGAGAGAGAGAGTAAAGGGGGTAAAAGAAAGACAGAGGAGGGGGATGAGAGGGTAAAGAGAAGGATAAGAGAGATGAGAGATGGACAGATGACTAGTTTTAGTCTGGAGAAAGTAGATGGGGAGGAGAGGGTGGGGGGCGTGGCCCAGAGAGAGGGCGGGGTTGTCCCTACACCCTCATTGATATTCTGATGTCATCTCGCACACCGACTCCTTTAATGCATTTACAGGATGACAGTGTGATATCATCCTATATGGGTCTCTCTCTCTCTCTCTCTCTCTCTCTCTCTCACTCTCTCTCTCTCTCTCTCTCTTTCTCTCTCTCTCTCTCTGTCTCACTCACACCTACTCCTGCTATGTCACTCTCTCTCTTCTCCCCTCCACTGCATTTCCTCTCTTCACTTTAATCTCCTCATCTGTTAAACTCCTAATCTCCTGATTACCCAACAATTCCTTTAATCTCCAAATCTAAATCCTCAACGGTCACACTTTCAAAAGATAAACCTTGTTTAAGGTTTCAAGTGATTAAACCTTTCGTCTTTCTCTTCTACAATAATGCTCAAACCGCAATAGGCCCAACCAACAACTATCATTTCTTATCTGTGCTTTATATAATAACAACACTAATAGAATACTTTCGTGTGTGAAATGCAGCTCAGACTGCTTCAAAATAAAATACATTTACAGGGTCAATAAAACAGGAAGCAGAAAAAGTACAATGTAATATAGAAAGCAACTAATGAGTCTAAACGTTGAATAATAGGCAAGTAGATAGAACAGAAAACAGTGTGAAAAATAAGTGATCACACAGATTTGACCTTCCAGCCTGTCCTAATTTGATAATCTAATCTAATAGATTCCTAATCTGAGCCCAGAATCCATTCCTTCTTGAACACACATGGATCCTCACATCCGATTTGCTGTCCTTTGATCACTGGGATAGGCGTCAGTACCCCTGCAACCCCCCAGGTTAGGTTAGGCGGCTCTGAATTTTTTTTCAATTATGTGTGTGTGTGTGTGTGTGTAAATATATACAGCACTGTGCAAAAGTTTTAGGCAGGTGGAAAAAATGCTGTAAAACAAAGAATGCTTTCAGAAATATAATAATTCCATTGTTTATTTTTATCAATTTACAAAATGCTGGCGAGCGAACAAAGAAAAATCTAAATCAGATCAATATTTGGTGTTACTACCTTTTGCCTTCAAAAACCAGCATCAGTTCTTTCTAGGTACACGCATTAAAGTCAGGGATTTTAGGATTATAGTCGGTGTCTGATCAAACGTAGTTTTACCAAACAGGTACTGATGATCATCAATGTCACACGGAGGTTGAAACACAGTCAAGAAAATGAACAACTGACCAAATGAGTTCCTTCAAAACTGTGTAAGTGTACCTAGAAGAATTGATGCTGTTTTGAAGGCAAGGGTGGTCCTACCTAAATATTGATTTGATTTAGATTTCTCTTTGTTCATTCACTGCATTTTGTTGATTGATGAAAATAAATGATTAACACTTCCATTTTTGAAAGCATTCTTTATTTACAGCATTTTTTCTACACCTGACTAAAACTTCTTTGCACAGTACTATATATATATATATATATATATATATATAATATTATACATTATACATAGACATTTCTAATTATATTTAAGTATTAAAGTATTATATTTATTATACATTATACATTTATTATACATTATACATAAATATACATTTTCAGCATCAGTATTAGCTCACATTTGTGCTGCAGTTATTTTGCAAATCTTCATTTTTCCAACCACATGTCCTGAGCATTGAATTAAAGAAAGAAATTATCGAAAAACATGACTAAGGCGTGCATGTAGTCGACTCGATGAAGCAGTACTTCTACAATCTACACCTGAAACAGACACATTGGACAGCTTTTTATGAAAACCCGCCCATGAAAGTGAGGACAGCGTGGCGAAACGGGCGAAATCAGCCAATAAAATTCAGTTATTCAGTTCAGCCTTTCTCCTCCACCTTGGTCAGCATCTTCAAATCGTCTGATCTCCAAGGCAACTACTGTACATTTTACTTAATAAAACCAGTTTATTGCAGTACATTCTATTGTATTGTGTTTTAATACAATATTTGTTATTTATAAGCACATTTTTCTTATTTAAAAACATGGAACAAAAAGTGCAGTGTTTTTTGGGGTCCGGAACGGATTAACGACATTTAAATTCATTTCAATGGGGAAAATTGATCTGACATACAAGTAATCTGAGTTACGAGCTCCATCACGGAATGAATTAAACTCGTAAGTCAAGGCACCACTGTATATATATATATATATGGTTGGATATAATAGACTACCCAGATTTAGAAAAGCAATATCCCTCGTTCATCATTTGTGATGAAGTCTATGCAATTTCAGTCTCCGTGTTACGAGGTCAGCCCTCAAACTGATTTTGTTGGAGGGAGCATGGTTTGGTCTGTGTTTTAAAATGAAAAGTGAAAGTGGATTGTTCGACATTGGCAGAGTACAGCACACAGTGAACCACAACGAATTGAACCTCTGCATTTAACCCATGCAAACACCATGCTGCAGTGGGCAGCTATGAAAGTGCTCTGGGGAGCAGTGACTGGGACAGTACCTTGCTCAAGGGTACCTGAAAATCCTGACGGTGAGGGAATCAACAAGCTTCCTCGCATCCAGGCCAACCCCTAACCACTGCCGCATTTTGGCGTTTAAAGCATTGTATAGACTTCAGATCTTCATCTGTGTTTCCAGACAAGTCCTTAAATACGCCAAATCATGTTTTATAAAACCACAATTGAACATGTTTTTGTCCCTGCAACGCTAAATATATCCAGTAGGCTGCGATACAGTTCTAATAGTCAGCTACTCACGCGCTACATGTTGCCGTAGAAGCCCAGATTGTAGCCCTTAGGCTCACAATCCATGTTAATGATGGTAAAAAATAAACCCACTCTAAACTTGCTCACACAATTCACCAAAGCTGTACATGAAAGGCTGTTTTTGGGGTAAAAGTAAAAACATTTATTTCCTGAGTAGGGCTGTTGTTGACATGAAAGGTATCTGACGTTGAGAGGCATCGGAGCTTTAAGTTTCTTCAGGTTAGGAGCCACGCTGCATTAAATTAAATGGTAACATTATGAATTCATGCTGGGTGAGTTTACAGCTTTTCCAGGGGAGGAGTGTAATGTTGACCACAATAAAAACGTAGGAAAGAAGACAAGGAGGGAATAGATGTTCTTATTTTCATATACACGGGAAACTCAACCACCAAGGTCTTGTATGGGGGTTTACCTCACCCCCATCCCCTTAAAATATCCAATTTAACTCAAACTCTGCACTCAGGCTTTGTATCTTGTTGCGTAAAGAACTCGGTCCTCCCTTTATCTGCTGGAGTGTGTGTCTGTTGATTTTACAGCTGTGATTTATGAATTTAGGGACACACCATTTGAATTATGTTACATCTGTGTGTGTTTGTGTGTGTGTGGTCTTAAATAATGGTCTCAGAGGGAGGCAGGTCCATTATAATATTAACCAGTGGCTGCGAGGGGCTGGACAGAGTGGGCCAACTTCTGCCGGTCAAATATTTTAGCACCCGTTCTGCTAATTGCTTCTCTGCTAATATGGTTAGATCATCTCTACAACACCTGGTGTGATAAGTTGCCCATTTTAGTGTGTGTGTGTGTGTGTGTGTGTGTGTGTGTGTGTTAAGGTATGTGTGACTCAGGTCACATGGGGGTGCGTGTGTCACGAGAGGTCAGAGCTCTCTAACTGATTAAAGCATTTCAGAAAAACGTAACAAATATTAAAACTGAACAACTTCTGCATATTCATCCTCCGGCTGGCTGCCGTGGTAACAATTCATGTTGCCAATAACACCGCACACGGTAGAACGAGAATTACAGGAGTTATGATCGTTGGACATCTGTGCACCAAGGCAGGAGAAAGTGTGTGTGTTTGGGGAGGAGTGCAAAGTAGATGAAGAGAAAGAAGGAGGGAAAGAGGAGAGAAAGAGTGTGGGAAGTGGAGTTTGCTTCACGCTATTGGCTGTCAATTGATTAAGGAGGTCATCTGAAAGGCACTCTCTCTCTCTCTCTCTCTCTTCTCTCTCTCTCTCTCTCTCGCTCATTTTTATGAAAGTCTCTTGGACTGGAATTAGAACACTAGGCAATTAAAGGCAACCTGCTGGAGACACACACACACACACACTTTGCCGTTTCAGCTCGTAATTTTTATTCGCCGTAATTAAAGTGTTACGATGGGTTCTCGTGGCTGGACTCAGATAGAAAGAGGGGGAATGATTGACGGAGAGAAAGATAGAGGGACAGATTTAAAAAGAGAAATAAGATAATGAAAAGAAAATAGTAATTCTTGCATGAAAAAGCACTAGGTTGTATCAAAGGGTGCAGAAAGACAGCGGAGGAACAGAAGAAACATACAGTGAAAAATATTAAATTACATCGAAAACAGGAGAAATTAATAAATACAGTTAAAGAAAAAGGACCAAATGGGATGGGAATGGGTTAGGGAGTTGGCCCCGGGATTGGAAGGTCATGGGTTCGAATCTCAGGCCAGTAGGTTGTTCTGAGTACTGGAACAGAGAGTCCATCTGTGAAAAAAAGTGAAACAGTTCATCTTGTTTACAGGGTACAAAATATGACTATAAAGAAACACTTTGCTTTGGTAGTGTGGTTCAGTGTTTAGGGTCAGGATCAGAGGGTCAAGGGTTCGAATTCCAGTAGGTTGTTCTTACATACCCTTGATCAAGGTACCGTCCCAATTGCTGCTCCCTGGACACTGAATATGGCTGCCCACTACTGCACGGTGTGTAGGTTAAATACAGAGGATGTATTTTCTTGTGGTTCACTGTGTGCTATATATTGGTTCCCATGTGGACTCGACTGTGTTCTGGAGTTGTTTTGTTGGAGTATTTACTGGAATATCCTGATGTCTAGGCATTACAGTTATCCAATCGTGGGGTAATAAAAGTGTAATCTGACTTTTTTGCTCCATGAAAAGCACTTCCTAGCAACATTTCAAAGATGGACAAGATAGAGACGCCACAGGTTTTCTGCAACTAGGCACTTTATTCCCCTCCCAAGTATGATTCTGATACAGCAGTGTGGTGCAGTACATTCCAGAGATCTTAGTCTTGCAACATTAATTTGAGGTTTCAATCAACCATATATTTAGATCACCAGCCAACAGCAGAGAAACATAGACGCGAGAAAGTTTTTGACACTTGCACTGTCCATACAGCAAATTTCAGTCACTAAACCAGCCCTGTCAGAGCACCACCGGGGTAAAGCGTCCAACTGTCTTGTGGAGAATCCCTCCAACAAGATGAAAGTCTACAGAAAGTTTACAGTGTGTTTTGAGCAAGGTACCGTTCCCATTACTGCTCGCCAGGAACTTTAAATAGTTGCCCCCTGCTGGACGGTGTGCATTGTTGTGGTTCACTGTGTGCTGCGTTTCACAATGGAAACGATTCACTTTCACTTTAATGTGTATCTGCGTTTTTTGAGACACAAAGATTCGTGTTCTTCTT
This sequence comes from Hepsetus odoe, assembly GCA_017165825.1. Lineage (NCBI taxonomy): Eukaryota > Metazoa > Chordata > Actinopteri > Characiformes > Hepsetidae > Hepsetus > Hepsetus odoe. The sequence continues at coordinate 22,914,637 of CM029382.1, forward strand.
CTTTTTTCTTTTTCACAGCCCATCTGTTAGCATAACTAGCACAACTCATCAAGGCCATCGTGTCGGTCTACCAAGAAAAACATTAAGTTTCAAATTATATGTGACATATAAATTGTTATATAAAAATTGTATAATTAGAGCAAATTGAGAGTTGTTAAGGCTATATAAAAGTTATATAATACATATTTAATACATAACATACATGTATGTTCCATTATCCTAACTGAATGTAAGAGTTGGACTTAAGAGGGCTTTCAAGAGACACTTTGCATCTTGCACCGCATTATTTCCAAGCAAGGAAGAAACAGAACTAAAGGTCACAAGCTTGTGAGACACTCGCATTTGCTTGCTGCATGTAGACTCGCAGAACAGGGCGCTATTGCATTTCATATTAGCCATTAAGTTATGGCCAGGAAGAGAGTGCTCATCTCTCTCTGCTTGTCCTAATTAGGGTCAGTGGTGGGAGTCTATTTTAAATCTCACATTCAAAAGGCGGGGACATCCTGGACTGATCGACACACACACACCTGGAGGGCAATGTATCATCTCCAGTCCACCTGACATGCATGTCTTTGTGGGAGGAAACACACACACTCGGAGAACATGTGCATTCAACAAAGAAAGCAGCCCAAACGAATCAAACCCAGAATCTTCTCGCTGTGAATGAACTAGAACACAGTTCTGTTGGTCCCCAAACACTTCACGACTAGGGCTGCCCCCCAACCTACAATACAACCCTAAGATTCAACACAAGTAGAAGTGGAATGCTGGAAATAAAAGAGAGAAAAAGAGACAGAGTATCAGAAAGACAGAAAGAACAAGAGACTGATGGAGGTGCTTGTCGTACGCTGTTGAACTAACGAGATGATAAGGTGCACTAATTGGATCTGTTGTCGCCTGGGCGTCCACTAATCACCAGCAGCTGCTAGGGAAATATAGAACTGTGTGTGTGTGTGTGTGTGTGTGTGTGTATGTGTGTGTGTGTGTGTGTGTGTGTATAGGCAAAACATATATAGAGAGAACGGGTATCTGTTCATATGCACTTCTGATTGATCGCTGCCCCACATTGCCCCACATGTGTGTAGGTTATTACAAGGACAATCTCCCATTTTACTTTACCGCCCCTTTCTCTCTCTCTCTCTCTCTCTCTCTCTCTCTCTCTCTCTCTCTCTCTCTCTCTCTCTCTCTCTCTCTCTCTCTCTCTCTCTCTCTTTCTCTCTCACTGAGCCACTACTCCAAATTTTATTATCGGGACCAATAAAATGAAATGAAAACATAATCGAGTTTTAATTCCCTTATAAAATCCACATCACCCTCTGACAAAGCAAGAGATCCTTGTTCTCTCTCTCTCTCTCTCTCTCTCTCTCTCTCTCACTCTCTCTCTCTCTCTCTCTCTCTTTCCATCTTCCCCCTTCTTCCATTCCATTCATTTCAGTTCACAACATTTTGGTCAATTTAGTTTTCTCCCTAATTAGTTTAATAGAATTCATATGAATTCATTTCAGTTCGGTTCCATTTTATTCCGTTTACTTTCATTTGATTTGATTCAGTTCAGTTGAAGTTTGGTTTAGATTCAGTTCTGTTAAGTTTAATTAGATTCGGTTTAGTTTTTATTTGATTCAGTTCTTTAAAAAAAAATTTCTTCGGTCTAGGTTGATTGTGTTTTATTTAGTTAATTACATTTTAATTGTATTCACTTCAGTTTAATTCTGTTACATTCCATTTGATTCATTTCAGTTTAATTTGATTCAGATCAGGTTGATTTAATGTAGCCTTTGTTCTGTTGTAACATTTGCAGTCAAACAAATGTTAACCCACAATCAATCAATCTCTCTCTCTCTGTCTCTCCCTCACCCTCTCTCTCTCTCTCTCTGTCTCTCCCTCACCCTCTCTCTCTCTCTCTCTGTCTCTCTCTCTCACACTCTCTCTCTCTTTTTCTTTCTCTGTTTGTCTTTATCTCTCCCTCACTCTCTCTATCTCTCTCTTGCTGTTTTCATAATCCTTTTTATCTAATTCTTTCTCTCTCTGCATCACCCTTTTCCCAATGTCTCTGCCTCTGTCTCTCTCTCTCTCTGTCTCTCTCTCTCTCTCTCTCTCTCTCTCTCTCTCTCTCTCTCTCTCTCCCTTTACAAAAACATAAATACTAATTTTCTATTACATCACTGTAACGAAGCCTTCAGCTGATTAAATTACCGCTGTAGAGAACAATGCCACAGTGCATGTCTGTATGTGCGTGTGTATGAGTCTGTATTTCACTCTTTGTGAGGACCCAATGTCTGCAGGAGGATGGAAGTGTGTGACATTGTGGTGACTTTTTTTTTTTGCCAGAACTGCAGCTTATTAAAAGTAAAGGAGACTAAAGCTGATCACACACACATAGAAGTACATGGAAATGTCACACACACCAACACATTGGTTGAGATGAAATGAAAAATAAGTGTTTTGCCGTGTGTGTGTGTGTGTGTGTGCACGTCATGGTCACTCGCTCTGGTTCCTGACAGAGAGCCTGCATGTTTATGGTAATAGAGATTCTGGAAGAGTAAAACACACTTCCATTGCAGCCTGACAGGATTTTGGCTCAGTGGGAAATTTACACTCCTCCTTTAATCAGGAATATGAGTCCTGATCCAGGATCAGACTTTGACTCCATTTCCAAACACAATTTTGCAAAGGAGCAGGAAGGCAATCTTAGATCAGCAGGCGCAGATCCCTGAGGGTCTTAGTTAAGCACAAGATCTGCTGCTTTTTTAACTCAAAATTCTGTTACCATTTTCATTTGCTTTTCTTGGTTTCATGCTTTCAAAAATTGCATCGATTGGTCAGAAATAATAAGTTAATTTTTGGAACTTTTCCTCATTGTAGTCATTGCTGATTCCACCTGCTGTCTAGCCCGTCCCCCAAACTGGGATGCCTTTTTGAAGTGTAGATAAGAAAACTCAGCAACCGGAGGAAACCACGCAGATGTGTGGAGAACAAGCCTACAAGAGGGACCCAGGCTGGGATTCAAACCCAGAACCTTCCCACTGTGAGGCGATTGCGCTCGCCACTCAAATAGAAGCCGTGAAAATAAACCTCAGACAGGTCAAGTTCTGCTTCTTTACAGGTCCTCAGGTCGCTGACCCCCAGCTAAAAGTACGTCGCAGTGATCATCATGCCGAACACATTTCTTCACCATTCATTGACGTCAATTGGCAATGCCACTCTGAAAAAACATGCCCCGTTGTTGAATCCCATTTCTTTAATGGAGCATCTTTAAACACGCAGTCAAGATCCGCGATGTTTGGTGTACAGGGACAGTTTGACTGCTTGTAGAAGTCTGTCCACTTTCCTCTCTAGATCAGACACATCTGGAGCCTAAATGCTGAAGTGGAACTGCAAGGCTTATATTGTTAACAGACACTAGAGCTAGTGTGATGTGTGGTGTTATGGTCAGCTGCAGAAAAAAAAAAACTACAGTAACCATAATGCCTTTGGTCTCTGATTATCCCCAACAAACCACTAAATAAATACAGATGTAAAAGAGCAAGGAAGCCCTTTCAGTCGAATCTATCAAGCACAGAGGAAACACACACTCACGCAGCTCATCATCGGCTCCCAGCGGGACTGAAGATTGAATCGGATCTGTTCATTGGTAGAAGTGTGTGTGTGTGTGTGTATGTGTGTGTGCATGCGTGTGTGTGTCAGGCCCGCTGTGCCGTTATCCGTAATGAGAGAATTCTTATTACACCGTGGCACTTTAATTAACGTTGATTTAAATTGCCTTTTATTAACGAGGGGACTTCAAGATCCATTTTCAATTATCTGTGCCCAAAGCCCCATCACCTGTCATTTGACCGTAGCACACACACACACGCACACGCACACACACACACACACACACACACACAGCCACATGCAACTCAAAACACTCAACACTCAACAAACCTGAACACGGGAAAAGTTCCATCCGAACTTTGGCGTTCAGCCGTCACACTGGGCACTTGATTGAGCATCGTTTGAAACCAAGAGATCGTGTTTGGGTTTATCCGCCGAGCCGAAAAGGCCAATAATTAATAACTTTGATTTTGTGGCATTTCTGCTGCAGCTGGGTGGCAATTTAGATAATGTATTGTTTCTAGAAAGTGTTCCTGCTTAATTGGCCATTAAATTAATATGAAAAGTAATCAAAACTTTATAACGAGAGTCAGCGTGAGATGCTGAGATGAGTGCCGATCAAAGAAACGGCCAAAAAACCCTCGCTTTGTAGCTTCACCTTGCTGGAGGACGGAAAAGACCTCATCGGTTGATGCAGAAGAACGAGGCAAAGGAAGGAGAGGTTTCTAATAAAGTGGCCAGTGGGTGGAAGCTCAAGGTGTTTCTAATAAAGTGGCCAGTGGGTGGAAGAACAAGCTGTTTCTGATAAAGTGGCCAGTGAGTGGAAGCTCAAGGTGTTTCTGATAAAGTGGCCAGTGGGTGGAAGAACACGCTGTTTCTGATAAAGTGGCCAGTGGGTGGACGCGCAAGGTGTTTCTGATAAAGTGGCCAGTGGGTGGAAGCTCAAGGTGTTTCTGATAAAGTGGCCAGTGGGTGGAAGCTCGAGGTGTTTCTGATAAAGTGGCCAGTGGGTGGAAGAACAAGGTGTTTCTGATAAAGTGACCAGTGGGTGGAAGAACAAGGTGTTTCTGATAAAGTGGCCAGTTAGTTGAACCACACAGTGTTTCTAATAAAGTGGCCAGTCAGTCAGCATGCCTCTATACAAGACTGGAGCAACAGACAGACACCTGAACCCCTGTGACAAGTACATTTCCCCAACTTTTCCAGACTTTGCAAATATCACACACACACACACAGATTCTCAGATTCAGACAGCATTTGCCCCCTTGGAGCTGACACCTGTCAACAATGCAGCTACATGTGCAACACACACACAGACACACACTGTCTCACACATTCTCCCTCTAATATAAACTCACACACACACACTGTTTTGATGTTTATTTATCAGTCTAGCTTCCATCACTCTTTCTCTCTCCATCCTCTCTTCCAACAGCTCCTCTCATGCTGTGTTCTTCCAGCAGTCCCCCCTGTTATTACTATGGGCAAACACCCCCACTGACTGCACAGCTGCCAAAAGAGTGTGTCAGTGTGTGCTGGGAAATAATGGTGCATGAAATACCCAAAGACCCTGGGACACTGGCATCTGTGGTGTGTGTGTGTGTGTGTGTGAGGGAGTGAAAGACAAACAGTGTGAAAAAGTGTGCTTTGAGTCCCCCAATGCAGATGTACCAGAGTGTTGACTAATAGCTGTCAACAACTCTAACAGACAGAGAGACTGGAGAGTGATACCAAGCCAGAACTGAGGATTCAACAGCCGTACACACACTTCACAAACTCAGTGCCAGGCTGGGGTCTCCAGTCACTCTGTCCAGCACGTCCCACAGAGGCTCGAAGCGTTGGGGGCCATGTCAACTCCTTGGTCGTGTTCCTCAAGCCATTCCTGGAGTTTTTGCAGTGTTATCACGCTAAAAGAGGCCACTGACATTAGAGGAAGCTGCAGCTGTGAAGGGGTTTATTTGGTCTGCAACAATGTTAAGGTAGGTGAAAGTGAAAGTGACTACTGTTCATTGTGAAACACGGCACACAGTGACACACACAACAAAACGCAACTTATTTTCACCCCCGCATGGGGCAGCCATATCCAGCACTCGAGGAGTGGTGATGGGGACGGTCCCTTGCTCAAGGGTACCTCAGCGCAACCTACTGGTCATGGGATTCAAACCCAGGAGTAAGTAAGGTTTCCCAGTAGATCATTGATCATCACTTCCATCCATAATCCTGGTTCCATCCATAATCCTGGTGGCTCTTTTTTCAGTTGCTGAATTGTTCAGTTCTGAAGCCAATTGTAATAGCGGCTGAACAAGGGCCAGCATGGGCACTCTGACTGGTCTGCAGGTTTCTATCACAACAAGCTTTCATTTTCAATGTGTGCCAAAACACTGTGGGATCTGAGCAGACAGGCTTGCCTCTACCTTCGAAGAGCATCCAATACCCTTCAGCTCAGCTGAATCAGACCGATTGAACAAAAGCACATGCTGGCATAACTGATCAAAGTGGAAAAAGCTGAGCTGATCTTCAAACAAATGTTTTTTGTCCTGCTCAGCTTTTGATGGCAGAAGGAATCGTCTATATTACCCTACAGCCATGATATTCCTCATTCTTTTGCTTAAGGAACCTGTGGGTTTTACAACATTACTACAGTTGTTTCCATCATCTACATGGATGACTTCATGACGATGTTATTTCCTTCTATTTTGAGAGGGAATCACCTTGTGGGCGCAAAACTATTATCTTATGTCTCTCAAACGGTCTTATCTTTGTCAGATTGAGCAGATTAAATGAGAGAAATGGGAACAAATGTTTTAGTGCTCCAGGCTGCAACGTGTCTAAAGATACAAGGTTCCAGATAAAGGGGTTCCACCCACTCAGCGTTCAGCATCAGCAGTGTCCTTCAGGAAGATCTGGAGAACTGTCCCTCAACGATACATAAAAAAATTACAAGAAATCCTGGATAATTGGAAGCAAAATATTAAGAAAGAGGTGGCTTCAAGAGGAGCATTTATCGCTCCTAAGAGTTACCTTAGCCAGTCAGTCATCTTCTGCCGCTTGTCCCATGCGGGGTCGCAGGGGGTGCTGGAGTCCATCCCAGCTCACACAGGGCGAAGGACGGGACCCCCGATCCTCCGATCATGTGGCCAACGCCCTAACCACTAGGCTACCGCTGCTCGAGTTACTTTAGCATTCAATCAAATATTGCAAAGTTGACTGATATATGCAAATGACTTCTTTTCTGATTGGGTGCCATGTACTGGGCCTCATTCAAAGAGCAGGATGAAACCCTTCTTATAGCTTCAGCTATATCAAAGTTTATTTTTTAACTTTAAATTTTTTGGTGAAATAGGTTTTCTTCCTTTAAGAAGATGTTGCAAAGTATCTTGCTAAGTAATAGTAACACATTGATAGTGTCATTAATACATTATATTTCAAGTTATAAGTTATTGTAAGTAATAATGCATTAAATGTTACATTTTAATTTAATTTTAATTTTAAATGTTAAAGTTTTTGGCTTTATTTCTTTTCCAGACATTATTTTTCAGATTTTGATTGTCCCAGGACCCTCAAGACTTGTCCTGTGCCGTGCCCTCATTAAAGACTGTGGACCTGTGTGTGAAGACCGAAGTGTAAAACGATATCCGGTACACTGTGCCTTGTTCCCACCTCCAGTCAGACTGAGGCAGGAGGTAGAGGGTTTCCAATAAAGTGGTCACTGAGTGTGTTCAATGCTTCCAGGACCAAACCACTCAGATGCCCCAGAACAACATCAAATTGCACTGTTTTCTAAGAAGAGTGCTGTCCTCCCTCTTGGAGACCTCCAGGAAGAAAATACAAAAGGTTTTGTTGAATTTCCAGCTTCGTAGAGCCTCCGCTGGGATACAGAGAATTTTCTGCAGTTTTGACTGATTACGGAAAAGCTCAGCAATTAACAGCTCTTTAAATTAAATCTGCTACGACTTCTGAAGAGAGAAAGAGAGCGTGGGTGAAAGAGGGAAAGAGAGAGAAAGGGGGGAAGTGAGAGAGTGAGTGACGAAGAGAAAGAAAGACAGCAAGAAAAAGGGAGAGAGAGAAAGAAAAAAGTATAAAGTGAAAAAACAAGGGTTCTCAGAGTAGAATGGTTGTGCAGTGTGTGTGTGTGTGTGTGTGTGCGTTTGTTTGTGTGTGTGTGTGTGTGTGTGTCTTGAAAGAAAGGATGTTAATGCAATTACTGAGTCTCAGACTTTCATCTGTGGATGCTTTTCTAAGAGCGACTTCACTTCCCGGTAACACTCCTCTTTCTTTCTTTCTTTCTTTCTTTCTTTCTTTCTTTCTCTCAGCTGGCTGCTCCTGCTTTTTCCTTTTGGATTTCTCTGAGCAACAGGTAATAATATAACAAGTATGATGAGGTGTGTGTGTGTGTGTGTTTGTGTGTGTGTGTGTGTGTGTGTTTGGGTAAGATGTCCAAGGGGAATTGTGCTGTAATGAGGAATATCTATTCTAATGGCTCTTAATTAAAATCAAGTCATAAAGCGCAAAAGCAGCATGTGGCAAACATACACACACACACACACATAATGTTGATGTATTTCCAGGTCCGTACACACACATTTTGGTGGGCAGGGATGCAGTGACTCTCATAAGGTCAACCCAGGACAACCTCTTTCTTTTTCTCTTTCTTTCTTTCTTTCTTTCTTTCTTTCTTTCTTTTTCTTTCGTTCTTTCTTTCTTTCTTTCTTCTTTCTTTCTTGCTTGCCTGTTTGCCTGTTTGCCTGTTTGCTTCTCTTCTCTCTCTCTGTTTGGATAGTGGTGGCTTAGTATTTAAAGACTAGGCCCCAGGATCAGATGGTCATGGGTTTGAATCCCATATCAGTAGGTTGCCTTAAGTTTCCTTTGAGCAAGGTACCGTCCCCGTCACTGCTCCCTGGCTGCTGGAGATGGCTGCCCCCTGCTGCACGGTGTGTGTGTGTTAAATACACTTCATTTCATTGTGGTTCACAATGACAAATGGTCACTTTCACTCTCTCTCTCTCTCTCTCGCTCTCTCTCTCTCTCTCTCTCTCTCTCGCTCCTGTTTTTTCCTTTACCCCTACGCAGACCAGCAGTACGGATCGAGCAACATTAGCAGCCAGAGCTTGTTTTCCCAGTAATCACACTCATAAACAAAAATAATTACACACACACACACACAAAATAGACCACATGCAGCAGAACCAAAACGCACTGCAGTGGCCAGAAAATGAGCCGTGAGGACAATTATATAAATGTCCAGTCCTGTGTGTGAAAATACTGTCACAATAATGAAATAGTTATTAGTTGATCTGTTATTGAAGCTGCTTCACCACAGTGTTCACATCTCAATGATGTGTTTCCATCGGACAACATTCACTCACACACAACCTCACACTTGTGTGTTCAGAGGGAAGCGCTAAACCGTGTCGATCCAGCCTTCCGAACCCTACAGCTGATTCAGATTCAGCACCATGTCTGCTCTTCAGTACACCCAGATCCTCACACAGCACTCCGACACAACCCTGCACTGGCTTCCCCTGGTGCTCGCTAGACTCTCGAAACCAAAATTAACTAACTCTAATGATCAAACCATGGGTCACAGCTCGCCCTCCAAGAGCATCAGGCTCAGCCTTGACCTCCAGCTCCTCAAAAGACTTAAGACTCTTCAATTTCTGTGACATAATGGAACGAACTTTCCATGATCATCAGATCTGCAGAGACCCTTGCTGTCTTCATCCAGGAACTGAAGACCCGCCTCTATAATGAGCTGTTAGGATTATAATATGTGCCTTCATACCTTAAATTTACCCAGCTAACACCAGAAAAAAACACTCATAAGAGAAGTCTGGGCTTTCAGCACAAACAAACGCTAGAAACATCCTTCAGAGGAGACATGTTTTACTTTCATACAATTATGCTGTTTTATACAATTATAACTATTTACTTTACACTCTCAGTACATTCCTGTACTTTTTACTTTATACTCTCAGTACATTCCTGTACTTTTTACTTTACACTCTGAGTACATTCCTGTACTTTTTACTTTATACTCTCAGTACATTCTGTACTTTTTACTTTACACTCTGAGTACATTCCTGTACTTTTTACTTTATACTCTCAGTACATTCTGTACTTTTTATTTTACACTCTCAGTACAATCCTGTACTTTTTCTTTACACTCTCAGTACATTCCTGTATGTTTAACTTAATACTCTCAGTACAGTCACTTTAACTTGAATAATAAATTGGAATCATTTACCTTTATCTGAGTTGTTTTTTGCATAAGTGTCTGTACCTTTAGGGTGAAGGATTGGTCTACCGTGCAGCTGCATTTCCAAACCAAAGAGTTGTGTGGGATTTGGCTGATTGACAACCTCTGAGAAAAGTGGAATACTTATTAAATTATTCATTTAAAAAGGACATGAAGGTGCTGAACACGGAATGAATGTGTAATTAATGAAGGACGGATTAGATAATGTAGCTGTTGGACGGTTACGGCAGATACAGGTAACGGTTAAGTTCACACACAGCAAAGTTTACTGTTGATTTGTTTGTATTTACTCTGAAAGAACAGCATCGTTTTCCAAGATTTTTCACCAATACGTTCCACGCCGAGCAACAAAGGCTTGTGTACACTGGCTGTGCGCCGACTTGCATGTGATTGTATGCACATGTGTGTCTGGAGAGCGAAGTATGTTTGTCGCAGTGGAGCTCCAACCCCCCCTCGCATCCCTCACTCACGCTTCACGGACGAGTGCAGAAAAGCAGGAGGGAGGGAAATAAGCAGATTTCAAAAGGCACCCACACAACCAGACTCCGTCACGCCGAGCGCATCACGCTTTTCAGAGTGTGGGGGGGGCAGTGTGGACTCTAATGATAACTGTGGGCCGGAGTATATGTGACACACACCCACATTACAGCCAATTACTACTTTAAGACGCTTTCTTTCACTGATGTATAATACACTTTCATTCTCACAAAAACATTTCACGAATGAAATCTGCATGCCTGGAGGGTTCGGAGAGACTCCAGTGGACATTTTGGTCCCCCCTACGAATCATGTCTGGAAATGATCCGTCTCAGTGCACCGTTCTCTGCATTTTTTTCTCTCCAGGATTCTACCCTCATTCAACCTGCCTGCCTGCAACGTCTTCAATGTCTATGTGCAGTGGTGCTAGTCTGGGTCTTGGACCTTCCACCTGGCACTGATTATATGGGTGTATATCATAAGATACTGTATCACATGTCTTTTTTTTCTTGCTGATTAATCCGCCCATTTTTTCTTTTCCTTTTTTTTGAATGTCGATCATCAATATGGCAGTTCATTATTCTTCAGTGACAGTGAAAAGGAATATCTGTCATTGTGAAATACAGGACAATGAAATGCATTTTCTACATTTAAACAATACACACTGCGCAGCAGCCATATCCAGCACCCGGGGAGCAGTGATGGGTACAGTACCTTTCTCGAGGTAACCTCAGGGAAACCTACTGGTCCAGGATTCAAACCCATGACCTTCTGATCCCAGGGAATAGTCCCTAAACACTAGACCACCACTATCCCAATCAAGGGTTGGATACAAAATAGTGTAATAGCATAATTGACAGTGACAGCCCTTTATCTTGAATATCAATTGTTTTGTCAATGAATCTGCTCAAAAAAACCTTTTGAGACATTTGATTTAAGGAGCTGAATTCAGCAAGCCTTATGAACCATGTTTTAATTACTATTAGTATTCTATGTATATTATTAGACAAAAAAAAGTTAAGAAAGGCATTACTAAATTGCCAAAAGTGGGCAAAGGTAGGCCATCAGATTAACCCAAAGTATAAACATGCCTGGAAATGAACTTCCACCTCATAAACAGAACAGCAGGGAGTAATAGGATTGGGAGGTGTTGCATGAATACTGGAATAACACTGGTGTCAGAACACCTCCTGTCTGACCCCAGTGTCCTGCATTAATCAGAAACCCATAATTTGTAGATTAGTTCTGAAACTCAAGGCACAACATGTCTTGGTTTCTTACGGGTCTGTTTTTGTTGTAGTCTGGAGAAGAGTATTGCCAGAACATTGCTCACAAAAAGTGACCATCGAATGATCAGTTTCTAGGTGGGTTAACAGTTCCTTCATGTCCGAGATTAGTTGTTCTTTAGCCTTCCTGAGCAATAAAATCTTACAACCACATGACTGTCTATAGATTATTTCTGAACAGGCTTGTTTCTGAATCAGTTTTCTCAGCTAGGTAGGTATGTTTCACTGTCCTGTCCTGTCTCATGTCTTGGGAAGGAGGGAGGGAGGAAACTGGAGCACTCAGAGGAAAGACACAGGGAGAACATTCAAGTCCACACAGAAGGGACCCGGACCGTCCCACCAGGGAATCAATACCAGGACCTTCTCGCTAGTAACAGCGCCAAAGTGGTGTCCCTTTTAATAAAAGTTTCCTGGAAAAAAACAAGGTTAATGGCTAATGCTTGACCCCTATTTGAGATGGATGAACCCTTTATCTCAGAGCTTTCAAACACATTCTAGAAATCACTGCTTCGCATCCACAAGATGCCAACTAACATGGTGAAGGTAGTACATCATGACCTACCCCAGGGAAACCAGAAAACAGCCCTGATTCACCCCAGTAAAACAGGAAAACAGCCCTGATTCGCCCGAGTAAAACCAGGAAATAGCCCTGATTCGCCCGAGTAAAACCAGGAAACAGCCCTGATTCGTCCCAGTAAAACCAGAAAACAGGCCTGATTCATTCCAGTAAAACCAGAAAACAGCCCTGATTCGCCCCAGTAAAACCAGGAAACAGCCCTGATTTGCCCCAGTAAAACCAGGAAACAGCCCTGATTCGCCCTCAGGTTGGTCAAAGTTTTAATCTTCCATGGATACCAAAAGCACAACAACCTTGAGTATTGTTGCCACAATTTTGCTTTCTGATCAAGACCAGCTTTACTGGGACAGTTAACAATTTACAGCCGTTGCCATGAAGGATCTCATTTTAGCTTTCTCCTCCAGACCAGACCACAGTTTTGCAATGATGGGTTTACTGAGAACCCTTGCTTTACAAGGTGACCTTGAGTTATCAGAATGTAAGAAAGTTTTCAAAGGCCATGTTGAACCAGAACATGCAGAATCAACAATATCAACTACTCATGTTCTTAGCGAAGAAGCTTTCCATTAGGTCCTCCTACACTGCATGTAAACTCTATGCACACAACCAATCTCCACCAGAAAAGCACCTCCAAACTGCATGTTTAACGCACCTTTTAAATGTACACTTAATTATGCACATCAGAACCTCACCCTATCCATCGACCTGCCAGCTCTGTCGCAACAGTTTATAAAGAAATGCCCACTTAAGGCCAATTTATTAGGTATATTGATACACGAGTTGCAGAATGTTTCAGACCGTATTTTCAGGCAGGTCATTAATTTAATGTCCCAACAAAGAGCGGTGGGTGGCTTGGTTGTTACTTTATGAAGGTGTTTCAAGGAGGCACATCGTTGGCCCATGTCCTAGGATGCAAATATCCATTTTAACTTTGCCCATCCAGCAGAACGTGCCACCAGGCTTTGCCTGATTCCATTTGGTCCATAAACCCATCCATATGTAGGTCCTGTCTAGCCCTGTTCAGCCATTTCTTCTGAAATCCCAAATAACTGGGACTTCCCATCACTTTACTGCAGTGGACTCTAAAGGCTTAACATGGTTGGAACATTGCTGTAAGGATTTGATTGCATTCAGCCACAAGAGCATTAGTGACGGTTAGGTCTGGATCATTTTTTTCTGCTCCAGAGTCCAATGCTGAGATCTTTATATCAATATAGTAAACCTTAGGTTTCCAATCCTGAGAACAACCGCAAGAGCATCTGTTTTCACATCTTTTTTTATTAGCAGTCTGTCTCTTCCTTTCTCCCTTTTTCTTCCTCTCCTCTTCTTGACACACGCCCACCCACAAACACACACCGAGCACTTTGTTTTAATGACGGGTCATTAATAAGGGCCAGAGTCATTTAATGTAAATGCCAGTAGCTTACACTAATCTTTGCGCATGCAAAGATGGGAAAAAAAAAAAAGGTGATGGGAAAGAGGACAGAAGACAGAATAAGAGACATACAAGGAGGGAAAGAAAGAGAAGAACTAGGAGGGTTCAGGATGAGTGGGTTAGGGCAGATGCAGATTGTTTTGGACAAAATGAATGGAATAAAAGGATTCCTTAAACAGATGGCGAGAGATGAATAACACTACACATGGAAATGAATGGAAATAATGAAATGCAACAGGAAATTGGAAAAATATCAGATGTTTAAGTGAAGCAGGGAGCAGTGATGGGGACGGTACCTTGCTCATGGGTACCTCAGGGCAACCTTTTGATATGGGATTTAAGCCCACAGCCTTCCGATCCTAGAGCCTAGTCCCTAAACACCACCACTGAACACCACTGCTGCCTCACACACACGCACACACACACATTTATTTTTGAGGATGCACTTTTGATCGTTCGAGTGCTTGATAGAGTGTAAATGTACTTTTTCATTATTTTGTTGTTGTAGGTTTACAGAAGTGAGAAGGTTACTAGTCTACTAGTCCTCACTGCTCCAGGTTTCACTGATCACAACACTCCCACCTGGAAGCAAAGACTTTCTGTAAAGGAGAACAAGTCAACTAGCTAGTCAGGCCACACTGTTTTCAGCCAATGAGAGGCCAGACAGCCATCCATTGCAAAGATAAACCAATTAATGATGAATCGCTTCTGCAGTTTGGCTGAACACAGTGGACTTATGTCTTCAAGAGAACAAGAAGAAAGGATAAAACAGGTAAGAACTTTACCCTGAAAAGGTAAACAGCAAATCAGGCCACACACACACACACACACACACACACACACACACCTGCTTTTTTGCTGGATTAAAGGGTTAATATGGTAAAGCGTCTCTTCAATTCCACATCAATGAATCTCTCTCTCTCTTTCTCTCTCTCTCTCTCTCTCTCTCTCTCTCTCTCTCTCTCTCCCTCTCTCTCTTTCACAACACATCCATACGTCTTCCATCCATCCAACTCTCTTTCACTTCGTTCTCTGGCCTCCTTATTTTCCCTCCCTCTCTCTCCATCCATCCGTCTGACTGACAGCGGCAGAAAGCTAGTGGTAATAGCACCTTGGCAGAGTGACAGAATGCTAATACGCTCTCTCTTTCTCTTTCCCTCCATCCCCTTCTCCCTCTCTTCCTTCTCTCGCTCTTCATCACCGGTCTCACTCTTTTTTCTTGCCCGCTCGCACACACACACACACACACACATGCATGGATGCATTTATATTTTGATTAGAACTCACCGATCATAAAAACAAGCCGAAAGGCTAATAAATAAAGTTGAGAGCACTATTGTGGTAGTAAAGTTAATACAGATTAAAGAAAAGATAAAGCTGATGGAAAGGGGGCCAGGTGCTGGATGGTGCCTCTCTCTCTCTATGAGATGATGCACAACAGAGAAATAAAAACATGTTCTAGTGTCGCCTGGAGTGAGATCGAAATCAAGTTGGCCGCAGGCACAAGCTTTAGGCCGTAAACGTGTGTAAAAGCCGGTGTTATGGGAGGAAAGCAGGTCACACGTTTTAGTTTTTTTTTTTTTTTTTACACAATAATTTTAAAAGTATGTGATCGAGGTTTATCAATTTTTACACGAGCACCTCAACTCACCTCAAATGGAAAGAGAGTTCTGTTCTCAGCACCGACCACCTATGGACAGCTCCGCTGAAAGTGAAAGTGACTAGTTGTCATTGTGAAACAGAGTGCACAGTGGACCACAACCAAATACATCCTCTGTATTTAGCACACACACACACAGTGCAGCAGGGGGCAGCTATATTCAGCACCCAGGGGGCAGTGATGGGGGAGGTACCTTGCACAGGGTTACCTCAGGTCAACCTACTGCTGTGGGACTTGAACCCACAGCCTTCTGATCACTGAGGCCTGTTCCTTAACTGCTAGGCTTTTGCTGCACGGAAAGAAATAGTGTAAACTTGGTAACTTTACAGTCATTTCAGAAGATCAAGTTCACATGAATCATACACCATGTGGGAGTGTCATTTTTTTCTGCAGGCTAAAAAACAAATCAAACAAAACTTGTTCCCAGAAGTTTCAGCCGAAGGTAAGAGTTAAAACAT
>CM029382.1:22940379-22952879 GCA_017165825.1 Hepsetus odoe
ATGAAACAACAGTGTGATGGCATGTACAGCAGCACCAGCGACATTACTAGTGGTGCACTATGGTGATTGGTGCGGGTAAGCTAAACTAAAGAAGTAAGTCTTCAGCCGTGATTTAAAGACCGAGACTGAATCGGCATCCCGTACAGAAGCAGGCAAGCTGTTCCACAATCTAGGGGCCCTGTAACTGAAGGCTCGTGCTCCTATACATTTATTTATGCGAGGGACAATTAGGAGATCTTTATTCTGGGATCTAAGTGGGCGGTTAGGTGTATAGGTATTAAGCAGTTCGGTTAGGTATATTGGGGCAAGACCTTTAAGTGCCTTGTAGGTTAAGATAAGGTATAAGATGTTCTACTGGTGCTACTGGTGCTACTGGTGAAAGTGAAAGTGACCATTCCTGTCATTGAGGTCACAGCACAGCACACAGTGAACCACAACGAAATTGAGCCTCTGCATTTAACCCATGCAAACACCGTGCAGCAGTGGGCAGATATGAAACTGCCTGGGGAGCAGTGACGGGGACGGTACCTTGTTCAAGGGTACCTCAGGGCAAACTACTGGTAAGGGGTTTGAACCCACAATCTTCCAATCCTGTGGCCCCTAACTGCCTAACCACTAGGCCACCCCTGCCCCAGCTGCCCCAGCAGGTGGCTCTTGTTATACTGATGCACCATGTTCTGGTGCTACTCCAAATCCTTGTGGTGCCCTTTGTTATAGTGATGCCACATGTTCTAGTGGTGCACCATGTTCTTGTGGTGGCCCTTGTTCTACTGATGCACCATGTTCTGGTGCTACTCCAAATCCTTGTGGTGCCCCATGTTCAAATGATGCCCCATGTTCTAATGGTGCACCATGTTCTAGTTGAGTCACATGTTCTACTGGTACCCAATGTTCTAGTTGAACCCCATGTTCTAGTTGAGCCCCATGTTCTAGTGGTGCCACTTGCTCATGTGGTACTCCATGTTCTGGGGCTACTCCAAATCCTTGTGGTGGCCTTTGTTCTGGTGCTGCCCCATGTGCTATCTGAGTCCCATGTCCTACTGGTACACCATGTTCTAGCTGAGCCCCATGTTTTAATGGTGCCCCATGTTCTAGTTAAGCCCCATGTTCTAGTGGTGCCCCATGTTCTAGTGGTGCCCTAAATACTAACCACTCACCAGTAGGAAGAATCAGAAAGCCTAAACAAAAGTACAGAAATGAGTCACAAAGTTTCTGAAACAAACCGTTGTGAGTGACTGATGAGTGGTGGAGGAGCATGGTGGAGGTAATGTCATTGTTTGGTCTACATAGCTGCTTCTGAAACTCTCAATAATCCTCACTCTTGATGAAACTCATGGCAGCAGCAGAATTGTTTCTAAGATCTAGAGACACCACTTACAGGGGGAACTTTATCTGCAGCAAGATCATCCAAACCCACTGCCACGTTAACAGGACTCGGGGCAGAAGGTTGTGGGTTCGAATCCCAGACCAGTAGGTTGTGCTGAGGTACCCTTGAGCAAGGTACCATTCCCATCACTGCTCTTTGGGTGCTTTAAATAGCTGACCCCTGCTGCATATGTGTGTATGGGTGCTGTGTTGTGCTGTGCTTCCCAATGACAAGAATAGTTACTTTCACTTCAACAGGAGGGGAAAAAGTTTTGACATGGCCAGAAAGCCCAACATGCATTTCATCTCCTGACGAGAAGACTGAAGGGAGAAACCTCCCCAAAGCAAACAACAGCTGAAATATTCTGGGGTGAAAGCCTGAACCAAAGAAAACCAGAACCAAAGAAAAAAACACTTTGGTGAAGTCAGTGGGTCCCAGGCTGAAAAAGGGACATGAGAGCAACCTTCTCAGTTGAAAAAGCGGATGGTCAGATACACAAGGTCTGCAGATCTGTCCTCTCCTCTCATATTCATGTTTTAATCTCAAATCCAAATGTCTTCAGTACAAAGCAAAAACAAATAACTATTTCAGAACACACACACACACACACACACACACACATATCTTTGCATAGTGTGGATGTTGTGTAGTTATTGGGAAGTTTAAATATAATCAGTGTGGAATGAATGTGTCTGCGTTTCTGAGCGGCGGCTGTCGGAGGAGTGAAATCAGTGGAGTTCCTCTGGCGGAGATAATTGAAGGCGGACGCAGGAATGAAAAAGCCAAAAAATGAAATGAGGGGAAAATCACAGGGTTTGCACTCAGCTTTTTTTCTCTCTTTCACGCAGATGTGTGTGTGTGATGTGTTCACTCGTTCTTGGCCTGCGTATACCACAGAGACCACAAAACACAACCCCCCCCCCCCGAAACAGCACCTCTCTCTCTCTCTCTCTCTCTCTCTCTCTCTCTCTTTCTCTCTTATACTTTTGTATTTCCTTTTCTTCCTCTGTTCACTTTCTTTCTCTTTCTCTCTACATGTTCATTTAAATTTACACACACACACACACACACACACACACACCCACACCCAGTATCACTTCTCTCTCTCTTTCTTCCTCGCTGTCTGAGTGACCCCCCGTCTCGCTGGCTAAATATTACTCCTCCGAGGCATTCGCTTGGAACGTTCAGGAGATGGAGTGATAAAAGCAGAGCTGAAGGGTTAGAGAGAGGGAGAGAGAGAGAGAGAGAGAGAGAGAGAGAGAGAGAGAGAGAGAACTATAAGACTATATACAGGGAAAGAAAGAAAGAAAGAAAGAAAGAAAGAAAGAAAGAAAGAAGGAAAGAAAGAAGTGAGAATGCGATCAGGAAATTGAATAAACAGCAAAGAGAAACAAGAGAATCTGACTGTAAAAAGCGAGAAATAACAGAGAAAGAATAAGAGAATAAACAAGGGAGAAGAGAGGAGAGAGTATGAATTTGAAAAAGAGAGAAAAAGAAGGAAAGACAAAGACGAGCACAAAGCTCCACTCTGACTCCAGCAAGGTGGAGGTGGGGTACTGGTCTGGCTGGTGTTATTAAAGATGAGTTGGTTGGACCTTCTCAGGTTGAAGACTCAAAATCAACTCCCAAACCTGCTGCCAATGTTTAGAAGACGCTTCCTTCAAGCAGTGCTTCAGGAAAAAGAAGATCATGAATTTTATCAGGATGATGATCCATCATATGCATGGAAGTTCTCCACTGTGGCCAGTAAAGGCCTTAAAGATGAAAGAATAAAGACATGGCCTCCTTCCTCACCCAAACAAACCCTGTTGAGAACTTGTGGACCTTCTTAAACGGGAGACTTACAGGGAAGGAGAACAGTCCAGCTTTCTGAACAGAGTCTGGGAGGCTGTGGTGCTGCTGCACTAAAGGATCTTCAACAGATGAAGAAACTGACCGACTCCATGAACGGAAGGATCATGACTTTTAGTCACTGATTATATTTATTGTCAGAATGTCCTTTGTAAATTTTTATCTTAAAGAGATGGGAACATTTCGTTTTTTTATTTAGTTGTGTTATAATTCTGCACTAATAGTTGCACTAATAATTGTGCACACACACATGTATCCCGTGAGAATGTTCATACTCATGTCTCCTTTAAAACGTTTAGGTTTCAGGGTTTCTAACATTCTGGATTGACTGATAGTACTGGATTAGTTCCAGATTAAAAGTAATCCTCAAAATACTCACTCGTCTGTGTGATTGAGCACACAGTGTAGAGAGGGAGCAAGAGAATAGACAGCAGAAAGAACGAGAAAATAAACACCTAGAGAAAGAGGGATGTTGATTGATATAAACGTATCATGAAGAAATAAAATGATAAAGATTCAAAACTCCAGATAAAGAGCAGTGGCAAAATGACTCCTTATGTGACTTTTAGCTTACCTCAGAAGTGGGAAGTTGGATTTTTTAACTGTTTAAATTTCCACTTTAATTTATTTTTTGTTTTCATGGGCTGCTAGCATTTGCTAGCATTGCCTGTGTTAGCCAGGTGATTCAAGTTAAAAATGATACATCAGGCTGTGTTTTCCGGCACAAACACTCCAGCAACTTGTTCACAGACAGAAGTCGGATATGGACGCGTGTAGGACTGATTTTATGAGATAAAAATAGGACAGAAGAAGTGCTAATAAAAAGTATTTACTGCAGATCTCACTACTGTTACTCCATGGAGCGGCCATCTTGGAATTTGAGGTCGAGGTGGGGAATCCGACCTCGGAGAGCACCGTGGTTGTAATTTCCTACTAAGAGATTCGGCTTTTCCAGTTTACCTGGAAGGCCCCCTTTTAATGGACGTGTTTTTACACAATAAAAGTCCTGTTTAGTGATGGCAATAACGTTCTAGCAAGTTTTGGAAGGGTTCAATCCATGACAGACCTACAGCTGTCATGGTTATGCTCGAGAGGCAAGGCACTCACACGCAGGTCTAACTGGGACGTCGCTAGTTTCAAACCAGACAAAACACAACGCTGTAACCCACGGCAGACAAACATTGTTGACGGTGAACGGACAACACTGGGGTCGGACTGCAGGCTACCGGTGTGGTTCAGGTGCGGTGATCAGTGGGTGATAATTACGAGCACCGTGGAAAGCCCGGCCAGACCGGACACCCTGGCCTGGGTAACGTAGGGCGTGATATCACCCCCTCCAGAGGCTGCTCCTCCTCCGACGCCCATTCAGCGCTCCGACCCGCCGCCCTGGCTGGATGCTGTGGGGGTCTGCTGTGTCGAGGGGCCGACCTTCTCCGCTTGGGGGCAGGCTGCTGGGGTGGTTACGGTAGCCGTCGAGTTGAGGGTCGAGTATGTCCCGGCTTTGACTCCAACTGCGCTCCTCCGCCCAGAATCTCTCCTAATCCACTCAGGTATTGAAGCCCTCGACGCCGCCGGAGTCCAGAGCGCCGACCTTATGGCCACCCGCGCCGCGGACGATGACAGGTGGGGTTCAGCCTTCTCCCACCGTGCGCCAGGCCCCGGAACGCAGGGGCCCGAGGAGGGAAACGTGGAAAACAGGGGGTTAAGTGTGCGATCGGCAGGCTTGAGACGGTGGCGATCGGATTGACTTGGGCCTCTACTCGGAAAGGCCCAATGAACCGGGGGCTGAGTTTCTTACTAGGCAGCCTTAGCTTGAGGTCCTTTGCGGAGAGCCACACCCCGTCTCCGCCTGAAGTCGCCTTCGCCGACGCCTATCGCTTGTTAAGTGGAAGCGCGCACGCTCGCTCGATGTGTGTGTGGGCCTTCTCCACACTGCTCAGCCCTGGAACCAGGTGTCGATGCTCGACATCCGTGAGGTGTGGCATCCCAGGCAGAGGGGTGGTTGAAACCCCAACACACATTCGAACGGGGTTAAGCCTGTGAGGAATGGCGAAGGAATTTGTGCGCATTCTGCCCAGCAGAGGTACTCAGCTCCAGTCGTGCTGGGCCGGTGACAGCACGCCCGGAGGAACCTAGTCAGCTTCTGCACCCGCTCGCCTGACCATTGGTTTGGGATGGTAACCCAGGATAACGCAGAGGGAGGTCCCCAGTCGCCAAAGAAGGCCCAGACTTGAGAGTGGGGTGAACTAAAATTTGTCGATAAGATGTCTCTCGGAAACCGTATAATCGAACACGTGACGGAACAGAGCATCAGCGGCCCGTCGAAAGCAGACGGAAGAGCAGCAGCGATGAATTCCACATCCTTTGAAAATCGGCCCACCACTCACTAAGATGCACGTGCCCCCCCGGAATGGGGAGATCCGTGGCCAAATGATGGCCACGCGGAGTCCACGGATGGGTAGGCAATTTAGGGGTAATAATCATCGCTGGCAAATCACGAGGTGACTTAGTTTAAAGTACAGGGGTGGAACAGGGAGCGACCAGAACCCGAACATCGCCCTGCGTGGCCACCAGTATTTTCTTGCTCAGCTGTTCCCCTGTGCGACGAATGCCAGGTGCCCTGGAGTCGGAGAAGTGTGGACCACTTTACTAACCGGATGCGTGGCGTTCGCACGAAGATCCGATCAGGCGGCACTTGATGGGACGGAGGCAGCCTCAGCTTCTGCCGATGTCCCGCTCGATGTCCCATTGCATCGGGGCTGCAATACCGCTGGGGGCTAATATTGCTCCTGGCCAAGCACACCTCCCGCTGGCTCTCGGCGGCGGAGAGAGCGCCGCCGCCTTGTTATTCTTAGTACCAGGCGTGCAGGTCAGGTGAAATCAAAACGGGTAAAACAGAGCCCATCGAAGCCTGGGGCGGCTGGGAGCCGTTTTTGCCAGCCGGATATATTCGAGATTATGGTCGGGTGAGGACCGTGGAAGGGTGCTTTGCGCCTCCAGCCAGTGCGCCGCCACTCCTCCAGTGGCGCCTTTTACCGCCAAGAGTTCTCGTTGCCGATGTCGCAGAATTGACCGCGTTAACTTTACGAGAAGAAGCACAGGGAAAAGCTCCTCGGTTGCTCCGCATTGTGACAGCAGACCGCCCCAGACCACCGATGCATCGACTCACCACAACGGCCTATCTGGGTCTGGCAGCCGTAGGATAGGCGCTAAGTGAACTTCAATTTGAGGTCTAGAAAGGCCGCTGTGTTCTCAGGCGCTCAGCCGAAAGGGAAGGTTTTCCTTTAGCAGGCGAGCAAGGCTGTCGCGGGTACCAAAGTTTTGAACAACGCTTATAGAAATTGGGCGAACCCAAGAAAGCTTTGGTAACTGTCTGATGGTGCGGGGTTCGCCAGCTGGTAACAGCCGTCATTTTGTTCTTCCATCTCGATTCCCTTTGGCCCGATTCGGTAGCCCAAAAAGGAAACCTCTGTGAGATGGAACTGGCACTTCTCCGCCTTGACGTACAACCCATGCTTTCTGAGAGGCGGAAAGCGACCTGGCGCATCGGGTGACATGGAGTCGAGTTCCTGAATAAATCAGGGATGTCGCCCGCGTAGGCTTGCATTACAAACCGACTCCAACATGTCCTCAGATCGCCGCGATAAACGATCGGAAGACCGAGGGGGAAGTGAGGCCATACGCATTACTCTGTACATATAATGACCTGTCGCCGCGGTTAAAGGCCGTTTTCCACTGCCGCCTTCCCGAATCTCACCAGGTTGTACGTGACCGCGGAGATCCAATTTGCAAACGGTTCTCAAAGTTGCTCGAGGCTGACGGAACTAGTGGGAGAGGGTAGCTGGAATTTAACTGTGACGGCATTCAGTCCCTTTAAAATCGATGCAGGTCGAGTCCACCCTTCTTCTTGCACGAAGAAAACCTCGCGTTGGCGATGTGGACGGTACGGCGAACCCCTGCCTAAGGGCCTTCAGTAATATACTTCCTCCATCGCCTTCGCCTCGGGCCCGAGAGCTGATAGATGCGCAGAGCGAGGAGGAGTGGCCCTGGCTTGGAGTTCAACGCACAGTCCCATGGCCGGTGAGGAGGAGCAGTGACCTTTGCACTGAACACCTCACTCATTGAACGGTATTCGATCGGGATAGACAATGGAATGTGAGTTGTGCGGGCTCTCCACAGATCGTGGAGAGGCACGTGGAGTGAAGCTGCTACAGTGCAAAGAGCACCGGGACCAGGACCTGATTTCCTGTTCCCAGTCTAGGACTGTTGTGGACCTCGTGCCACTGGATGCCCAGTACGACCTGATCTGAAAGCTGCAGTACGAACAGGGACAGCAGCTCTGTAGTGACAGCTGAACGGTGAGTGACCTGGGTGACCTGTGACACCTTCACCTGGGTTCAGCTGCCTCCCATCAGGCTGCCCTCACGGACACGGTGTGTGATAGGGGGACATGAGTGGACGTGCAGTTGGGTAGCTGATCAGGGAGATGAAGTTGCCAGCCGACCCAGGAACCTAATCAATGCTGAAACATACAAACAGACATCAGCACAGCTGCATAGACACGAACAGAAAATTGGTGAGCTATCCCCGGAAGCCGTGGTTTAATTACTGCAAAGTTTGGCTGCCAGGGCGCAGTCCCGCCATGTCCTGGCTCGCCACAGCACAAGCAGAGCCCATTGTGGAGCGGCGTGGCGCTCTCTCTGCCCCAGAGAGGTGAATCCGGCCCAGATCCATGGGCTCAGGGGGACTGCGGTCGTTGCGTGGACTGACGGCCGTGAACCCGGGGGGCGCTGCTGCGCGGCTTGGCCTCACGCGGCCCGGTGCTGCTTATGCTGGTTTGTCGAATCGCCAGGGTGAAGAGTCTGTCCAGGCTTTAATCCCCTCGTCTCGGACAGGCTTAGCTCGCTGAATGTCCCGCGTGAAGGCCGGCCCGAAACACGCTTGGCGAAGCAGGGTCGCTCTCCAACCGCTGCTGTCGCGTAATGCGAAGTCGGCGGGCACTCCGCGACGAGCCGTTCCCGTTTGGCGCGCAGCAAGCGATCCTGACTGACCGCGAGCCGGGTGACGGGAAACCGCCCGGTGCCGGACGGTGTCGCCATCGTGATAAAAGCTCACTGCGGCCCCGCCAACGCTTTCGCCCAGACCGGGCCGCTCCCCACTCAGCCGCGCGACCGCAAGCCTCCGATCACCGCTTTATCTTCTACCGCTAACCAGGAAATTGTCCAAAGTGCATGTCAACGTAACCAAATGCCGTGACATCGCATACTCCGTCGCCGCGTGAGCTGCCTCTGGTAGAGCGGCGTGGGCTTACCGCGGGGGCGGACGGTTGGGCTAAAGGCGTGGAGGGCGGAAAGGCCACGGCGCTGCCCCGTCCGAGATGGTTAGCCGCCCAGTTGGTGCTGGATGCCCATCCTGGAAGTCACTACCAAGGATCCTCGTGATCTCGGATCCCAGGCCGGGCTCCATGTCCCAGCCATTTCGCCCGGGAAACCCCACCGCGCTTTGCTGCTCGGCGTCCGCTCATCTGTCATGGTTATGCTCGAGAGGCAAGGCACTCACACGCAGGTCTAACTGGGACATGTTTATTTCCAAACTATGACACAAACACAACGTTGTAACTCACGGTGCAGACAAACATTAAGGACGGTGAACGGACAACACTGGGTCGGACTGGCAGGCTATTTGTGTGTGGTAGTTCAGGTGCGGGTGATCAGTGGTGATAATTACGAGTGCTCGTGAAAGCCCGGTCAGTACTCCGGGGACGGGGACCTCTCCCCTGGCCTGGGTAACGTGGTGGGCGTGACAACAGCCAACATTGCTTTAGGACTAAATGACCCCTTATGACTCATACAAATAATACAGACTACGTTTTAGCAGCTAATAAGCTAGCTTTAATCATCCTGCACATGTCCTGCACAAAACTTTTTTAATGTTTCATTTTGTTAAATATTTAAAGTCCTCCTGTGTTTCACTGTTTAGCCGGGCAGTCTTGCTGTTAGCCTTGCTCTCAGTGAACCTACATGTATCTTCTATGCTATTGTATGTAATGTAGATGATGGGAACAGTGGCTTATTGCTTTTCACCCTTAAAACCTCTTTCCCAGTCCACAGCCCCCTTTTTTTCATGATCTTATGATTATTTTTCAATTAAATTTGCCATGAAGTTGCAAACGGTACGAACAGCAGCAAGTAGAGACTGGCCTTCTGTTTAGCCCTGACCTAAAAGATGGTTAGGCAGCAAGAGTTGGAGCTGGTAAGGGTGTGTGTGTGTGTGTGTGTGTGTGTGTGTGTGTGTGTGTGTGTGTGTTGACACTGATTTATTGGACTATTTCGCAGCAGTGTCCGCTATAATGGGACAGGATGAATGGTTGACCCTTCTCTCTCAGAGAGATAACTGCATGGTAGTCTGTCCGTGTGTGCGTGTGTGTGTGTGTGTGTGTGTGTGTGTGTGTGTGTGTGTGTGTGTTGAGAAGGAGAGAGCACAATGTAGTGTGTAAATGGCAGCTGTGGCCTGCAGAATTACTAATGGAAAGTGTGTATACATGCCAGTGTGTGTTCTGTTGTTGATACCATCTCATCTTTATCTATCTAGACCAGTGGTCCTCAAGGTTCCACATTTTGGTGCCCATCAGGCCCACGTAATAATGAAATGACAAGTGAACACCATAGCTATAGGCGTTAGAGACCACCAGGGGACGCACTATTGCTCTACGGCTCCTGCAGGGTATGCTCTGTATTAATGTCCCACTAGATGTTTCTTCAGGATCAAAAACATCTATGCAAATAAAGGTGCCTCAGCGATAGTGACACCTCTATGGGGTTTAAAGTGCTATGTTAGCTCCATCTTTCATACTGTGGTGTGGCAGCTCTGCATAAACTGACCTGCGAAAAAATATCTTCACTTTGGATTGCAGTTTTTCTGTAAGTAGTTTGGTAAAACTTTAGTAAAACAAAAATATGCTAGAAAAAGAGAGTCTAACCAATGGAGTAGTCACATTATAAGGTAAGGTAAGTCTTTTTTTTTCATCCTCTAAAACCATGACGCCTCAAAAAGCACTGTAAGCGTAAGATTAGTATGTTTCTTTTCAGAAAAATCGGTCTCAATCAGAATTTTCCATTTTTAAAAAAAATTACATTTTTCCATCCACTTTGCTGACTGAAGATACTTTGCTGCATAGTCTTAGTGGCATTCTTTGGACTTTAAATGACAGATAAATGGTGGCCTAGTGTTTAAGGACTAGGCATCAGGATCGGAAGGTCATGGGTTCAAATCCTGGACCAGTAGGTTGTCCTGAGGTACCCTTGAGCAAGGTACTGTCCCCATCACTGCTCCCTGGGCCCTGGAAATGGCTGCGGACTGCTACATGGTGTGTGTGGGTTAAATACAGAAGATGTATTTCATGGTGGTTCACTGTGTGCTGTGTTTCACAATGACCAATAGTCACTTTCACTTCCCTTCAGATGGATATTGCTGGACAAATGTATAAAATCAAGCAACGAGTCAAGACATTTGGGACAATTCTGTGCTTCCAACTTTGTGGGAACAGTTTGGGGAAGGCACTTTTCTGTCCCAGCATGACCCCACCCCAAAAAGCAAGGTACATAAAGACAGATAAAGAGTTCTGACCTCAGCCCAAATGCTTTTCCAGGAGAGTAGAAACCTTCATAGTGGAGAATCTCTATATCCATGCCTATGGATTTAGAATGGGTATATTAAAATTTTGTAGAAGCATGGCCAGATGTCCCAATACTTTATAATAGTTAATTGAGTAGAGTAAATTTATATAGAATTGGTAAAGAGCTGGTAAAATGAAACCATATTCTAAGGGGATGTTTCATTTGTATCCAGTCTAACAAAACAAAAACTAACTAACAAAAACCATCAACTAATAACAAGAAGTAATAAAGTAAGTAGTTGTAGGACAACAGGGGCAAGTTACACATCCATGTGTTTCATGTGTTTCAGTGGGACTGGACTGGACCGAAAGAGTTGGGATGGGATGAAATGCGATGGGATTGGACTGGACTGGACTAAAGTGGACTGAATTAGGCTGGAGTTATTTGGATTGGATTGAATTGGATTGGCCTGGATTATATTAT
This sequence comes from Hepsetus odoe, assembly GCA_017165825.1. NCBI lineage: Eukaryota > Metazoa > Chordata > Actinopteri > Characiformes > Hepsetidae > Hepsetus > Hepsetus odoe. The sequence continues at coordinate 22,951,696 of CM029382.1, forward strand.
ATTATATTATATTATATATTGGACATTTTTTAAGAAAACTCCAGCATTTCTGTATCTCCACAATATTTACATTTTGCCCAGATACAAGCATTCATTTTCTAGTCCACCGATTTTACACAGTACCCATGTTTGGTGACCCACTGTTTTCTGTTTGCTGTGTATACAGTGACGCCAACAGCACTTTACTTCTATATATATATTTGTGGCAGTGATCTTCATACCAGTCCTACGGGCTCCCCAGTTAGTCCAGATGCTTGATCCTTGTGCATTCTAAGTTAAACTGGAAGATCTTGTGGCCCTGGTGGACCACCATTCAATGGCTTAAGCAGATTATACGACCTTTAAAACAAACTACACCACCAAAAAGCAGACCCGAAATGAAAGAGGATATGCTGACCCCGGTTTCAGTGAGGCTGAAGGTGAGACTGGACATTGAGAATGCATAATGTTGGGCTACTAAAGTAAACATCAATTAACTATAAGCGCCTTTCCATCTAGGAGCAGACAAGTTGAATGTGGTCTCTCCATTATAAAAATATTACGTGGACCACTGGGCTAGACTCATTCCCATTTACTTGCACTTCTGAAACCCTTCATTCCTTCTCTCTTTCTCCTTTTCTGACAGTCAGTTTCTCTTTTTTTCTCTCTCTCTCTCAGTGGTTAATGGGAATGAAATGGGCTAGCCTGTGGGTGGAGAGAAGGATAGAGGCAGTTTGTGTGTTTGTGTGTGTGTGTGTGTGTGTGTGTGAGTGTGTGAGTGTGTCAGAGAGACGGATAGGCAGGCGAGCAGGCTTCCCCCCTGTGGGAGTTTCTCCATGCTCGATGACCATGGTTTGTGTTGTAGCAACAGGCCATAGCAACAAGCCCTGGAGACTGCTGTCACATTAAAACTGACCCCAGATCAGCCCAAACCCTTGAACCCTTATTATGATCCGTTAAAGAAAACTGGCTTAGAATCAGTCATTGCTTCGCTTCACTCCATTATACAGAGGGCAAGCCTTTCCAACTCCATAACACACTCTGCATTTCACATTGTGCCTTGGCTCGGACACACACACTCACCAGAATCTTTATTGTAGCCACAAAGTGAAAGTGAAAGTGATTGTTTGCCATGATTAACATAGCACAGCACGCAGTGAACCACAGGCAAATCCATACATTACACCCATACACACCATGCCGCA
>CM029382.1:22955379-22995379 GCA_017165825.1 Hepsetus odoe
AAAAGTTCTTTTAATGGCATCTGTCAAAGTGTCGGAATCCTTTCTAGTCCTCCTCAATCTTAGTACAGCATTTGACACCATAGATCACAATATCTTACTGCACAGACTAGAACAGGAACAGCCCTCTCCTGCTTTAATTCATGACCAACCGCTATCAGTTTGCAAAAGTAAATGATGAAACATCAGTTCGTACAAAAGTTAGTTATGGATTCCTGCACGACTCTGTCCTAGGCCCCCTTCTCTTCATAATATACATGCTCTCTCTGGTTTCAGTAATTCAGAAACAGAGTGGAATCAGCTTTCACTGTTACGCTGATGACACACAATTATATATCTCAGCTAAACCTGAAGACAAACTTTAATTAAAAAAGATTGAGGATTGTATAGGTATAGGACGTCACTCAATTTTCTGATGTTAAATTCTGAAAAGACAGAGGTTCTTTTGCTAGGTCACAGAATTGCTAGAGACAAACTTTCAGGTTTAATGCTAATGCTAATTTTACAGTTAATCTTAAGTGAAAGTGACTATTTTTGTCATTGCGAGGTCACAGCACAGCACACAGTGAACCACAACAAAATTGGATCTCTGCATTTAACCCATGCAAACACCGTGCAGCAGGGGGCAGCTATGAAAGCGCCCAGGGAGCAGTGACAGGGAAGGTAACTTGCTCAAGGGTATCTCAGGGAAACCTACTGGTAAGGGGTTTGAACCCACAATCTTCAGATCCTGTGGCCGACTCCCTAAACACTAGACCACCCCAAGAGTGCCTTAAGCACTCTGTCCAAAGCCTGGGTGTCACAATTAACTCAGATCTATCTCTAAATACACACACTGGAAACATTACTAAAATAGCTTTCCTTCATCTTAGAAACATTGCTAAACTTAGAAGTTCACTCACACTACATGAGGCAGAAATACTGATACACACATTCATCACCTCAAGACTAGATTACTGTAATGTCCTGTTGTCAGGATGTTCCAGTAAGAGCCTTCATAAACTCCAGTTAGGCCAGAATGCTGCAGCTAGAGTCCTCACTAGATCCAGAAAGTTTGATCATATTAGCCCGATATTATCCAGACTTCACTGGCTTCCTGTGAAATTCCACATTGACTATAAAATTTTACTGCTTACTTACAAAGCCCTAAACAGCCTCACGCCTGAGTATCTCTCTGAGCTTATCTCCAGTTATGAACCTTCACACTCACTTAGATCTCAGGTTTTATAACAGTTCCCAGAGTTTTGAAAACAACAACAGGGGGAAGTGCTTTTCATTCAAGGCCCCTTTCTCTGGAACAGTCTTCCAGCTGCTGTCCGGGACTCAGACACACTCTCAGTATTTAAGTCCAGACTAAAAACTTACTTGTTTAGCTAGGCTTTTAGTAAATAACTCTCCTGTTAGTCAAGAGGTGCAGATCCAGAGGTTTACAGATACAGAGAATTACAGTAAACTGGGATGTTGGTGCTGCCAGCCCACCGCTCTCACGCCATCACTCAGGCTTGTTGACGATGGTGTGGGGGGCCGCCAGTGTCTCAGGGTGCGCTCATGTTTGTAAAACCATTGGTTCTATCCTTTCTAGTCAGACTGTAATAGCGAGTTTGCCAGAGTCACAGTCCTGCAGTCTATAAATTAATGGTTTGTACAATGTGAGTCCAAAATAGATCAAATTCCTTTCTCTCTGTTTGAGATGGACGGCTGTCCACCAGCTGTATGGTGGACAGCTTAGGTATTTCTGGAAATCAAGTCCATCAATCACTGTGAGAGTTTCCTGAAACTCCATACGAGCTAATCCACCGAGTTGATGAAACCACTATCATCAGATTTCTCTCCTCACCTGAACTCCAGATCAGCTCCATCAGACTAGATCATCTGCAGGAGCTGCTGCCACTAAGAATAACAAAAGCTTCAACCAGTTGGGCAGAACCACCACGCTCACCAAACCTCCAACTACAGACACTAACGGACTCTTTTACTGGAACTCATGCCTTACTGGAAGTTTTCTCTTTATTGATTAATTGTGAAATGCATTTTCTTTTTCTTTCCTTCCTTCTTTGTTTCTGGTGTCACCCAGAGGAGGATGGGTTCCCCTTTTGGGTCTTGGTTCCTCCCAAGGTTTCTTCCTCATGTTTTTCCTTGCCTCTGTCACCCTTGGATTACTCGATTGGGGCTCGTACCTGGAATCTGTAAAGCTGCTTTGTGACAACAGTTGTAAAAAGCGCTTTACAAATAAAACTGACTTGACTTGACACGTCAAGAGGAGAGAGGATTATTTCAGGGGAAGGATGCTGAGGATGGAGCTGCCAAGAAAGAGGAGAAGAGGAAGACCAAAGAGGAGGTTTATGGACGTGGTGAGAGAGGACATGCAGACAGTTGGAGTGAAAGAGGAAATTACAGAAGAGAAGAAGACAGACATGGATGATCCTCTCAGTGACCCATAACAGTAGCAGACTCCTTACTTTAGTTTAAAATCCATATGAAGGAGATTAATTATTTAAATTTTCAGTAGATTGTTTTTACTGGAGTTGAGGTTTGAGGCTTTAATAGTCTTTAATTCTATTAATATGGAGTGAGATTCAGTTCACTTTCAGCACAGACAGACGCCCCAGACGTCCTTCAGAGGAGACACGTCTCACTTTACACTCTCAGTACATTCCTGTACTTTTACTGTACACTCTCAGTACATTCCTGTACTTTTACTTTACAGTCTCAGTACATTCCTCTACTGTGAATCCTTTTCACACAACTATCATTATATGGTGGTTGAAGGTTTGGGCTTCATGTAAATCAGCTCTATTAAAGCTGATTGTTATTTTCCTGTTAGTGGAGTTTAGTTTAGATTATTTTCCTATTAGTTCCTGTTTTTACACTTGGATAAATAAAATAATCAAATCAGACTTTAATAAACAGCAGGTAAAATGTTGTTGAGGCTGAATTACTGACTCTGATGCAGCCACACTGGAGGCTGGTAGTATATGAGTTATCGAGGACGAGTGTGTGTGTGTGTGGTGTGTGTATGAGAGTGTGTGTTTATGTGTATGTGTGTGTGTGTGTGTGTGTGTGTGTGAGAGAGAGAGTGTGTGTGTATGTGTGTGTGTGTGTGTTAGACTGAGAGAGTAGAAGGGTTGGTGTGAAGTCAGACATGTCGAGAGAGTAGTGTAGTGCTTATCACAGTGAGCACACACAGCTCAGCGCGTGCACACACACACACATACACACAAACACACACACACACACACACACAGTGAAAAAGCGAGAGCAATGAGGAGCCTAAAAGTTGACCTTGCATCAGAAAGAGTGGAAGAAAGAGGAGCAAGGGAGGCGGAAAGAAAGAAAGAAAGATAGAAAGAAAGAAAGAAGCAAACAAACAAACAATTAAACAGGAATATGAAAAGAGAAATCCAAGTGTAAGCAGAAAAGCAGAAGACGAAGAGAATAAATTAGAGAGAAAAGAGGTTGAGCACTGTGCAGGAGAAAGAAAGAAAGAAAGAAAGAAAGAAAGAAAGAAAGAAAGAGTCAGAAGTGTGTGTTTTGTGTGTGTGTGTGTGTGTTTAGTCAGCAGCTTCATGACCCTTGTAGGTCAAATGAGGAAAAGAGATGAGAAAAAGAGGAGAAAAGGAGAAAGGAGAAAAAGAGGAGTGCATGGAGGCAAAGCCGTTAATCAGCTCGGTGGGATGTCTGGAGTATTTTTGTTTGTTGATTTTGTGTGTAAACATGAGTGTGTCCTGCATAGCCAATCAGCTTCATCTTCAATCACAACATGAGATAGGTATGAATCACCATGATATCACACACACACACACACACACACACACACACACACACACACACACACACACAAATCCAATCTTCAGAATTTACACCTGTGAATCACCAGTCCTAGGCAGGTAGTCTCCGTTACCTAGCGACCAGTGGAGAGGCGGGAAAGTTTCATAATTTAAGCAATCCGAAAGGGTGTGTGTTAATGTGTGTGTGTGTGTGTGTGTGTGTGTGTGTGTGTAAGAAACCTGATCAGTGTGTTCTTTACAATATTTCTACATTAATCTGGATGTTAATGTGCTTAATTATTGCATACTGTACCTATTTACGTATTGTTACTATGGCAACAATATATACATAGTTATCTTTTTTTTTATCTTTGTGTTGAGATTTTTTGGGGAAAATTTCTATTGGTCTGCCCATCTGAAGGATTCGTGTGGAGTGAACAAACAAACAAGCAAACAAACAAACAAACAACAGCAACAAAGGAGTTCCAAGAATTTTGAGTGACATGCTATTGAGTCACACTATTGCTTTTGCATACATGTGATGGTGAAGGGAGAGAGAGAGAGAGAGAGAGAGAGAGAGAGAGAGAGAGAGAGAGAGAGATAAAGATGATCTGTGATATGTGGAACATATGGAGCACCTCCATCAAAGAAATTACATGCAACATCCATACGAAGCCATCTGTCCGATACCCTCCATCTCTGCCTGTTTCACTCATAGGTTTTCCCCCTTCGTGCTGCCAAAAGACCTCCGACCCATCGAGGTTTGGACTCCACAAGACCTCTGAAAGTGGTACCAAACCGTCAGCAGGTTACAGGAACGTGGTGAGACCCCGCTCCTCACATCATTCCTGTCTGCAGTGTGGCAGGACCTAATTCTGCTGAGACAAGCCCCGCCCCTTTAAGCAATAGCGAATGAAGGGGTAAACTCGTTCTGTAGGTAAGCAAAGTACCATCCCCATGAGTGCCAGGAATGAAAGTGGACAGGGGTTCTCTGACCGGTCTGCAAGCTGTGTTCTGTAAAGTGCACTATATAGCACACTGTTGATAAACTACACAAAACTCCATTCTACTACACCTTTCTGATAACAGAGTATGTATGTAATTATTAATAAAGTCAATTATTCTGCACTATGGAACACTTATTAAATGAGCTATTAAATTGTTCTCAGTTAATAAAGGACGCTATACTCCACTATATCATTCTTTAAGATTCGGATTCAGATTCTGGAACCAGAAACCTCCAGCAGGACCTGCCATGTCGCTCTGACCCGCCGTCTAGACATCGCAGCGCGGTTCTTTTCAAAGCAAATCAGATCCTTCCAGGCCTGACCATCCACTCGTCACCTGATGTATCCACCCACTGGCAGCAGCCGCAGTAAAGAGATAATCACTCTCGTTCACTCCTCCTGTCAGTGGGTTTAAAGCTGTGGCTGATCACTGAACACACCTTTCCCTCCGTTTGTTCTTTTTCATGTCCGGCCCTTTACCTCTTCTTTCTCGAACTCTCTCACACACTTGTTCTGCTGGTGTTCTTCCAACCGTCCTCTAATTGCTCACTCATTGTCTTTTTCATTTCACTCTCTCTCTCTCTGTAATTACTGTCCCCCTCTGATAGGATTGTTTTTTTCTCAGGTGAACGTGCCCAGTTTGCATCGTTGCTGGAACGGCCCAGTGTTAAATTATGACTTCTGCTCAACAGCAGAACTGAACAGGAGATAAAATTGAAAATGAGAGAGAGAGAGAGAGAGAGAGAGAGAGAGAGAGAGAGAGAGAGAGAGAGCAGAGAGAGAGAGAGAGACAGAGCGAGAGAGAGAGAGAGAGAGACAGAGAGAGAGAGAGAGAGAGAGACAGAGAGAGAGAGAGAGCAGCTTAATTGTTTGTGTTTGTTTGTTTGTTAGTGTTGTTTGTAATTGGTGCGCTGACTGTGAGACCGTGAGTAAGTCGCTTGAGCTGCTCATGCAGAAAAGCCATGTTCAGTAATTGAACGTCTCCCATGCCACACACACACACACACACACACACACACACACACACACACACACACACACACACACACACACACTGTAGCATGTACAGTTCGGTCCATAAATAATTGGACAGAGGCAACTTTTTTCTAATGTTGGTTCTGTATATTACCACAATGAAAGAAATGAAAGAACCCAGATGCAGTCTAAAGAAACTAAAGCTTTTTTAAAGCACAGTCCTTTCATTTCAGGGCCTCAAAAGTAATTTGACAAATTAAGTAACTGAAAATGAAATGTTCATTTCTAATACTTGGTTGAAAACCCTTTGCTGGCAGTGACAGCCTGAAGTCTTGAACTCATGGACGTCACCAGATGCTGGTTTCCTCCTTTTTAATGCTCTGCCAGGCCTTTACTGCAGCGGTTTTCAGTTGCTAGTTGTTCATGAACCTTTCTATCCGAAGTTTAATCTTCAACATGTGAAATGCTTCACAGTTGGATTCAGATCAGATGACTGACTTGGCCATTCAAGAATCTTCCACTTCTTTGCTTTAATAAACTCCTTGGTTGCTTTGGCTGTATGTTTTGGGTCATTGTCCATCTGTATTATGAAATGCTACCCAATCAGTTTGACTGCATTTAGCTGGATTTGAGCAGGCAGCGTGTCTCTGAAGTCCTCAGAATGAATTCTGCTGCTTCTGTCCTGTGTCTCATCATTGATAAACATTAGTGTCCCAGTGCCACTGGCAGCCAAGCATGCCCAAGCCATCACACTGCCTCCGTCGTGTTTTACAGATGATGTGGAATTTTTGGATCATGAGCTGTTCCATGTTCTCCATACTTTTTTCTTGATCTTGGTTGATCTTGGATTCATCTGTCCAAAGAATGTTTTTCCAGAACTGTGCTGGCTTTTTTTGATGTTTTTTAGCAAAGTCCAATCTAGCCTTTCTATTCTTGAGGCTTAGGAGTGGCTGCACCTTGCAGTGCACCCTCTGTATTTACATTTACATTTACGGCATTTAGCAGACGCTCTTATCCAGAGCAACTTCCACATCCTGATTAGAGGGACAGTGCCCCAGGAGCAACTTGGGATTAAGGGTCTTTCTCAGGGACCCAGTGGTGGGTACTGGAGATGGGCTTCGAACCTGGGACCTCTTGATCCAGGGAACTGTAGGCAAGTACCCACCACTAGACCATCGCCACCCTACAAAGGCACTGCTGTGGTTCAAACCCAGGGTCTCCTGTTTACTAGACAGGCGCTATAACCATTTATGCCACAGCACCGTATTTACTTTCTTGGGGCAGCGGTGGCCTAGCGGTTAGGGTGTTAGCCACATGATCGGAGGATCGGGGGTTCAAACCCCTTCCCAATAGGTTGCCCTGAGGTACCCTTGAGCAAGGTACTGTCCCCATCACTGCTCCCCGGGCGCTTTCAATAGCTGCCCACTGCTGCACGGGTTTGAGTGTGCATGGGTAAAATGCAGAGGTCCAATTTCGTTGTGGTTCATGTGTGCTGTGCCGTGACCTCGCAATGACAAGGGTAGTCACTTTCACTTTCATTAGTCTTCTCTTAATGGTAGACTTGGATATCGATACGCCGACCTCCTGGAGAGTGTTGTTCACTTGGTTTGGCTGTTGTGAAGGGGTTTCTCTTCACCATGGAAATAATTCTGTGATCATCCACCACTGTTGTCTTCAGTAGATGTCCAGGTCTTTTTGCGTTGCTGAGTTGCGTTGCTGGTCCATCTCAGGATGGACCAAACTGTAGATATTGCCACTCCTAATATTGTAGCCATTTCTCTGATTTTTCTGTTTTCACAGCTTAAGGATGGCTTTTTCACCTGCATGGAGAGCTCCTTTGACTGCATGTTGCCTGTTCACAGCAAAATCTTCCACACGCAAGCACCACACCTCAAATCAACTGCAGGCCTATGATAATGACATAATGAAAGAATTACCCACACCTGCCCATGAACTAGCGTTTGAGTCAATTGTCCAATTATTTTTGGTCCCTTCATAAAGAGAGTGGCACATGTTAAGGAGCTGGAGCTCCTAAACCCTTCATCCAGTTTGAATGTGGATCCCTCAATGAAGCTGAGAGTCTACACATCATGTCCACGTCCATTATAGAACTATCATTGGAATATGTTTCAGTAAACAGGTACCAAAACGAAACTTGTGTCAGCGTCCAGATATATATGGAACTAACTGTATGTGTGCTCTGGACTGTTCACATGGAAACTGAATGTAAACGGAACACACTTTTTAATTAATATAAAGCTGTAGTAAAATAGTGAATAAAGCAGTTTATTAGCAGAAACGTGTAATAAAGTGAATTTCAATGTAGTTAATTATCAAAAAGGTTTGGTAAAGCATACTGTGGTGTTTCAACGAAAAGGTGTAGCATAGTGAAGTATACCATAGGGAAGTATACTGTAGTATTTCCAGAAAAAATGTAGTTTTTGGAGTATACTGTTGTTTGTCAAGAGAAAGGTGGAAAATAATGGACTATATTATAGTTTATCAGCAGAAAGGTAGAGTTTTATGGAGTATACTGTAGTTTATCAGCAGAAAGGTGGAGTATAGTGGAGTATATTACAGTTTATCAGCAGAAAGGTGGAAAATAGTGGACTATATTATAGTTTTTCAGCAGAAAGGTGGAGTTTCATGGAATATACTGTAGTTTATCAGCAGAAAGGTGGAGTATAGTGGAGTATACTGTAGTTTATACATTTACATTTGTGGCATTTACATACGCTCTTATCCAGAGTGACATCCATGTCCTAATTACAAGGACAGTCCTCCCTGGAGCAAGTAGTGGCTCAGGAACCCAAAGGTGGTAGTGGATGGGATTCAAACCTGTGACCGCTTGGTTGATAGATCCATAAGCAAGCGTCCTACCACCTGACCACCCCAGTAGTTTATCAGCAGAAAGGAGGAGTATAGTGGAGTGTCCTGTAGTTATTCATAATGTTCCTTCCCTGAAGAAGCGAGAGCTTGTCGAAGACTGAGTTGGAGTTCGGCGGAGTATACTTCGGGTCTGGCACAAACTCGAGGACAGAGGGGGGTGAGAGACGGACGAGCGCTGACACTTTTACGACGCTGTGTTTGTTCTTCAGGCCGAGCAGAAAATGGTGCTGTCACATAAAGCTCGACGAAGCAGAGACAGAGAGAAAAAGAGACGAGGAGGGAGAGGCGAGAAAGGGACAGTGAAAGAGAGAGGCCGCAGTGTATCAAGTCGTCCACTCGCTCAACGTATACCGATATATAACTTACTTCCATTAGGCCATAAATTGCACCGGATTGAAAGAGACAATATGCTAATCTGGAAATTAATGGAGTGTGACACAGCAGCCGAAGAGCACTTACAATATCGTTTATTTCATCAGCATGCGTTCCCAGCAACCAGCTCGTCCATGGAGGTTGACGTATCGGTTACGCTGACCGATGAAACGGCTGCCTGCATATGCAGAGCACTCTGTATGTTATTTAAGGCGCATGTTTTAAGCCCTTGGTGATGAATTATGCTCTGCATCGAGGCCATATTGCTGGATTTGAAAGTGGGAGAACCTCATTTTGTGCACTTCATATAAAAATTCATACGCTTGCACGCACACTGGGAACAGTGAGCAGTGAATTTGTCTTCTGCCTATAATCCATCCTGCACACACACACAGACAACACACACCTGGAGAGGTGGGCTACAATATGGGGTTATGGGGTCGTGTGTCTCACCCTTGGACACCCGGATACTGCTACCTCGTTTCTCCAACTGGACGGTGGAGTTCAGACGTGTGTTGAGTGTGTGTCCGTGACGGGAGAACTAGTAGAGACGGTGATGAAAGTGAAGCGGTGAAGTTCATGTTGATTATTTTCAGTAGATTGTTTTTATTGGAGTTGAAGTTCGAGGCTTTAATAGTCTTTAATTCTATTAATATGAAGTGAGATTCAGTTCACTTTCAGCACAGACAGACGCTCCAGACGTCCTTCAGAGGAGCCACGTCTCACTTTACACTCTCAGTACACTCCTGTACTTTTACTGTACACTCTCAGTACACTCCTGTACTTTTACTTTACACTCTCAGTACATTCCTGTACTTTTACTTTACACTCTCAGTACATTCCTGTACTTTTTACTTCATAATACTCTGTAATTTTTAAGGAAAGTAGTTCCATCACTACTTTACTCACAAGTATCTGTTTCTATACTTAAAGAAAGTGCACTTTTGTCTGCTTCTGCTAAGAGGTGTATAAAATGACTCACTTTGCGGTGAACTCTCCATGGACAAACAGTGGACACATTTAGACAGATTTACTGACCGTCACATGAGCAACCAGCTGCTCCGAGTGTAACGTTAAAGCCTTAAAAGTGCCAGTTCAGCGAGTAATGACTCTTCATATTTATTTACTCAGCTAGTGAGTAAGATTTCCTTTACCTGAGATGAAGCACTGAGATCACAGGCAGACCATATCTTACCCTGTCGGGGTGTGTGTGTGTGTGTGTGTGTGTGTGTGTGTGTGTGTGTGTATTTGGGATCCTGCAGGGTTTGACAGACAGTGAAACTTGAGTGCTGACACTGATGAGGTGTGTGTGAGAGAGTGAGAAGTTAAGTAAACATGGCAGTTGGACCCCTTGTGACTCTCTCTCTCTCAGAGTTATGCTACAGCTCCACATGCAGAAGCCATTAAAACCCAACCAACCCTGCAGGCCCTTCTCTTTGTTCTCCTTTTCTTATTTCTCCTCTGCTGTGTGTGTTTTTACTTCTTACCCGTTTATAAGCCCATTTTTCTTTCAAACAATCGACCGACTATTCTTTTCCTGAATGGTGTTTAGATAAATAGGTAGATATGAAGGGAAAAAAGGGGTTTTGAGACAGATGGGTGGGCGTACAGATGGACGGACGGATGGAAAGAAATATAAAAACATGTCCCAGTTTTTCTGCCTTTACAACCTGCCCTCTCCTGTTTGAACATCACCGTCAGGATCTGACTTCTAGAAAATGATCTATCTAGAACTTCCAAAAGGCATAGAGTGCTGTTTTCCCCAAGCGTCGCCCCACCAAATGAAAATCAAAATACGATTCCACTTTCTTAGTCTATTGGTAGTTAATCTAATGTGTAGGACCTTCAGTCCGGCTCCTGATGACCTATACGATAGAAAAAGCTGGCTGGACCTACTTACAGACCAGACGGTACCGGACGTTTCAAGATCTTATATATTTCATTTCCAATAAAAGCTAAACAACAACAAGCTTGATGATTCTAGGAAATAAAAGCTCATCCTGCCAGCAACCAATCAAAATACCACTGCTTGCACATTCAAACATTCTGACAGAGATTAATGTCCTTCAGAGACGTGTGTTTGAGTCTAGCTCCATGAAATGGGCTCCAGCTCTTGGAAAACATCCACAGTTCACATCCAGAAGAGATGCAACTGAAAGGAGACGGCAAATAACAGCAGAAAAACAAAGTAGGCCGTCGTGAATCACGTCATTAAAAAAGGAACGAGATGGAACTCAAAGTAAAGGGATGTATTGTTGAGCTGGTTTTGATGCAGAGGATGGGGACATAACCAAAGACATGACCTGGGCTACAGTCTGTAATTGGACACCAGCGAAGTGGAGCTGGGAGGGAAGGATTTCTAATAAAGTGGCTCTGTCCAAATTGGCGACCTTACTCACCCATTCAGATTTAAGTTATGAACCATCTCCATTTCTTCCGGTCATCTGCATCTTCCTGCATTTCCACCACTGGCAGTACAACCATCCTGTGTTTGTCAGTTTGGGTGATAATGGGTCGGTTCGGCTTGACATCATTTTGCTTTGGGTCAGTTTTGTTGGACTCTGGGCATTCTGGGTCAAATGTTTCTTTTGTATTCAAGTCTATTTGGACAATATTTGTTTGGACCCGGCTTTGGTCAGTTCTGGGCAGAATTAAGTTAGACTTGGTGGATATTGAAAAAGTGAAAGTGAAAGTGATGACCCTAGTCATTGTGAAACGCAGCACAGCACAACACAATGACATTCAACCCCTGCGTTTCACCCGCACGTGCAGCAGGGAGCAGCTATTGAAAATGCCCAGGGAGCAGTGACGGGGAGTGTACCTTGCTCAAGGGTACCTAAGGGCAACCTACTGGTGAGGGAACCGAACCCACAATCTTCCGATCCGGGGCAACTCCCTAAACACTAGGCCACTGCTGCCCATATTGTACTATTTTGTTGGAATTAAGTTTACTGGACTCAAGTCAGCGCTAGACAGATTTATAAGTCAGACCTGATCAGTTTTATGTAGAAATTTGCTGAATCAGCTTTGGGCAAATTTGGCTGCACTTTGGACAATTTGGACTCGAGCTGGTTCTGGAAAGTATTTTTTGGACTTGAGTCAATAATTGGGTTGATTTTCTTGGACTTCATTCAGTATTGGACAGAAATGTGTTGGTCATGGTCAGCTTTTGGACAGAATTCTTTCTTTTTTGTGGCAAGTGGACTTCAGTTTTGAGGTTTCAGAATAATCTAGCAAGACTGATTAAAAGCTTCACTGCTCCAGAACTTCATCTTCATTGCAATCCAAACCACATCATGGCCAAATACTGAGCCGGACCCACCAAAACGATATCTGAATCTGACCCAACGTGTCCAATGGGAGGAGCCTGGTAGCAGGGCCTCCTGCCAGTTTCGAAATGAGACTTGTTTTACAGCTACAGGACAGTCCAGCACAGATGTCTTGGTCAGACAATGAAGGCGGGCTGATCTGGAAGATCGCTGCTCTGCTTTTCTCAGCTGAAGGAATAAAATATCATAATAACTAAATGGGATGTGACAGACGTCTCCAGCGGCTCCCTGCAGTCTAATCAAATCCAGCCACCAGACAAACCCTCGCACATCAAACAGATTCAAAACATCAGCGAACGTCCTTACAGCATTTTCAGACAAATATAACAAGCTGAATCAAGGCCAGATTTGCGAGTCTGTCTCGAACACTGTGAAACGATGCCATTTAATTCTAAAAAAATGAACTGTTTTACCAAAGCCTGGCAACGGGATTGGCGGAGACGCCTTCAAGATCTCCAACTGGATCTCTTTTGGTATCACTCCATCTTTTTACAGAGAGCTAAAACAGACAACAGCTTAACAGCAGCATCTGGTCCATAAAGCAAAAAAGAAATGAGAAACTCAGTTGGGTTTTAGGCATAATTTCTTGGGCTCAGGTCAGTGCAGATTGCTATTGGCCAGAGTTTAGTTCCCGTCAGGTCAGTTTGGGTTAGTTTTTGCTGGACTAAGATCAGTGTTGAGTTTTGCTGGAGTTTAGGGCAGAATCCTGTTCAGGGTTTTGATGGACTAAAGAAAGGACTTTCTCTCAGCTGAGCAGATGGACGCCTTCTAATCAGAAAGTCTTGGCCAATCAGATTTCAGGTCTGGTTCCAGCCCCTCCTCTGGCATCACCCCTAGTTATTTAATTAATTAATGAGTGAATGAACAAAGAAATTTACCCCCGACACACACACACACACACACACACACACACACACACACACACACCGTATACCCCAGCTCCACACACTCTTATGGGTACAATCATGCTTGTTTGTTTCAGGTAATTACACATGATGGATTCGGTGTGTCCATTAATGACTGCTCAACGTGTGTGTGTGTTTCGTTTCTCTACAAACCACAGTAAAGTAACCCTTCAGCACAAAATCCACAAAACAAACCAGCAAAATCATGGATTCATCTTCAAATGGAATAAACACACACACACACACACACACACACCCTCTTCCCCTGGACTAAAAAATGCCTCTTCTGAAGCATAACTCAGACAAATATTACATTTGCCAGTGGCACGAGTCAATGGTTGTGAGTGCAAGCACACGAGTGCGCGCACACACACACACACACGTGCCTCAAGCATACACAAATCAGTGAGTATTTCTTTCACACTCTTTTTTCAAAGAGAAAAATAAAAGTTTTTTGCACATTTGGCACTTATAAGACAGAGAGAGAGAGAGCTCCAGAGAATTTCAGTCAAACAGTGAAGGGTGTGTGTGTGTGTGTGTGTGTTTAGTGGGTTTGCTTGCAGCATCAGCAGCAGCACGACAACCTCCCTGACGATGTCACCATGACGATAACGATGCCCTAACTGATGCGTTTCCACTGGAGGAGGGAAAAACAGCCATCCCATCACTCCATCTTTCTCAACCTCTAATTACCACATTCCATCACTCCATTTCTCTCATCCTAATTACAACATCTGCTTTTCATATCTGGACTGGGTTTGGACACACACACACACACACACACACACACACACACACTTTTCTGGGCCCAAAATGACCTGCTGAGATTTTTAGTTCAACATAGATTGACCTTGTTATAAATAATAATCCAAAATTAATTAAAAATTTCATACAAACTGGAGTTCATTGGGTTTACTTTCCATCTGGCCAACACAATATGCAACCAACTTCAGCAGCAGGTCTTCTAAAAAATCCTGCATGTCTGGCCCTTCATAAGTTTGCCATTAAACTGAGGTTTGGGCTTAAACTGGGCCGAGGACTTGATCCAGTGTGGTGTAGGTTTGGTTGCATGTTTACGGTTTGAGCTTCAGTCTCAGATGGAACAGACTATTTCACGTGAGGGCTCTAAACCTGCCCTCCACTCTGTTATGTTCCCTTCTGATGACACTACCACCACCATGCTTCACTGCGGTGATTCTCAGAGCAGTGATCAGGGTCAAATCTTATTATATGACTGAATGATGGAGAAAATCCCCTCCTTCTGGAAGTTCTTGAGGAGCTCCTGACTGAATGTGATTTTAAATAAAGTTCAGATACATGCTCCGTTTCGAGCTTCAGGCAGCCGTGTTTAACCCAAACGACCTGAAAATGCTTGCGTAAAGTGCAAGTGACTATGGCATTGGGAGCACAACCAAATACATACTCTTTAGTTAACCCACACACACCATTCAACAGGGGGCAGTTATATCCAGCAACCGGGGAGCAGTAATGGGAACAATACCTTGCTCAAGGATACTTCAGTGCAACCTACCCGTCCGGGACTCACAACCTTCCGATTATGCCTTTTTTCCCCCCTAAACACTAAGCCTACGCTGCCCCAGTGAAAGATCTGGGACGGAGATTTTTCCATTCACTTTTCCTTTCTCGCTGGAATTGATGGTTTCATGAATTTGATTGGCTCATATTCTACTTGTCCTTTCTGGCCTGTTCAAAATGACACTCTCAAAATATGTCCAACTCTCTTTTTAGTCCCTGTCTTACTCTTTGTTGATGTTGTCCCTTCTGCTACAAATTTTAGCCCTTTTTTTTAAATTATTTTTTATTTTTTTCAACTAGTTGCCAAGTAGTTAAGGGTAAGACCCCAGGAGGAAAAAGTCATGGGTTCCAACACCGGACCAGTAGGTTGCACTGTAAGTACCTCGGAGCAAGGTACCGTCCCCATCACTGCTCCACGCAGCTGGATATGGCCACTGGTGCACGCGTGCGGGTTAAATACAGAGGATGTATTTGGTTGCGGCTCATTTTGTGCTGTTTATCTTCATAACCCTGATTTTGGGAGGATGAATAAATAAAGAATGACAGGAAGTAAACAAAAGTCTTTACTCAAGAATCTCTTGCATATAATACAGTGCGATTAACATGATCTCAGTCCAAAAAAAAACAAAAAAAAAAAAAACAAGTACATCCAAGTGTCTGGGAGAGGAGCACTGAATTAATTTTAGGTAAACAGGAAATGGTCCCACTGCATGATGAGTCCCTGTAACTGTAGCAAAATGCATGGAAGTACTGATGTAATCATGTAATTACACTACGTGTATACACACGTGTAATTTGAGTAAAAACTACCCAGAGTAATTACATAAACTGTAACCCAGCTGTGAGTTTAATTACAGTGTAATTACAGCATGATAAGCATTATTACAGCGTAATTACACCGTTATTACAGCGTAATTACACCGTTATTACAGCGTAATTACACCGTTATTACAGCATAATTACACAATTATTACAGCGTAATTACACAGTTATTACATCGCCCTGGTGTAAAAAAAAGTGGGAAACAAACACTCATCTCCGCACACTTTGGTCTCAATCATTAAAGAAGCTACAGATTTTAAATTAAAAAAAGCTTTTTTTTCAACCTATTTAATTTGAAAAGTACCAAAAATACAGTGAACCCGGTGATCGTACATTCCAAACACAAAAGAGAAAGAAAAAGAAAAGAAGAAAAAGCACCAAAATTTCTCAGATTAGGATCGTCAGCCTGGAAGCCTGTTTTTAATACGGTTCTGCAGAAATCAGGCCAGTTTCGGAAATCAAACACATGGTTATGGTGCTGTGCAAATGTTTTAGCACCGGTTCAACGATGCAACTCCACACCTTTGCAAAGAGGAACCACTTTTGCACATTTCTAAATTTCCAAACCAAACCCCCGCCCTATTTTAGTGTGTGTTCCCAGCAGAGGACTTAACCGACACTTACAAAAATAAATGTAGTCTGATCAAACGTTTGCATTTGGCTGTAAAATCTACAACTGGGGAACAAGGTCTAATATTTTTTTGGACATCAAAAAAGATCAAGAGTTTAATAACTTGGTCATTTTTATTTTTTTGTGAGGCAAAAAAAACAAACTAACAAAAAGAAATTTGATCAGGACTGTGTTAGTATTGAAAATGTAACGATGCCCAGTCTGAATTATAGTTGTAGATTTTACAGCCTGTATTTGAGTCAAACTCTTGTAGCTTTTCAAAGAAACGAGGCTTTTATTTTATTACCTGCATCTGGAGCCTCAAACTTTGGACGTCCAGCCCGGGTTCGCTGGATTTCCTGCTCAAACACGCCTCTCCTGTTAAACGGCAGGACTGAGGAGTGGATACAAGGGCAGGGGACACTTATTTTTGGACGTTTTAACAAGAAAATCAACATCAATTTGGAAAATTGTGGTTTTTTTGCAAACAAACTAAAATCAGCAAAAAGTACCGTATTCAAGTTAATTCAGGTAGAGAAGGAGTCAAAAACGAGCTGTTAGAAACTTTTTCTGAATTCGACTCTTTTGCGAAAGCATACAGGAATAAAGTTCAACCCAGAATTCACTTGGGAAGCTGGAGTATCTAAAGTTTCACTGAAAAAGGTCCCGACTTTTCATCTACGGACAAAAAGTTCAAACTAAACCGGTTTATTATTTACATTTTTTTTTTTTAAGGGGTTTCCAATTTTTCAGGCAGTTCTTGTTATTTCAATAATATTTTGGCAGCTTTGGTAGCTAAATATTCAGAAACAGGTTTCCATCGGATCAATCGGGGATAAAAGCAGACATTGCTGGATCCTGTTTCCTGAGAAGTTAAGAACAGCTTGGTAGATTCCACGTTAAGGGTTTCTTCCATCTGAAGTGTAAAAGTTGGATCTGAAAAAGTTTTTTACTGGTATTTTGGCGGAAACTCAAGGATTCAACAGCAAAACTGCACAAGGAGAGGTGGCGAATTCCACGAATGAAGTGGAAACTCTCAAAGATTTGATCTGTTGGGGGAGTTTGAGGTCTTCAGAAGGGCTTCAATGTGAAAAGACCGAGATCCGTCGAGAGACGGAGAACTTTAATCCCTGTAATCGGACCCAAAAAAGAACCAATTACGCCGAACAGGACAGTAAAGTTTACAATATTGCATCGCGAACTGTATTTATGGGCCTCTCAGGACCAGCGACGAGCCCTTCGTCGCCATGACGACATGAGTTTAATATGTAAACATTGTTTCCAAAAAGATCCACCACCCACTTCACGCAAACCCAAAAAGAAAAGCAAAAAAACCCACATCCCCATATCAGCAGTTCAGCCCCGCTTAAGTCATTCAAGCCTGGAGTGCTTTTAATATCGATGCCCAAAACAGGGCCAATCAGAACCGAGCTCATTTACATATACACCTCTTAAAGGCACGGCGTGTTAAAGACTAAGGCGTACAGCGGTTGGTGCAAAAACCAGCCTGGAGTCTGGAGGGAGGGAGGGAGGGATATGGACTCTGTCTCTACAGATGGACCACATGGACTCCATCTTTGGTTTAATTTAAGGTAAACTTAAATTGAAATATAAATTAGAAAAGAAAGTATGATTTTATATAGCTTACACACACACACACCACACTTTCTTTTTTTTTTTTTTTGAAGGGTACCTGAGCGCTTGGACATCATTTTCAAAGTAAACCCCTTCGTTTAGACCCATCGGTGTTCCTATTCTGCAGAATTACGGCTGAAGGGAGGGTTCAGAACCGCATCTGCATGACTTTTGGGTGAAAGAAGATACTTTCCTCTACGTTTTATTCCAGAATTTGGGTGCATTTGCTGATTTTTCCATTTCTTAGATCTATAAATCATCTTCAGCTGTGCTGTAATGTGACCAAGTGTCTCAGCAGAGGGAGTGCAATTGTTCACACCTAGAAAAACCAACATCATGTGACCAAATATCATGATGGAATGGACCAAATGGGAGCGGGAGACGCGTAAACTCCCTTCACAGACTTTTTGCCGTCCCCGGTAAAGTTGGTTTTTGGAGATACGAGGTTCTAGTAGGCGATTTTAAGAGCACATGGCGAACATGGTAACAAGGAATGAAGAAGGTGCATTTCAGTCACAACCCAGCAATATTCGATAGTGTTTGGCAACAAATGCCATGTTTTCGGTCGAGTTTCTAGTTTCTCGCTGTCCGAACGAAACCTCGTCCGTTTGATGGTTTTTGTTTTCCTGCCCACATAATTTTACAATATCAGCATTCGTTTTTCAGATTTTGGACCAATCAGTTTGTTCTTTCAAAGTGATGAGGTTTTGTTAGGCATCAACAAACAGAAAAATCATCATCATCATCATCATTAAAACTATTATTATTATTATTATAACCACTATTAATATTATTATTTGCATCATATTGTAAAAAAGTGCATCTCTGGAGAAGAAAGTGTGGTTAAACTATTTTTGCGGCAATTTAGATCATTTTAAATTTTTTTCCACTATATATTTTTCGCGACTGGAATGCTGGAACTGGATGGGACTTGATAACTGGTGGGAAAAAGGGATGAAAAGGAGAGTAAAGTTATAATAATGGTATTTTGAATTGAGCTAGCTAAATATTGCCCAGATTTAGGTGGAAAAACAGGGAATGCTGGGTAAAAAGTGGTTTTAAAGGTCAGTGGTGATGACGGGCGTGATCCCGTGGATCAGCAGGGTGGGGCCGAGGTCTCGGCTCAGCAGCTCCAGCTGGTGTAGGTAGCTGTTGTAGCGTCTGGTGTCGGCCGGTGGGCGGGGCAAATACAGGAAACGTACGGCGGGTGGGGGGCGGGGTTGGTCCAGGATGAGCCGGTTGACAGCGTGCAAATACTCGTCCGACAGCCTCACGGCATTGCTGGGATAGCTGTTTGCGTACTCTTCCTCCTCCTCCTCTTCCACCTCCTCTTCGTCCTCCTTCTCGCCTCCATCCCTCTCTCCTTTCTCTGACTCCGCCTCGATGGCTGTGCTCACCTGCTGCCTCTGCCAATGCAGCGCCACCTGCTCGTCCCAGGGCACCGTGAAAATGTCTGCCTTCATCCTCAGCTCCTTCAAGAGGAGTCTCAGCTTCTGCTCCGCCCCCTTCAGGCTACGCCCCGCCTCCACGCACAGGAAGAGGCGGAGTTTGGCCTTCTGCCAAGCTCTGGTCATGTTGAGGATGCAGGCGAGCTGCAGGAGAAACAGGGAGCACGTGTCTACGTAGGAGCTGCTGTCCGGGCGCAACAGGTTGACCGGCCAGACGTCCACGAAGACGGGGCTCTGCAGCGCCTTCTGCCGGTCAAACTGTCCGAAATACCGCGCCAGCGCCACGTTCTTCAGCATCTTCACCGCGTCCGCAACGATGCACACGTACTCCTGAGGACCCAGGTCTTTTCCGCCCCAAGCTCCGCCCCTGCTTTTGTTGTCCGCATTCGAGCCCCTGAGGGGTGGGAAGTGGAAAAGCGGGTCTTCCTGGTCTTCGGAAAGGGCGGGATCGTCCAAGGATCTGTCCGAGTGGAACGAGCGGTCCTGGAGTCGGTCCTGAGGATGGATGTTATCGTAGAAACCAAGGACCAGCGTGTTGGGTCTCATCCCACCTGCGGGGGAAGACGCGAGAGAAAAGGAGTGGCGTAAATTTACTACATTAATGTTTCAAACCAGAATAAAAAAATATATATATATATAAAAAGGAGACAAGAGACTGGAGGTAATGCAGTGCAAAAAGCTCATTACTGCAATTAAGCAGTTTTCAGTCGACTGGAGCCTTTAATAACGTTACTTTGGACAAAATCAGCCTGTATGTTTTTATCTTTTTACGGAGAAAAGGAGTTGAATTCAGCTTTTTTTTTTGTTATACACAATAATCTTTAATTCTAAAAGTAAAAGTGTTCTTTGCCACTTCTGAAAATGAGGAGATATAAAAGTTTGTCCCTTCATGGCGAGGGCCCCTAAAAACGAAAAGAAGTTTACAAGCAACAAATGGAAACGCTTGACGTCACCCACCCAGTCAACGGATCTCCAACCAGTCCGGTTTTCTTTTCGACCTGGAGGGGCCCTAAAACGGCCTAACTGGAGAACTCAAACTAAAAGTCCTGCTCCGTTTCAAACAATAGTGTCAAACAATGTTTACTTGCATGTGACTTTTCTTCTAAACAGCAAATCAGGTGTTCAGACGGAAGCTTACGCTTCACCCGCAGCAAATTCAGAGCCAATTTAATGCCGCTGCTTGCACAATAGGAGTCGGCTGCACGCAGATCTTTTTTAAATATCTAGTAGCCTGGTAGGCATTTTGAAGCAAATATTCCACCATAAAACACTGCGTGTGTGTGTGTGTGTGTGTGTGTGTGTGTGTGTGCGTGTGCACGCTTCTCTATTCCTGTGATGTAAACAGGCGAGGAAAGCCTGAAATATCACCACGCCTGTGATCAAGATTTGAACAGAGCACTGCTGGGACTTAAAGCACCTTTCCTTTCAATAAGAGAAAGGAGTTTCATTCTCCGGGACATGATTTGAGGGGTTTAAGGGCACCAGGCACGGGCCGACCCGGCAGTCAGCGATCTCCTGATCTCCCCCCGAAGCAGTGGACATGCAGTCAACGTGTGGGGACTGGTAATGGCCAATACCGGGGACATGATGGGGCAGAAATGCGAAAGAGAAAAAAAAAAACACCACCACGTGAGGCCATGGGGGGGGGGCGGGGGCAGAAAAGAAAGGGAGAAATTGTTTACAAGCAGGAAGGCAATGAGCCAACTAAAAACGCACTATTGTGCAGCAGAAAAACAGCCTCGGTTGCCATGGCAGCCAAACAGAAACGGATCGGTAGGTGGGTTTTGGGCAGGTAGGTGTGTGTGTGTGTGTGTGTGTGTGTGTGTGTGTGTGTGTGTGTGTGTGTACACACCCAGTCCAGAGATGAAGAGCAAATGCTGTACTCCGTGTCTGATGGAGTTGGCTAAAGTGAGGTTAACGAAGGCTTTAATGTTCAGATGATCCACCAGAGAGAGCCAGGAGTCGTACCGACTCTGCAGAGGATCAGAGGGAAGGATGGCTAGAGAGAGAGAGAGAGAGAGAGAGAGAGAGAGAGAGAGAGATTCTTTCAGCAATCAAATATACTGTTCTTTTCAACCCCTTTTGCACTCTTTCATTCTAGAATTTTCAGATCACCCACGCCGTTCCAGCTCCGACTTACTGTGACGCTTGTATTTTGATAAGAGCTTTTATCTGCTGTAAATTATTGGGGTATCAGCGATGGGGTGTGACGGGGATGGTACCTCACTCAAGAATATTTAAGTAGTTAAGGGCAAGGTACGGATATCGGCCACAGGATCGGAAGATTGTGGGTTCAAACCCCTTACCAGTAGGTTGCCCTGAGGTACCCTTGAGCAAGGTACCGTCCCCGTCACTGCTCCCTGGGTACTTTCATAGCTGCCCCCTGCTGCGTGGTGTTCATGTGCATGGGTTAAATGCAGAGGTCCAATTTTGTTGTGGTTCACTGTGTGCTGTGACCTTCAGCACACATTCACTTTTCACTCCTTTTTAGTTTGAGTGACCTCTAGTGGCAGGCGAGCGTCATTACATGCATGTCTGCTCTGCGAGCTAGACTTTGGCCATCAAGGTGATTGGACAAAATATGATTCTATTCACTGTTAAGGGCACAAAAATGTTGAAACCAATTTTTTCCCAAGCTAACGTTGCTAAACGAGAGCTTTGTGGGTCATTCTGTGTGGCCTGAATGCTTGCAAAAGGTTAACAAGGTTTTGAGTCCAAATGATTGATTCATGATCCCACATAACTTTTTTTTGCAAAAACGCATCTCTAAGCATTGATTGTTTAATAACTTGCCACGAAAAAACTGCAATAAATCAACTAAACCAACTAAAGTCCAACTGGGTGTTTAGTTTATCCGTATCTGCTCTTACCCAGGTCCCCAATCTGCACGTGACCCAGGACGTAGAGGCCGCTCTTCTTGATGTCGTTGACGAAGGTGATCAAGCCCACGCTGGCCCGCGGGTTAGACACCATCAGCAGAACCTGTGGCCTCCAGAACTTCACGTGATCCTTCCGGACGTCCAGCATCAGCAAATACTTACGCACCTGAAAGAGAAAGAGAGATGGGAGGAGAGATAAGAAGGACAGCATTTTTTGTAACTGAAGAAATGCATGAGCAAAGAGGCAGGCAGTCCTTTATTCCAAAACAAACAAAAAAAAAAATTAGCAAAATCTAAACAGCTTGGTGTCCCAATACTTTTGGCAAGCAGGCGAGCTCTGCGGATACAGAAATGCAGACTTTCGGGTAAGTTTGTGTGTATTGGTGCTTGTTAGTACATTAGAGAGGCTGCTTTTCTCCCTGTGTGTGTGTGTTTGTAATAAGTTAAGTGGCTGTAATAATTCTGCTGGAATATACAGCCTCTCAGATGGGCGCCTGGTGCCTGGCCTCCTGGCAACCGTTCCCCTGGCAACAGTCCGTCCCCTCCTGGCAACCACGCACCCCCCCCCCCCCATTTGGGAGGGGTGCAGTCCAGTGGTCAGACTAGAATGTAAAGCCAAGTGTGTGTGTGTGTGTGTGTGTGTCTGAGCACAATGATGCATATTTCTTGTTTAAAAAGTTCTGTAAGTTTAGTGTGTGTGTGTGTGTGTGTGTGTGTGTTATAAATAAAATACATTTCTTAAAAATCAATATAATAGACTGGGGACAATCCAGCAAACTGGTAAACCGTCCCATGATCTTTTAAAACTAATGAGCTGATGGTGCGGCCGGCTGAACCGACAGGTGTGTGTCTGTGGAGGTTGAAGCGGATGTGGCTGATACGCCTAAAAACATTGTTTCGCGTATTTCGTTTCAGTTCACTGCTTGACTGAAGGCGACAAAGATAAGAGTGTGTGATGAGTGTGTACATACCTGGTGGAATATAAGTGCTTGGCTGATGTATCCCCAGCTGCTGGTAGGGCTCAGGTAGTGGATGATCAGCAGCAGTAAGAGCATGAAGACGATGCTGGCTGAAGCGTAAATGGGATTGATGAGGAACATCATCACCCCACAGCCCACGATGCCCAACACACAGGTGTGCCATGTAAAGTAGCGGAACGTAGGCCTGCAGAGAGAAAGAGAGGGGGCTTGAACAAGGTCATCTTTCGCCCCAACTTCATTCCCCAAAAGTGACGAGGGGTCCGTCAGTGTGACGCGCGGTTTCAAATGGGATTCGGCTGGTATGAAAGTGAAAGTGAAAGTCACGGTGAAGACACAGTGAACCACATTCACAAAGCATCCTCTGTATTTAACCCACACACACCGTGCAGAAGGAGCAGCCATATCCAGCACCCGGGGAGCAGTGATGGGCACAGTACCTCGGATTCAAACCCACATCCTTCTGATCCTGCACTCTGCCACTGAACTACATCTGCAGAAAGTGCGCCTCAGTTCCACATCCAAATAATCAGCACCAGACCTCCTCGAAAATAACCTCAGACTCGTATCACTTGGAGAACACTGCAGTCGCCTTGACAACGCATCCAAATGCCTTTCCATGCACATCATGGCCAAAAGGTGCAGGGCGTGTGCTCTGGTTAGATCTTTGTGATTATTTTGGTGAATATCAGTTTCTCCTGAAGAGTCTTAGTTGAGCCGAAGATGTAAAGTGTGTCGTAAAGAATGACCAGAGAGAGATTCTCTCTTCACATGAAGTGAGCTGTAGCTTTGGGGCAGCGGTGGCCTAGTGGTGAGGGAGTTCCCTGCGGATCAGAAGGTTGTGGGTTCAATTCCCCTCATCAGGGTTGCGCTGGAGGTACCCTTGAGCAAGGTACCTTCCCTGTCACAGCTCCCCGGGCATTTTCAATAGCTGCCCCCTGCTACACGTGTGTGTGTGTAAAACGCAAAGATTGAGTTTCGTTGTGTTGCGCTGCGTTTCACAAAGACAAGGGTGGTCACTTTCACTTTCACTTTAATGCACCGAAACACATGCAGTTAACCCCTCACCCAAAGCCTAAACGCAAACACACGTCTCCGGCGCTGGCGAGCGAAGCCAGACGTGGCCATAATCACTAGGCGAGCAGAAATGGGTTCAGGGTCAAAGCAATTAAAACATAAACACAAACAAATGAAGCCGAGGACGAGTGTGTAATCCGGCGGAGTGCTTCGCGGTATCGCTCCAGACACACCTGCCTAAGAGGGTGCATTCAATTACACGCAGGCATCGCTGGAGAGGAAATATCAGTGTGAAGGAACGATATACTTTTAGCACCATAATACCACTTTAATTCACTTTAATAATCGGGTGGTAACGTTGCGGTCCTGTTTAACGAACACGGAGCTCAACAGAAGCCAGGCTGTCCGTCAGCCATTATTTCCCGCCAGTGCAGGTCTATTGTTGAGGTACTTGCCCTCATGATCAGAACATCATGGGTTCGATTCCTACAGGTTTCAGCGAGGTACCCTTGAGCAAGGTACCGTCCCCATCACTGTGTCCTGGGCTGAGTTCAGACGTGTTAATTGCAGAGGGTTGAAATGCAGACTCAAACCCATTCAAATCAGATCCTTCAACCCCGTTCAGAAGGTGGCCAGATGTTCTGCTTCTGGCATTGTGAATCAGGATTATATCATCAGGGGTCTTAAATGCAAGTGTAAACGCAACCGAGACAGATTTAGAACCTTTCAGATTTCAGAACCAAGACAGATATAGAAGATCACATCTTCAGTTCATCTACTGGCAAGACATTTTTAGACCACTTTGCCCACCTGTGGCAGCTGCATCCTCGACATCCTCCTCCTGATATACTCCTTGTCTCCCCTCTGGACATGTCCAATCCAGTCCAATCGTTGTCTCCAAACTGTCCAACCTGAGCTGTCCCTCTAAAACTTATCCTGTCCATCCTTGTCCCTCCCTACAGAGATCTCAGCACCTTTAACTCTGACACCTCCAGCTCCACTGCTTTTTCAGTGCTGTCTGCAACCCGTATAGCATAGCTAGTCTCACTCCCATCCTTCTCCACCCATTCCCACCTGCCTGCACTCTCTTCTTCACCTCTTGTCCACCCTCAACATTACTCTGAACTGTTGATCCCAAGTATTTAAATCCCTCCACCTCCTCTTATCCCTCCATCCTCACCACTATGCTGTCCAACCTTCCATTCACACTTAGTCTTCCTGACTTTCTTTTCTCTCCAAGTTTCATTATAAATTGGAACCACCATAACAATGTCATACTAATTAATATGTGCCCCTCGTTAAAACTTAATTAGTGCAATGTATTCTCTCCTTGATGTGTTTGAGCCAATCAGGCTGGGTCTAATTAGCACTAATTAACAAATATTTCAGCTGTAATTCATTTTATTAGACAGTCTCTGCTGCTTCTCTAGTATAATAAAATTGGAAAGTGCTTCAGACTTTTGAATTATTCTAATTTATATTCTAATAAATATTTTAAACCTTAGCATTTCGTTAATCAGGATGTTGTCATTTGAAATTTGCAGCAACCCAACAGAATTTGTTCAATGTTTAATTAAGGCTTTGTCTTATTTATATACACACACACACACACATATATATATATAATATCTATTTACATAATATGGCTTTTTATCATGTATATTTATATGCATCTATATAGCCATCTTTATCTAAGAGTATGTGTGTCTCTATATGAAATAAAACTCAAAGAAGGACATTTCAAGGAGAGGTAAAAAGAAAAAAAGTTCATCCTCTTTCCCTACTCGTTCTTAATTCTTTGTTCCTCCTCTTTTTATCTGCTCTTTCACACTCGTCCTGTGCCCTCTACCCTTTCTCACCCCTCTGCTCCTCTCCACCTCCCTCCATCGCTCCGTGCTGCCCTCTCTTCAGAGATTGCAATTATATTAAAAGCCATCACACATTCGCGTCTCTCTCTCTCTCTCTCTCTCTCTCTCTCTCTCTCTCCACTGTGACTTTAAGTGATGTCATCTTGCTGAGCTCAGCAAAACAAACTTCCATGCCATCCAAAAACACCCCCCCCACACACACACACTTTCTGCCTAATAGATTCTGTCAGGAAAAATGAATCAGTAAGTCTCATTATTTTCAAGCAGTCGATCCCTTTCTGATTGGACAATAAGGAGCATCGGCATCCGACAGCCCAACACTGAGCAGGTATTACAGAAAAGCAATCAGAGAACCTGACCTTTCCTTTGGATTCGCCCGACCACTTTCCCCTCCTCTTTCCCTCTTTCCCTCTCTTTCCTCATCGATCTTCCTCTGATGAGCTGTTAATTGTGATTGATGAGTCAGTCTTGTCACTTTTCCCCTGGGTCTCTCCCCCTGTTTGTCTCCACCTCTCGGTCTATCTGTCCCTCCTATTCAGATTAAGCCTGAACAGGAATCGCCTTCATGGTGCAAAAATATTCTTTTACTCCTTTCAGTCTGACTCATCGTCAGCATACTGAGTAGACGGAATGAAAGAAATGGGAACTAATGTCTGCAAAGTGTCTAAAAGATGCAAGGTTCTAGACAAAGGGGTTCCACTCACTCAGCGTTCAGCATCAGCAGTACTAATCACCTGATCATCTGGAATCATCTGCAATCACATGAATCCCACTTCGGACAGGCAACTTAACATTCTTGGGGGAGCGGTAGCTTAGTGTTGAAGGACTACAACTAAATAACTACAAGGTTGGAATCCCAGACTAGTAGGTTGCCCTAGGGTTGAGCAAGGTACCGTCCCCCTCACTGCTGCCCGGGTGCTGGATATGGCTGCCCCCTGCTCCACAGTGTTTGTGGGTTAAATGCAGAGAAAGCATACTGTTGTGGTTCACTGAGAGCTGTGTGTTACAATGATAGTCACTTTCACTTTCACTAAACAGCTGCCAGTCATCCATGCCCCCAACCGGACACTCTGCCTAGGACGAAGCTCCGGGAGCACAGAGGAGCATATAAAGCATCAAGACATTAACTCTGCAGTAAAGCTCCAAAGTATCCATTGCTCAATCCACCTCAAGCACTCACTGGGCTGTGTCCCAAAAACAACAGGAACAATGTGCAACGTATTCAGAAGTGGCCTCGGACCTCCAACTACGATTGTCAACGATTCGGGAGCACCAGTGGTGCCAGTGGCGGCTGCCAACATCGTTTGTGAATTCAGAAACAAAATCCTGACCGATTTAGCCGAAAGATAATCAGGTATTTACAGCAAATCACGAGGACAATTATTTCATTTTTTGGTGCATTTTCTTAGATTGAGTCATTGGTAGAAGTGCAGGCTGCTTGCGCGATATATGTTGCTGTAATAGAAGCTATGATTGTAGCCCACTCAGTCAATCACGGCTTTAAAACCGCCAGTGTGTTTCTAGTCCAGTGATGGAATGGCCACTAGCTGGCGTGTAGAAAGGGGTTCAATTATGGAAAGCAGTTTTATCCTAAGAGCTTATCATAAAGACACGACAGATGTATTGCTTTCCTATCGATTCCTTTCATAGCTAATATGTCAATGTTACAAGTGACTATACTAAGCAGTGATGGGAACAGTACCTTCAGCAAAAGGTACCTACCGGGAAACCTACTTGTCTGGGATTAAAACCCACAGCCTTCTAATTATGAGGCCTAGTCCCTAAACACTAGACCACCGCTGCCCTAATAAGTTTAGGCTACAATCACAGCATCTACAGCAACATATGGTGCAAAAGCAATTGATCTTATACAAATGTTGCCTCAACTGGTGGTATTTAGAACCAATATATTTACAGGCTGGACCAGTATTTGAAAACAGGCCCTGCTTAGGGCGGTTGAAATCGAGGTGTCCTTCAACAGTAGTGGAAGCTGGTAGTGTAGAGAAACTCTCAACACCACACACACACACACACACACACACCCCGTATCAGCTCCTCATTTCCCCTCAGACCCCAACAGCCCCCTGGAGCGCTCACACGGTCTCAAACTCTCTCTCACACACACACACACACACACACACAAAATCCTTTTAACGCAACAAAGCCCAGCCAAGTGCACCCCAAAGGACAACTGTGGGAAACCAAAGCCATTTGCTGATAAAACAGCAGCCAAGAAAAGTCTCACCACACACACACACACACAAATGCATAATCCACCTCTAAAAACCTCTGTACAATCCCAAAACTCAGACCGCCCTCTCCCTTTGCCTGGTTCCCTACTGAACAAACACACACACACACACACACACACACACACACACACACACACACACACACACACACACACACACACACACACAGCCCAAAACACTTGCTTCATCATATTCCCCCGCCCAACTGGCTGATGGCAGGTTTGGGTGGTTTCTGCTAAATTAGCCATGTTAATCACAGCGTGGGTCTCCGGGGACCCTGACGCTAAATGGCTTTTAATTTCTTTGCACAGACACAACAACAAACAACAACAACAAAACACGTCTCCAGACCGAACGACTGAGAATGAATGAAGCAGCCGTCTCCACACTTCCAACCAATCACAGGGGGGCTGCTACATTTACAGACACACACACACACGTAAACCTTCTTAACCTTCCTGGGTTCAGTTCAAGGAAAGAAGGGGAGGGGTTCAGTAATAATTCTAAATCAGGAACTTGATTGATTGATTTAAATGTCAATAAAAAGCCGTGTCGTTTACTATCTGCATCACACACTGGTCAAGACATCCCACTCAGTGCCCCACCCCCTTCCTCAGTGGTCAGTAGTAATTATACTACCCCAGTTAAAGGGTCACTCAGTGTTCAGTGTGGACATCTGTGTGGTCCAGCTTTTTTCCCACAATCCATCACACACATCAGGACCGTCACTAACATCAGGACTATCGCTCACATCGTATCAGGACCATCGCATCGGGTCCATCCCACACATCAGGACCATCGCTCACATCATATCAGGACCATCACGGACATCAGGACCATCACGGACATCAGGACCATCACGGACATCAGGACCATCGCTCACGTCGTATCAGGACCATCGCATCGGGTCCATCACACACACATCAGAACCATCACGAACATCAGGACCATCGCTCACAACGTATCAGGACCATCGCACACATCAGGACCATCACGAACATCGCATTAGGTCCATCACACACATCAGGACCATCACGAACATCGTATCAGGACATTGCTCACATCATTTCAGGACCATTGCATCGGGTCCATCGCACATCAGGACCATCGCTCACATCGTATTAGGACCATGGCATTGGGTCCCTCATCGGGTCCCTCACGAACATCGCACACATCAGGACCATCACGAACATCGCATTAGGTCCCTCACGAACATCAGGACCATCGCTCACATCGGGACCATCACGAACATCGCATTAGGTCCATCACACATATCAGGACCATTGCTCGCATCGGGACCATCGAGAACATCGTATCAGGACCATTAACACACATCGTGACCATCAACACACATCGGAACCATCAGCACACATCAGGACCATCACTCGCATCGGATCCATCAACACATTGGGACCATCACACACATCAGGTGATGCTATTTTGTCCTGTGTGTGATTGAGCTGGATGGATGGATGGATGGTGGGACGGACGGGTAAGTATATGGATGAATGGATGAACAATCATGTGGATGGACAGATGGATGGATGGATGGATGGATTAACTGATGGATGGACATAGGGATGGGCAATCATATGGATAGATGGATGGATGGACGGACAAATGGGCAATCATGTAGATGGATGGATGGATAGGATATGTCGATGGATGGATAAATTAATGGGCAATCGTGGATGAATTGATGGATGGACGGACGGATGGACGGACGGACGGATGGACGGACAGACAGAAGGATGACAAATTTAAATGAAAGTCTCCTTCTGTTACAGGAGACAGAAAAAAAGAAGAAAAAAAAGATGCACATGAATTTCAGAACCCAGATTCTACATTATGAGCTCCGTCTAACCAAACAAATAAATTAGATAATAAATTTAAAAAAAAAAAAAAAAAAAAAAAAAAAAAATCATCAAAACCAAATTAAAAAAAAGAGAAAAAAAAAAAAAAAAAACCACATCAAAATATATAAAAAAAATATAATAAATAAAATGTAAAAAATCAAACAAAAAAAAAAGTGTCCCGGTAATATTTCCACCAGTCATAATGGGCTTAATTTCTGTCATCTCATCATCTCACACTGATTGGATTACTTGTCGCCAAGGTGACCTGATCGAGGCAGAGCCTGCAGCAGATCTCAAAACATCAGAACTGCATCAAACCTTTTTTCATGGACACTTTATCAGAAACACAGCCTGCGATGAGCCTCCAGTTTCTGAACTGCTATTGGCTGGTGGACCACTCTCCACCTAGCAGTGGCACTGACGTGTCCCAGTTCTGTCTGATACACCCGTAGCAGTGAACACACACACGCCCAGAGTCACTGCTGAAATCCTGACAGCATCAACAGATGAGCTGAAGGTCTTCAACAAAGCCAATCAGCGGAAGCTTAAGGTAGGTGTTTCTGATAAAATGGCCAACAGGGGGCCAGTGTCTTCCTCTTTTCCGCTATAAGTGAAAACTTTGACTAAAATGAGACTGAAGGTTCATAAATGAATACTAAAATAAAATATTGAGCATTATTAAAAGAGATGGATGGTGAAAGGTCAAAAGGTCGTGTGGGTCGGGTCACCTGAAGTTGGGTGCGGAGGCCCATTCCAAAGCCAGGCAGGCCAAATCCACCGCCGCGTACACCAGCAGGAAGAATATGGTCACTATACTTGCTATGGTGTTCAGTTTACCCGAAAACAACACCAACTGTGGAGAGAGAGAGAGAGAGAGAGAGAGAGATGGAAAGAGAGAGCGAGAGAGAGGGTGGAAGAGAGCGAGAGAGAGAGCGAGAGAGGGGGGGGACAGAGAGAGGGGGGAGAGACAGATGGAAAGAGAGAGAGAGGGTGGAAGAGAGCGAGAGAGAGAGAGCACACGAGAGAGAGAGAGAGGGAGGAAGAGAGCAAGAGAGAGAGAGAGAGAGAGAGAGAGAGAGATAGATTAGTGGCGAGTTTGAGTAATTAATTAAATTGCTGAGCTGCAGTCACCAGGAGTTCAAAGTGACCTCCAGAACCAGAACCCCACACACACACACACACACACACCCGTCTTTTCTCTCGAACTTTTCTCTCTCACACACACACCTCTGCAGACCGGCTGCGAGTGTGTAATTAAGGAATTGGCCGAGTATCATGCCGGACATGTCGGTGGCGTTTTATTATCTGTGAGGCGCCAAACAGCAGCAAAAAGGAAAACAGAGAGAACAGCGTCTCCCTCAAGAGCACAGAGGCCGACGGGTTTCAGAACGACACATCACAGGAGGGACGCCTCCATCCTCCAGTCACGTGACCAGATTCCTTCACTTCAGTCTCATTCTGGCCATCACATGCAATCACACACACACACAAATATTTTATACCTTTCAACATTCTCATCTTAAGAACCAACTCTTGTAAGTACACCCTACTTTCAGAAATGTACATTTATTTTTAACATTAGCTTATATTTCTATATTTCTTCTAAATTACACATGATTAAATCAAATTGAAATAGATATAAATACAACGGATTCAATGAAATATAACTACAAAAGTTTGAATAAAATGTAACATGCAGAAATGTCCCTGCGTTTTATGAACAGAACTCAAAATATTTGGATTTTTTCATTAAAATAATGGCATTAACTAAAATAAATTGTGCAGATTTATTCCAAAACACAATAAACATTTCAGTGTTTGGTATGAAAGCTGTTTGTCGGACTGAACGGCGTTAAGATCACAGAAACAGCCATAAATGTAAGCGCACATACACACGGCCTGACAAGTGTGTGAATCACAGAACGTGGTGTTATCAGTAAAGTAAAAGGAGTAAAAGAGCGGCGTAAAAACACGGTGAGTATCACAGAGTTTTAAACTTTCTGGGGCGAAGCCACCTTCTCACTGTTTGCATTCAGCAGCCATGAAAGGTTAGAGCTCACACACACACAAAGCCAGGCAGACTTTTTTTTTTTTTTTTTTTATAAAAAGTCATCAGGAGACGTCATGTGCAGCAGGCAGGAGGTAAAACCCTTAAGCCGACTGAGCGCAAACAACATTTGCCAAGAAAAGAGAGAGGAAAGGATGTGGGTTTGCAAGACAAAAAATGGAAAGAGGAAAAAAAGCAACGCGATATAATCTACTCCACATGACTGCTCCCTTCTTTACGCCACCATAAGTCCCTCATGGTTGTGATGTCACAAAACTGAGAAAAATGTACACATAAGCATTTACTGAGCATCTGTCCGGTCCATTTCCTGCTGAAGTGATAGAGCGTGTTCTTCCTGCGGAGAGTATGCAGTAGACAGGTGCAGCAGTAAGATGCAGTCATTAGAAACCAGGCTGTCAGGAAGTAAATGCATCATTAAATACCTTTGCAGGAACCTTGCATTGGAGATTGCATTGCATTGGAGATTAAACCAAAATTATAGATTTTTTTGGCTGCTTTTCAAATTAGGCTATGATGTGTTCACAGAAATAAGTATTTAAATAAGCATTTATTGGGTATGAATAAATATTTACTTAAGTATTTCTTTAAGTAGAAGTATTTACCCTAAAACAATATTAAAAAGGACTTGTATTTTGTAAACGATATTTTCCCATTGCTTATTAGTTGCGGTTATAGTGGTGATATATCAGGTAGAAATAAGAAGTATTTACTTTAGTGTGTGTGTGTATATATATGCTGCATATATAAAAATGCTGCATACAAAGTAAAAGTCTTTTTAATAATGTTTTAAGGTTTAAGCTTGTGTGCGTGTATATGTATGTATGTATGTATGTATGTATGTATGTATGTATGTATGTATGTATGTGTGTGTATATATATATATATATATATATATACACACACACACACACACACACACACACACACAAGTTTAAACCTTAAAACATTATTAAAAAGACTTTTACTTTGTATGCAGCATTTTTCTTGCTGCATAGTGTTTGAAGCTATAATGTAGATAATATTGGGTTGATAATATTAGAAAGAAATATTTAAGCAAATGCTTAAAGATATTCTAAGTATTTAGTTTTAAACAACATTAAAGAGGACTTGTATTTTGTAAAAAATAATTTTTGCTTCTTTACAATGTCGGCAAATGACGTTAAATGAAACACCAGTACTTAACAATATATAAGTATTTCCGCATATGTTGTTGGATTATTATATCTTTGTGTATTTAAGTATTTTAAAAATGTACTTTAAGACTTTATTTAAACAAATCGTTATCATTTTGTAAGCAGTGTTTCTCGCTGCTTATTGGTCAAGATTATGATGATATATCAGGCAGAAATAAGAATTTATGTATTGACATATGTATATCTATAAATATGAGTATTAACTATATCTTTGGTAGATAGTTATTCTTCTATTTATTCTATTTATATCTATTTATTCTTTGGTAGATAGTTCTTTGGTATTTACCTTAAACCAATATTCTAAAGGACTTATATTTTTTTCACTTCCTTTTCATAGAAATAAGTATTTAAATAAGCATTTATGGGGTAGAAATAAGTATATATTTAAGTAGGAGCATTTCCTATATCTAAAGTATATAACTATATACCAAAGTATTATCTTTAAAACAATAGAATAAAAGACTTCTTTTTTCTGCTGCTTTTCACTTGCGGCTATGACATTTTCAAAGAATTTTAACAAATATTTATTGGGTTGAAATAAGTATGTACTTAAATATTTCCTTAAGTAGAAGCATTTACCTTTAACAAAATAAAATAAACAAAAATACCTTTAATAAATTTAAAAGGACTCGTATTTTGTAAGCAGTGTGTCTTGCTACTTATTAGCTGAGAATACAATGTTGATTTATCAGGTAGATAAAGAATTCTGGTATTTACTGAAGTATATCTTTAAGTATAAGGATGTCCTGAACTCTATTTTTAAGTGTTTAATTTTTAACAATATTAAAAAGGACTTTTTAAACTGACGGTATCCTCCCGGTTTATTCGGCCTTGGAACGGCGCCGAAGAAACGCTTGTGCTTCCCATAATAATGTGCTCAGAGGGTTAAAGGTGCAGAACCAAAACAGGCTGTCTGGATGGCGGAGAATAAAACACGGTCAGGTTTTAATGATTATTGGTCCCTTTAGGACTGGTGGGCGAAAAAGCAGCAAATGAACAATGTTGCTGTTGGATTTGGTCGGGCCGAATGTTGTTTTCATGCACTAATGCGGGGTCGTTTAGGAAGAATGAGCCGACATCAACGCGAAATGCAATTCAAGGGCTGAACGCCGTGACCATTTTCAGAACCATGATCATAATCAGCATTAGCAGACTGCCATTAAAGAGGGAATGAAAGGCAGAGGGTTACTCTGCAGCGCTGCTACAACACTGGGTCTGGACGTCAATGGTGGACCAAAAAAAACAAAACAAAAAAAAAAAACAATAAAATTTTGCTTCCAAAAACAGCTTTAAAAAAAAAATGACCCAAAAAGTAGAGATACAAGGTTTTGCTTCAACACAATTCAGGACAAATAAGAAGCTGTTGGCATGCTATTTCCAGGGCTCTAGAACAGAATTCGCCTTAGTGGGGTTCATGGGAGAGTTTATTCATCTTACGTTGATCCCTGGTCTGATTTTTTGGGGGTAAAAAAATGAAAGACTTTTATTTTGACAACTTACACATTTGCTGCTTTTATTTAGCAGAAGAGCAAAAACTTACAAAGATGAAGTCTGAATTCTCCCTTCCACCTTAAACGGGCCAGCAACCGATGAGCTTGGCTGGGCAGGAGAACGTCACAGCTGCGATATTTAAGGTGGACTTGCAGAATTCGAATGCAAAGATAGCTTAAATAGTCAGCACGATTTAATATAAAAGGATTGTTTTAAGAAAAAGGGTTATGCATTGCAGAGAATGTGAATTTCGTTCCGAAATTTGACCTTTTTGACAGATCTGGACTTTCTACGTATTCGCATTCTTTGGAGGGGACTTTTAACTTCCATGTAAAAGAAAGGTATTCCACTTTTCCCTTCCTTACTTAAAAACTGATCTGGATCATTTCACACTAACTCCAATCAATAGTTAGCGATTTAGCGTGTAACTAGCCATCATTTTTGACGTATTAAATTTCGACGGAATTCATTGGTTCAGATAAAAACGATGTCATTCAGGATTGTTTTTGGAGTGACTATAAAGGAACCTGATGAGTCCGGTTTAATAAGAACTTGGGAGATCACGTGGTACAAGTACAACTACCTTTTCACAATGTTACATGGTCGGCCACTCCTGGGCAAACAGATCAAAAAGATGAACACTTTCACTGTTCGGTCTTTTTATGACCTTTTCTTTTTACGTCTGTAGTCACCAGGGTCATAAAAAGAACATCCATCGATAATAAAGTATTTTTATTAGTAACGGTGACATAGTCGTCTATAATAATAGACGACTAGTTGTCCTCGCTAAAGGGACAGTCCTCTCTTGATGTCTGGGGATAGGATTCTGTGATTAGCTTGCTAAAAAGGGCTTAAATGACCACAGCTCCTCCTGCCCGTTCACTGCAGTTTTTGCCGCTGCTATAATTCAGGTACTGACCACAGTGCCCTCTAGTGGAGCTGTGAGTCCAACAGTGTCTGTTTTCATAGCAATAGAGGACATCTCTGGGACATTAGAGAGAAAAAGTATGTGTGCTTGTAGAGAAGTAAAGGAGTGGTGAGTAAGCCAGAAGTGCTGAATCACCTTCCATTTATCACTCTGGACTAAAAGCTCTCCCCCAAAGCATTCTGGGTATGTAATCTCTCCTGCCACTCTTGCTTCCCGACCCAAAGTCTGGACGGAAGGCTTGTAATTCCTTGCTCACAGCTTGCCGAGGTATCAGGTTTGGTATAGCTTTAAATAGAGAGTTACCTTGTGCTTATAAAAGCTTCCACCAAATGTAGCGACTTCAGTTTCATGATATATTTAATTAAGAATAATTAATATTCTAGATAATTCATTTGTTGTTATGAAGTTCTGTCCAAAAGTCTTGAGCCAAAACTACTACTTGTTCTCCAGAGATCTGAGAGCCAACATGGTCTTCTACCCCAGAGATCTGAGAGCCAACATGGTCTTCTACCCCAGAGATCTGAGACTCCATGAAGACTCTTCCTCAGAGAGACTTGACATGAGTCTGCACAGCAGACATTTGTCCATTTATTGTCTGAACATTTCTCAGAGGACATTCTCAGTGCGTGTCGACTACACAAGCAACATCAACCTGCTTGTGAAGAAAACTTGCTCACACACTAACACAGTCTCACACACACACACTCGCCAGTGCCGTCACTGAACAAGCTGTTCTTCCCAAGGACAGATACTCATCTGCGAGTTACTTGTTAAAATATAAGAGTCATTTTTATATGCCTCAATTCATCCTTCTCCGTGTGTGTGCCCATGCATGTGTGTGTGTGTGTGTGTGTGTGTGCCCATGCATGTGTGTGTGTGTGTGTGTGTCCTGCTAATGGAGGTTATCTTGAGTTTAATAGTGCAGATGAAACAGCGTGACAGAGCATTAACACAAAGCCACAGGTCAGATAGGTGGGTAGTGTGTAAAAGAGAGAGTGAGAGAGTGTGTGTGTGTGTGTGTGTGTGTGTGTGTGTTCCAGGTCATGTCACTGTGCTCTTCGTGGCTAATGGAAGAGCCTCCCTTGCAATCACAGAACTATTCTGGGCAGATGGAAGGAAAAGATGGAGGGAGAGAGAGAGAGAGAGAGAGAGAGAGAGAGAGAGAGAGAGAGAGAGGGAGAGGGGGGGGGGGGCAGGTTTTGAAAAGCTCAAAGAAAAGAAAAAAGGCCTTGAGCTGGGTGTTGATATGCTAATGAATCTATAATATGCGCTGATAGAACACTTCGATTAAAGAACCATTTGAG
Organism: Hepsetus odoe; assembly: GCA_017165825.1. NCBI lineage: Eukaryota > Metazoa > Chordata > Actinopteri > Characiformes > Hepsetidae > Hepsetus > Hepsetus odoe. The sequence continues at coordinate 22,992,505 of CM029382.1, forward strand.
GGTATTCACATTATAAAGAGTGCATGAAAAGAGCCTTCTAGGGAAAGGGGGAGGGGCATGTCAAGGAGGGTGGAGCCTCATGTGTAGCATTTGCATCATAAAGGGGAAAAAAGGGCCCTAATTGGATATTGGAATGCTAATGAGGGGAGGGAGATGCAAACGAGATTCAAACGAGCTCCTTAATGTCGGTGTCGGCTTATCCAAACGCCATCAATATCAGTCGCCCCCCCGCTCCTGCTGGAGCATGACGCTTTTATCCCTTCATCCCTCCACTCCATCACTCCTTACCCATCAGTCTCTCTGTCTCTAGTTCCGATTCGGATCTCGCCATTGTCAACACGTTGATCAGGAGGATGCGAGAGGAGGAGGGGTAGAGGAGAAGAGAGAGAGAGGGAAGGAGTGTAGGGGACAAAAGAGAAAAACAAAAACGCCTCCGGTGGAGTTGCTGTCCGTTTCTCCATCATGTTCTCATTCGTCTTTCTGCTTTTACCTTACTTCTTGTTTCGCTTCATTTAAGGATCCAACTGGAGTCTGCTTAGTGATTGCCAGCCGATTGCCAGGGTGTGCTGTTTGCTGGTTGGTTGCCATGGTGCTGATGGGTGAGCTGGTTGTTAAGGTTTCCCAGGTGGATGCTAGTATGTTTCAGCTGGTTGCTATGGTATTCCTGGTGCTTGCTAATTGGTTACCGTGGATGTTGGTGGCTAGGGTGTTGCAAGCTGGCTAACATGGTGTCCCAGTTGGTTGCTATGGTATCACTGATGGCTAGCATTTGGTTATTTTTTTTCATCTAAGATAAGTGCTAGAATGATGCTAGTGGGTTGTTATGGTATCTCTGATGCTTCCTAGGTGGTTTTTGTGTGTCCCAGGCAGGGGCAACATTGCTCCTAGTTGGTTGCTATGGTACTCTGGTGCTTGCTAGTTAGCTTTTGTGTGTCCCAGATGGGTGCTAGAATGCTGATAATTGGGAGATATGGTATCTTTAGTGCTGACTAGTTGGTAGGTGCAAGAACAGTGCTAGTTGGTTGCTATGGTATTTCTGAAAGTTGCCAGATGGTTATTACGACAGGTGGTTGCTAGAATGTCCCGAAAAAAATCTGTTTTTGGCCAGGGTGTTGATATTTGATTATTACGGTGTCCCAAGCGGTTGTTAAAATGGCGTTTGGGGGCTGCAGTGTAATCTTTGGCGGTCGTTAAGGTGCTGACAGTCAGCACCTTAATGGTAACTTTGGCATTTGCTAGCTGGTGTTCTGGGTGAAGGCTGAAAATGTTGCTTGCCAGATGCTGGTTGGTTATTATGGTTTCCCAGGTGGTTGCTAGAATGCTGTGAGCCAGTTGCTATGGTAGCCTGTTGCTAGCTTATTATGAACGCTAGAGCGCTAGCTCTCTAAAACAGCACCGAACAGACCAACGGAAATGGTCCCAAAATTTACACTGGATATTAGGAATATTTTCACTTTTCTCATAAAAAAAAAAAAAAAAGCACCTGTGATGACATTCAAAACACCATAAAATGGGGGAAATAAACAAACAAACAAACAAACAAATAAATAAATAAATAAAATTCACAAAGGGTAAAAAATGTCCAAAATAAATTAACCTATACTGTAATTTTAAAGTTACCAGTACAAATGTATGCTAACACTAATGCATTCTACCTAATATTAGCAGATATTTAAAATGAAAGATTTGGGACAAAACTTATATATAAAAAAAAATAATAATAAAAATAAAAAGCGAGTGGGACATGCCTTCTTTCATTCATCTCTCGTTCCTCTTACCTGCACAAGAAACCAGGAGATGAGCACGGAGGCCCAGGGGTTCCCACTGCCAGAGGTTCTCTTAGCGGGGGATAAGGCTTTACCTGGAGGGAGGGAGGGAGGGAGGGAGGGAGAGAGAAAAGAAAAGAAACAAAGAAAAAGAAAGAGATAAAGAATAAAAAAAAACTGCTTTAAGACCACCTTAATAGAGTCAATCCATCTTTTTCAACGATAAGCACTGTAAGGAGATTCTGAAAGAATAGCCGCATGAGGCCAGTAAAAACCGCAGACTCGCTGGAGGAGAAAAAAGAGAAAATGGGAAGAGCAGACTCCAGGTGAAGGGCAAAGGGAGTCCGTCACTCCATCCTGCGCTCGTTTATCCTCATTCATCCATCAAAAGACACGGTGTCAGACACATTACACACAAGCCTACAGGCGCAACCCACGGAAAGGACTGTATCCTCCCATCGCCGGCCACTTTATCGGAAACACCAGACTTGTCCTGCAGATACCGTCCCTGAACTTCTGGCCAATTTATCAGAAACAAGAATTTTGTGCTTTCTGTTGCTGACTGCCGGCAGGGAGAATATTTTGGATGCCTGGGAAGCAGTGCCAGGGGCAGTACCTTGCTCAAGGGTACCTCAGAGCAACATACTTGTCCGGGATTCGAACCTACAACCTCCTGATTACGGTTCTAGTTATTGACCATGTTCACCAGCTACAGTTCCAAACTGTACATCAACAAAGTCTCAGAGAGGGGTTTCCAATAAAGTGGCCACACGCACTTATTACACAGCATTCTTATAAAAAAATAAAAAACAAAAACGGGCAATTATGTACCGAAATGGGCATGGAAAACGCCGCCTGAAATGATGAATCACCCGAGCACAAAGAAAAAGGTCCACCCTCCACTGGCCTGGTCATCATCTAAGAAGCTGCAGGAGCTTACGGAAGTAAACGATTTCCATCAGTAGCACTCTGTGACTCAGCAGGAAAATTCAAGCCTGGCATTTAACACCAAGTTTCTGTAGCAGACATACAGGCTTCCTTAAATCTGACACCGAAATTCAATCTCGCACACGTGCAGTCAGGAGCATGGAAGCATGAGGAGAGCATGA
>CM029382.1:23000379-23047879 GCA_017165825.1 Hepsetus odoe
GCACTCTATCCATCTCTCCCTCCATCTCTCTCCCTCCATCGCCCTCCAACCTTGTCAATCTCTCTCTCTCTCTCCATCTCCCTCAATCCCTGTCTATTTCTCCACTGCCCTCCATCCCTCTGTCAATCTCTCTCCCTCAATTACCCTTTTTCTACCTCCATCCATCCCTCTCTCCATCTCTCATTCCCCCTCAATCCCTGTCCATCTCTCTCCTTCCATCTCCCAACATCCCTCTCCTCTTCCCTCTCTCTCCATCTCCAAGTCTGTCTCAATCCCTCTCATTATCTCGCTCTCTCCTCCATGCCCTTCTCTCCCCCCTTCTATCGCTCTATCCCTCTCTCTACCGCTCTTGCTATTTCTTTATCAAACACATATACTACCGTGTATGCATCTCTGTCTGTCCGAAGTTCTATCTATATACATATTCCTCTCTCCATCTCTTTTGCTCTGTCTATTCCTCCTAATTTTCTCTGCATATTTATATACATTCCACTCTCTCTCTCTAGCGCTATCCTTCTGTCCATCCCCCTCTAGTTCTCTTTCACCCTCTTTCATCCACTGTAGTTCTCTCTCCCTCCTTCACACTCTCTCTCCCCCAAACTACTGCTCTCTCTCTTTCTTCACTGTTAACCTCCCTCTATTTCCCGTTATTCCCTCTCTCCCTCTCCTTTCTTTTCTCCTGTTTTTCCTCAATTTTTTTCTCTCTCACCCTCCTGCCTTTCTTACTCTCCCCCTTCTTGTTACCTTTTTCCTTGCGATACCTGTCCTCTTTTCTCTAGCGATCGCCCTTCCTACTCTACCCATTTCAACTTCTCTTTCTCTCGTCTCTCCTCGTTTTCTCTTTCTGGGACTTGTTTTTTCCATGTCACCGTATCTCGGTTTCGTTCTGAATCTCGCTTTATCTTTCTCTTCTTGTCTCTCCTGGCTTCATTTTTGGTGCCATCATCTCCCCGCGTCGCAGAGAAGGAAGGAGAGAGAGAGACAGAGACAGAGAGACAGAGACAGAGAGAGAGACAGACAGAAGGGAGGAGAGGAGCCAGAAGCCCAGTCCTCTGCAGCAGTGTGATAGCGGGATGTAAAGCAAGGAACGAGAGAAACAAAGGGAGCGAGGGAGCGAGAGGAGACAGGCAAAGGACAGCAAGCAGACAGAGTAGAGAGAGAGAGAGAGAGAGAGAGAGAGAGAGAGAGAGGAGGAGGGAAAACTGTTGGACCTGTTGCTGCACAATGCCTGGAAAAAAATAAAAAGAGAGAGAGGGAGAGAGAGAGGGAACTGCTGTGTGTTAGAGATAGGTGAACAATAGGGGGATGGCAGATTTGACTTAATACAATTAAACACGTAATGAATACATAACACACACACACACACACACACACACACACACAGTGCTGAATAAACCTCTACTGCTTGAACTGAGCAGCACTGAACACACACACACGTAATTTTGTGTTCAGGGTCAACGCTGTGCTGTCCAGACGATCCAAACTACAAAACATCCATCTGTAAACACTACGCCATCATCTTCATCACCTTCATCATCCCCTTCCACGCACTTTAAAGAGCCCATATCCTTCATTTCAGCATTATATATTATATATATATATATATATATATATATATATATATATGGGTTGGACACCAGCACTCCCCCGCGACCCCGTTTGGGACAAGCGGCAGAAAATGGATGGATAGAGATATTATATTATAACAAGATAATATACTCAGCATTCAGCAGTAAACTAATCACCTGATCATCTGGAATCATCGGCTCCTGTTTCTTCACTGCTTCATGTCTTACATTACACTTTGTTCGGCTTGAAGGTTCAGACGTAGATCACTGTGTGGATTAACCAACACAGAACTATCAAACTGCTCAGGTACAGAGACTGGACTGAACATGAGAGACAACAACACTGTCCTTCAGGAAGATCTGGAGAACTGCTCAGGTACAGAGACTGGACTGAACATGAGAGACAACAACACTGTCCTTCAGGAAGATCTGGAGAACTGCTCAGGTACAGAGACTGGACTGAACATGAGAGACAATAACACTGTCCTTCAGGAAGATCTGGAGAACTGCTCAGGTACAGAGACTGGACTGAACATGAGAGACAATAACACTGTCCTTCAGGAAGATCTGGAAAACTGTTGGAAAACTCAACAAGACAAAAAAATACAAGAAAGTCTGAATCTTGGCAAGCAAAATATAATAATAATAATAATAATAATAATAATAATAATAATAATCCTTTATTTATAATCCCACGAATGGGAAATTCGTCCTCTGCATTTCACCCATACACACACGTGCAGCAGTGGGCAGCTATTGAAAGCGCCCGGGAGCAGTGACGGGGATGGTACCTTGCTTAAGGGTACCTCAGGGCAACCCACTGAGGTGGGAATCGAACCCACAATCTTCTGATGCGGGGCGACTCCCTAACCACTAGGCCACCGCTGCCCCAATTGAGGAAAGGGGATCAACATATAAGTTCCTTTCAGTACAACTTTTGTCACATGTCTGCACATGTGATCTGTTGTACCAAGACCGGTACATCAACCTCACAAAGAAAGTTTTTTCCCCAGATGCTTGTTATTTCCTCATATCCATGGCGTCTGAGAAACATGCTGTATGTCTGACTGTTTCGGCCTCTCTCAGACATATCAGTCGTGTTCCACTGGTGAAGCTCTTGTTCAGCGCATGTCCGTGGAGAGAAAACAGACAGCATTTTTCAGAAGCAAAAAAGAAGAAGAGGCTGCCACCTACCTGAAGTTTCGAGTACTGCCACAAAGTCCTCCTTATCATCTCTCTCCATAAAACAATCAAAATTAAGAAAATCTTTGTCACTGCGCCTCCCTACTCCCATGAGAACGGATCATTAAAGCTTAATCGCCATCCTCATTTACGGGCCTCTCGTCACCATGGAGACCGGAGGAGGATCTCCCTGGCAATCGGCGGCTGACATTCCGAGGCAACGCTGATGAGAAAGTTGATTGATGGCTTTAATAAAAACCTCACATTTTTTTTTTAATATCTAATATTTTATCTCCTCTAATTGAACCTCGCTAATCAACTCCGAACCTTTCTCTCAGGAGCTATGGACACCTCTCGCTTTTCTTTCCCCTCGTCCTGGCACATCGCGTCCCCCAGGCAGACACATGTGCCGTCTAATCAATCACTCCAAATGTGATGAGTCAGAAGCACTTTTACTTTATGAAGGAAGGTGCACTGGGATCATATTGGCAGCTACTGGCACCACCGAGTGAGAGGAATTTGCGACGGGGTTCTTTATTCTGAGTAACTTGGTGTTCGGCACCTTGCTTGCGTTCACAACAAGGTCCAAACTGTCAGCAATCAGGACCAAGCTTCAGGTCCCAACGTTAGGTTTAGATACTTGCTTAGGGTCACACTGTCAGGTTCAGGACCTTCCTAGAATGAACAACTTGTGGTTCAGCAGCTTGTTGAAGTTCACAGTATTGGGTTCCAAACCATGTTTAGGTTCATGGTGTGAGGTTCAGGTTCTTCCTTAAATTAAGAATCAGAAGTTCAGAATCTTCTAAATCGTTTCAGGTTTAGAACTTTGCTCACCGTCATTTATATCTCGCTTTATTTCACGTTTTTGGGTTCGGTCCTTGCTGAAGACCACAGATTTTAGGATAGATATTCCTTAAAATCTGGGTTCAGAATCTCAGTCCAGCTTAGAACTCAGATTAGACTCACCTTAAAAGGACCTCATCTATGTGGCAACAGTCTCACGCTCTGGGATTTTAAAAAATTACCTCAGACACAAATTTCCCCAGGTGAAAGTTTGGGGACTTCCTAACGTCAGCCTTTCTAGATCGGTTGCCTGATCTACAGTGTCCAGGCTTGTCTCTCAGCTATTGCTCTGCGAACAAAAATAGGAAGGAGGCAGAACAGTCGTCGCCTTGGGGTTTCAATCTGCAAACCACTGAAAAAGCAAGACCCGTTTTAGTGTCATTTCCTGTTCCAAAACTTTGAGGACCATGTTCAACTTTTTTGAACACTAAAGCATTCATCGACCACTCCACTACTGTTTTGAAGGTTCTCCTTATTGAAGTCCAATTTCATTATAATAAAACTTCAATTGATTTAACAGTCCATGTGCTGAAAAACCAAATCCACATAATACCCAACTGAAGTTATTCAGAGTTATTCTTTCTTCCCTTTTCTTTAAAACCACCAAAAAGGGAAGATCGACTTGTTCCTCCCATGACTCTGAACGCTTTTGGAGGAGAACCCTAAACGATGACCTTCATGTGATCTACAAACCATGCAGCATCTTGAGTAATTGTTGGTGATTGTTCTGGTTTTACTGACCAGAACCTTTCTTTAAATGAAGTTGCATTTTTCAAACTGCAGACGGTCCTCAACTTTTTCAAAGTTGCTATGGCAACAGCATTAGCAGCAATATCCGGTAAAACTCATTTGGCTAAAAGCGGTTGACAGCTGTACTGGGTTCTTGAGGAGCTGTCCCATTTTATAGGGGATGTCTTCCAAGACTCCCTATTAAATCTTGGTCCCAGGGGTCAAGTGAACACTCTGAAACAAGGGGTAGGGATGGAGGAAGAACTAGGACATTGTTTGGGGAAGGCTTAGGTAGGAGGTGGATCTTCAAACACAACTGGCCTGTCTTGGCGTCCGGGAGACGAGAAGCACTCCTGCCCTTAAATGTGTTGAAGGAAAACATCCAGATTCAGGATGCAGTGGGCCAATCAGATGGTCTCAGAAGGTCCTGGTCAGCAATCGATTTCTACAAAGTGCGCCATTGTTACAGATGACTTCCACATGACTCACAAGACATACATGAACATCAGGTCATCCGCTCATGATCACGCCATCTCACTCCTCTTCTCCTCCTCCCTCCTAGCCATTTGTTAGACACGTTGTAGATCTTGAGACACGAAAAGGTCCTCTTGCATTGTTCCAATAACATGCTGCTTCCATGAGGTCCCCAAATGCATGAAGGCATAGCGTCAATCGCATCATGTCCACGTCCTGCTTCTGTGCAGTAAGCAGGTCATGTCTTGGTCAAAGTCCGGCCACAAAGAGGCTTTTCATTGCATTAATCTGCCTGTTCTCAGTGGTCCAACTGTCCCATTTGTGGTCCCGTCCCAGCCTTCAGGGCGTCGAATAATGAGACCTGAGCAAAGTTGCTTCGCAGTTCTATTTCATGTTTCTGACCTAAAAGCTCAGTTTCCACAGTAATGAATGTGCGCTAGGTGTCCAAAAGTTAATGGACACATCAGCATTTCTTCTGGCTGTGGATGGAACGCTTTGCTTTAAAACATCTCAGTGACTGTTTCATTGCTTTCAGCCACATCAGTAAGTTCAGCTAGTGAGGTTGGAAATTCTGGATCACAAACACTCCTCCAACTCATCCTGAAAGTATTGGATGGAGACCCCTCGCTCCAAAGAGTCTGATTAGCTACCAGATTCTCTAAACAGAGGCGGTGTCCGGATACTTTTGAAGATGTTTATCTGCAAGTTCGCTCCAACGGCGCTATACGATTGGTTGAGAAGCGACACCATTTTGTGAAAAGTGTAAAAATCGCACCAAACCTAAACCCAAAGGTATCGGCTGAGAGCTAGTGAAGTGAAAGTGACTATTTGTCATTGTGAAACACGGCACAGCACACAGGGGGCAGTGGTATTCAGAGCCCGGGGAGCAGTTACTGGAACGGTACCTTAATCAAGGGCACCTCAAGGGAACATACTGGTCAGGGACTCAAACCCACTACCTTCCGATCCTGGGGCCTAGTCCTGAACCACTAGACCACCGCTGCCAGAGTCTCGATTCAACACCAATGTCTTTTTAAGGTTGTGGACCAAGTAGGTGTTAATAAACGACCAAACCGTGCAGCCCTTAAGGACTGGAACTGGACATCCCAGCATTATATTCTTTTCAAACTTTCCTCCATTTCTACCAGCATGCAATCTTGGCACAGCTCGGGCATCCTGGGAAAACTTTTAAGCGCATTTAGAACAGCTCTTGCGGAAAAATGAACCCTCCTAGTTCTGTCCATGAACCATTCAAACTGAAGAAAGAGAGACAAACAGACACAGAGACACCCAGTCAGTGTCAATGCGGCCACTTATCTTCTAACCGGGTCATGTGAGCAGCAAGTGATGTGGCTTTTAGAGACATGGGTGCAAAACACACTCTTCGTTTCTTTCTGCCTTCCCCACCTCTCTTTCCCTCTCTCCCCCAACTCATTTCTCTGCTCCTACCTTCATGTTCTCAGATTCTTTCACTCTCCCTCTATCTGTTCCTCATCTGTTTCCCTTCATCTCTCCCTCTGCAGCAGTAAAGTGAGAGCACCGGGAGCTCTGAAGTGAAATAATCGCTCGAAAAGGAGGGAATCAATAACGACATCTGTTCTTTCACTTTCTCTACATCTTCCATCTTCCTTTTTTTTCCCCCCTTTTATCCACAGTTCTCAGAAGATACGTCTCCTGGACTTTGGCTGCCTTGTGTGAACATCTGTCATATGACTGGTGTGTGTGTGTGTGTGAGAGAGAGTGTGTAGGACTGGGGGGAGGTGCATTAATGCACTTCTGCTTCGGGGCGGCAGTGGCTTGAGACTTTGAAGGCCGTGCGTTCGAGTCCCAGAGGACGTGGAAGCCAACTTTGAAAGTGAAACGAAAGTGAAAGTGACTAGTAGCCATCATGAAGCACAGCACGCAGCGAAACACAAGCAAATCCACCCTCTGTATGTAACCTACACACACCACGCAGCAGTGGGCAGACGCATCCAGCACCCAGGGAGCAGTGATGGGCACGGTACCTCATCGTACTGGCCTGGGATTCAAACCCATTCCCTAAACACTAGGCCATCGCTGTCTAAACTCTTGAAGCAGTTGGACTGATGTCTGTATTACAACACGACACCTTTCTTCTGCTTCTTCACTGAGTGCAGGACGTTAGCTTGGAAGATCTGCCAACATATATTAGAATCCTTTCCTCCCTCTTTCCTCACTTTACCTGTTCGACTGGCTGTCACACAACCCTCAAGACATGATGGATCACTGCAGCAGCTGACAAGGTGTTATTTCATTGAAATAATTCCTTTTCTCTCCACCTTCGTGACTGGAGCACATCTGCAACACTTCCTGGTGGGCAGGACACCACAGGTCCCTTTCATGAGAATTGCTTCTCCTACTTTCTGAGCTGATCGATTAACTATTACTTCTCCAACAAACTCCAAAATCAAAGCACATCTACAGCAAACCCCAGTCTTAGTGTTAACTTTTATTGGGTATAAACCAACACAACAAGAATGAAAGTGAATAGGACAAAGACAGAATAATCGAGTGTGAATGAAAGGGAGGAAAGTGGAGTGGATAGGATGCAGGGAGTAGAGTTGGTGAAGGTGGAGGAGTTTAAATACTTTGGATCAACAGTTCAGAGTAATGGCGAGGGTAGAAGAGAGGTGAAGAAGAGAGTCCAGGCAGGTTGGAATGGATGCAGAAGAGGAATAATCTGTGACAGACGGGTACCAGCGAGAGTAAAAGGGAACGTTTACAGGATAGTAGTGAGACCAGCTATGCAGATGGTTGGTTCGAAGGAGGAAGATGCAGAGGACCGGAAGATCCTCTATCCTAAATAGGAGCAGCCGAAAGAAGAACCACCCTTGAATAGGGAACCCTTGAAGCCCAGCCTTGTTGTTGGGTAAAGTTGGGATTAATTATTTGACCCAATGCTAAAAGTCCACCTCAGCTACCATTTCTCCATTTTGAACAGTGAAAATTAGAAGCTACTTCTTTACATCTTCAACTTTCAGATCCCTGGTTGGCTGCTGAGCCTGTGGCAATGAAAGGTCATTGCATTTATTAATATCAATAAACTCTGGAACCGTCTACGGCCTGGATCAAGGCCTAATGAAGAAAAGCTGAGACTTCACATATTTCAACAAGTGCTTTTAAACGTCTAGAAATTTACCAGGCAATCACTCACTTTCTACTTGCTTGGGGCGCCAAAACATTTGTATGCAAATGGCGAACCAACCATTATTTGCTTAATGTCAATTTTTTTTCCCATGATTGCTGTCGTTCATTTCATTGGTGGTCTTCCTAACCTGAGGCGTCTTTATCGTCTCCATCCATTAAAACGATGATTTCAATGGTGTCCCCCAAAAATCTTCAGTTACAATTATCTCCAAAAGCTCCTCCCACCATCCAGATGTATCATCAGAAGTGATTCAGAAAATCTCCTCAAACTGCCATGCTGATTTTAGCCCATCTGTTTGATACTCTGTGGTTTCACGGCGGACGTGAAGCCACTTTCAGTTCCTGCTTGTTTTGAAGGGTTTTTAACGTCACTTTCGTTTTTTGCTCTTAGTCCGAGTCGCTGACTCGACCAGGCAATGGTTCTAAAGCACTAAAAGACTTATTCTAATGTTTCTCTTATTATATTTTCTTAACAACGGGTTTTTGGATTATTCATCCTGCTCAACTCACGCTGACACCTTCTTGATCCTCCAAAGTCAAACTCCATCTACAACAAACTCTAGACTTGTTAGCTTTCTTGGGTACCAACCACTGAAGCGAGACACAAAAATAACTGAGCAGCCAATTAGATGACTTGGTTCATCATGAATCACAGAAGGTCGTTGGTAAATGGGTAGAATGTAATTAGCAGGCTGTGATTTCCAGCCTTCCCAACATCCAGACCGGTTTCAGTCTAAATGGACAAACACACAGAAAAGACGTCCATCGGTGCAGGACAGAGTGAAGGAGAGTGAGAGAGAGGACAGGGAGAGTGGACGGTGGAGTTCAGGGTGTGTGGAGTGTGTGTCCGTGATGGAGAACTAGTAGAGACGGTGATGAAAGTGAAGCGGTGAAGTTCATGTGGATTATTTTCAGTAGATTGTTTTTATTGGAGTTGAAGTTCGAGGCTTTAATAGTCTTTAATTCTATTAATATGGAGTGAGATTCAGTTCACTTTCAGCACAGACAGACACTCCAGACGTCCTTCAGAGGAGACACGTCTCACTCTACACTCTCAGTACACTCCTGTACTTTTACTTTACACTCTCAGTACATTCCTGTACTTTTTACTACAATTCAGAGTAATCTGCATGGAGTAAAAAAGGGTTGATCAGTACTTTTACCACTGCCACTACTTCTAGAGTTGTTTTACACAAATATCAGTGCACTTTTGTCAGCTGTGGCAAAACTTGACAAACAAATCTGAAACAAAAGTCTTTCTTTACATTAAATTTCAACAAGTCCAACAATATTTTTTTTTTTAAATAATTTAGATGAAAGAAAACCCGTGTGTGTTTTTTGTAAAAAAAGACACCATTTTTCAAAATCCTTCTGAGATTAACGGTAAACCAGAGCTCACCTGTCACAGGTGCAGGCCACCATCAAGCACAGAAGAATGTAGATGATAAAGGTGAAGATGACAGCAGTGATCGTTCCGCGTGGGATGGCGTAACTGGGGTTCTTCAGGTCACCTACAGAACACACATACACAAAGCAGAGTAAAGAAATAAAGCATAAAGAAATAAAGCTGATCAAACTGCCTGACTGACAGCTTTGTCGTTGATCTGTATCTGAGAAGGCATTCCTGCACCAGTGACTTGTTTTGTATCAGAGCAAAGTTTTAACTTTAATTGTCATATCTAACAATCAACCAATTAAGATTATGAAACAGGTATCCGATTGCTTTTTTGTTACAATCAGATATCAGATTTGTTACTGTAGTGAGACCAGCTATGTTGTATGGGTTGGAGACGGTGGCACTGATGAAAAGACAGGAGGCGGAGCTGGAGGTGTCAGAGTTAAAGATGCTGAGATGTTCATTGGGAATATTAGAAGGACAGCTCAGGTTGGACATCTTGGGGACAAGATTAGAGAAGCAAGGTTGTGTTTGGACGTGTCCAGAGGAGGGACGAGGATTATATCGGGAGGAGGATGTTGAAGATGGAGCTGCCAGGAAAGAGGAGAAGAGGAAGGACAAAGAGGAGGTTTATGGACGTGGTGAGAGAGGACATGCAGGTGGTCGGTTAGAAGCAGGAAGATGCAGCAGACCGGAAGAAATGGATACAGATGACAGATTAAAACGGGGGCATTTTCTAAAACTTAACAAATAATAAAAATATTAACGATCTTGAAACCCTGGCTGCATCATTTATTGTTCTATTCTAATTAAACTTGTTTTAATCTTATAATCTTTCATCTTAATCGAACAGTAAAATTACATTTATAAAATGATCAATATGATCAATCCACTAAAATGGGTCAAATGGGCTGAGACAAAGTTCTGAAGGGCAAATAGCTTATTTTTCTGATTTTAACTAATTTCTACTAGTTTTCTGTTCTTAAAGTCCTTTTTCCTTTTCCTCCCTACATCTGCACCCAAATATCTGTCCTTTCAACTCTTTACAGGACCGTCCCGCCTGGGAATCAAACCCAGGACCTTGTCGCTGTGAGGTGCCGGTGCCATACACAGCCATAAAAATGACGTGAAGTGACATTTCTTAGCATCTCTGTCTCTCTCTTTCTGTGTGTGTGTGTGTGTGAGACACACCCTTACCCGACATATTGGAACCAGCCATGATTCCCGTACAGCCGTTAAACATCACAGCAAACACAGTGGCGAACGTCATCATCGTTCCTGTCGTGTAGTCGACCGTGTAATTAGCTAAACGGACACAAAACAGCATTTCATTTAAACATTTCAATATTTAAAAAGAAAAGAAACTATAAGTATTTATCTAATTTTAATAAAATAATTTTTAACCTTTTATTATAAATTATACACAGCCATCTGCAAAAGATGTAAATACTTCATAAATACTTCAAAGTCTCCACAGAGATAAACTAATTTTGTTGAATTTTGACAGTGAAAGTGAAAATGACTATCATCAAAATGCAGCACAAAATACGCCTCTTCATTTATCCCATGCACACACCGTCCCAGCAGGGCGCAGCCATATCCAGCGCCCGGGGAGCAGAAGCTTTCAACTACAGTCCCTTGAAAATGAAACACACAACCCGGAGACACGCCCACCTCCCACGTTCCTGAGCAGCGTGTCCAGTTTGAAGCCGGTGAAGTTGGCGGTGGTGGGCGAGGTGTTGCTGAAGGGGCCGGGCAGAGTGACCGTCTGGGGCTTCACGGCGAAGAAACTGATGAAGATGGTCCCCAACACCACAATCACCACCAGGAAGATGAGGAAGGTTGCCTTGGCGTAAATCCGAGCGCCCACCAGACACACCAGCACACACACCAGCAGGACACCCGTGCCGTACAGCAGAGACCACCAGTAGCCCACCGGCAAGACCGAGTACTTGGTGGACGAATCTGCGCCGTCTGGGGAAAAAAAAGGCAGTTTTAAACGTCACGCTAACAACCACTTTTATATTAGACGTTTTTTTGCATAAAAAAATTTAATTGCAATTAAAATTTAAAATAAATTTAAAATGTATAAAATAATATTTAGAATATGTTTAAACATTTATTTATGCAATAGAAATATATAATAGAAATATTTTAAAATAAAAAAACATATACTAATAAAGTGGCAAACTAATATTTTCTTTAATAATTAATATTAAATTTCTTTCAAATGTCTGTTGGAGAAACAATATTATATATACACACATTTATATTTTAGCTGTTCACTTTCTGCTCATGAGTGAAAAACACTCACACACTCACTCTTCGTACCTTCAGTCACTCCAAACGTTGCGAGCATGGCCTCCACCAGCCCCAGCACGTAGAGGGCGCTGCCGCACACGTTAGCTAAGAAGAACATGATGCCGATGCTGCCGCCGAACTCCGGCCCTAAAGCTCGACTGATCATGTCTGCGCCAGCGTTAAGGGCAGGACAGTCGAGAACACAGGACCCAAACAAAACAGTTCTCCGTCCACTGTCCCATTCCGCCTAATTAATGGGTTAAGACATTCGGGTCGGTTAGGTGGGTGATGCGGACTGTCCCGTGGATTCATGTGGGGCAGCAGAGGCCTAGTGTTTATAGACTAAGCCTTATTATCCCTGAGGTATGCTTGAATTAAGTGAAAGTGACTAATTGTCACCAAGAAACAATGAAATGTATTTCACCCACACACCCTGTGCAGCCAGATCCAGCACCCAGGGAGCAGTGTTGTGGACGGTATCTTGCTGAAAAGTACCTCAGGGCACCCTACTGGTCTGTGACTCAAACCCCTGACCTTCTGATTATGAGGCCTTAAACACTACACACTGGGGCAGCGGTGTCCTCGCGTTCAGGGACGAGGCGCCAGCATCAGAAGATTTGAATCTCGGACCAGTAGGCTGCTTTGAGGTACGCTTGAGCAAGGTACCGTCCCCATCACTGCTCCTCGGGTGCTTTCAATAGCAGCCCCCTGCTGCTGCAGGGTACGGGTAAAAAGCAGGGGTTGAATTTCATTGTTTCACTAGGTGCCGTGCTGTTTCATAATGAGAAAAGGAGTCACTTTCACTTATGTTGTCCTGACTGCCTACATTTTATAAATGCTTTAATGCTTTGGACATTCGAGCCCTTTATTTATATAACGATACTAAAATGATAACAATAAAAATCTCTTTATAAGTGTATCACTAAATTAAATGCTAAAAAAATAATAAAATCTATATATTTTATTTTAAAAAAATAAAATGTATATATTTAAAACATATTTAGGAGAAAAAAAAGAAAAGAAAAAATGCTTTTTTTAAATATACCTCTCGGAAGAAATAAAAAGGCAGAATTTATCATATAAAATGTAAAATAAATAGAATTTTTTCTCCCAAGGAACGTTTTATAAAAACAAATACATAATGGGGGAAAGGAAAGGGGGAGGGGGGGAACAAAAACAACACCACCACTTTCTGTATTTTTGAAAAGTTTTTTTTCTAAAGTCACCACAGGATACAGTAAGCTCCTCCAGCATCCAGGGCTCCGTTGGTGGAGATGGCGCAGACGGAGAGGACGGTCATGCTGATGATGAAATACGCCACCAGGAGCATCGCTATAGCCTGATACAGTCCACACTGTCCCACCACAAACCCTAAACACACACACACACACACACACCCGAGAAGCAATGAATGGCGAGATACTCTTAACATTCATAAAAGCTTTAAAACAAAAAAAACAAAAAACAAATTAAGCCAAAAACCTCATTCAAAGCCCTTTCTCCAGACTTGGTCTAAATTTTGTTTCTTCTTGTGAGCAACCTGTCCTTAGCCAAACTGTCTCACAGCAACCAGGGCCCTAGTAAACTAGACCCCCCAACCACTAGGCCCCCGGCTCCCAGGCTTCCGGCTCCCAGGCTTCCGGCTCCCAGGCTTCCGGCTCCCAGGCTTCCGGCTCCCAGGTCTTCGGCTACCAGGCTTCCGGCTACCAGCGCTCCACAAGCTCCTCCCTATTGTCCCTTGAATAATGTATGAACCCAAACAGTATCAAATAGCGTGGAAATGTAGGACATAAAGGACACTGTCCATGTCTTCTCACGCCCCATAGATCACTACATTAGCAGAAGACACATCAAAGTGCCCTGAGACCATTAGGCAGCTGTGTCCTAGCAGATACATTTGAGAGTGTTAACAACACCTAATTGCCTTCTGGCTATATTTACAGCAAACCTCAACCTCGAAAGAGAAACAACTTCAGAATGTTTATTTTCACAGGCAAGCTGACAAACCTGTTTCATACAGCAAAGCACAAGCAGCCCGGGTGGTTAACGAAACCTTTCTGGCCGCTCAGCATTCAGCGTCTGGAGTAAACCAATCACCTGATCATCTGGAATCACCCGTTTCTTCACCGCTTCATGTCTTAATTTAGACGCTTTGTTCTGCTTGAAGGTTCAGACGTAGATCACTGTGTGGATTAACCAACACAGAACTATCAAACTGCTCAGGTGCAGAGACTGGACTGAACATGAGAGACAACAACACTGTCCTTCAGGAAGATCTGGAGAACTGCTCAGGTACAGAGACTGGACTGAACATGAGAGACAACAACACTGTTCTTCAGGAAGATCTGGAGAACTGTTCCTCAATAACACAAGAAAGTCTGGCACTTTGGAAGGAAAATCTGGAGAAATGAGGGGCTGAAGACGTGCAGTAGCACTGATCTGGCATCTTACCATGGGTGTGTTTTACAGGGCAAAAGAAACAAATGAGAGAAACACACACAGCGGTCAATAAAACGAGCAGATTTTCCGAATAAGAGTCCGTCCACACGCTGGGCCAGGCGTCTGAGTCCTTCATCATGTGAGCATGATTAATGGCTCCAGACTACATTTGGAGTTAGACCCTCAACAGGGAGGGAGCAAGTCTACGTCAGATCCAAGAACCCTTCCAACCCCCTGAAGTTAAGCTCTGCTTCACAAGGCCACAGGCTATTCTGACGTATCCAGAACGTTCTCCCAGCTGACCTCATTTCTGGAGACGTCTCCCAGCGAGGCCCAGTTCACACGAGACGAGGTGGTGAGTTTAATGAGGTCAAAATTCTTGGAAAACTAATATTCAGAGGACATACTTTTAACTTCCCTGGCAGAATGATCTATATATTGGTCAGACTTCCCATAATGCACCCTGCCACATCCCAACAGGGACTAAACCCGGCCATCACGTGATGTTAAAGGGACCAACAGATCACCAGTTCAAATCCTACCTCCTGCACTACCACCGCTATTTCCTGAGCAAGACCCTTAGCCCCAAGTTACTCAAGGGAGAAGATCCCCATCTTCTTCAACTTTCGGCTTCTCCACTTTAGACATCATCAGTTTCCATTACTTCCTGTCCTCTGCATCTTCCCCTTTCACATCAGCTGCCTGCATGTCCTCTCTCACCACATCACTAAACCTTGTTCTTCTCCTCTTTCCTGGCAGCAACAGCCTCAACGTGCTTCTCCTGATATGTGCCAAGGAGAGATGAGGGGTTTAAGTCTGCTAAATCTAAACACAGAAGAAAACCTTGTCCTTCAGACCAGGACACCTTCTTATATTGCTCCATGGTCCAGTTCTGATGCCCATGTTGGGCGATTTCAGATGAGAGGGGTCGACTGGTCTGCTCATATGACTCTTGTGTTTTCAAACCTTTCTACCACAACCAGTGGGAACTTTATCAGCCGTCACAGTTGCTCTTCTGTGGGACCAGACGAAGGAGCTTCGCTACCTAATCACATCAGTCGATCAGGGTCACCGGTTGTCCTTCCTTGGACACTTAAGTAGGTACTTCCCGCTGTGGACAGAGACCTGCTGTGTGGATTTGAAAGCGCCTGATTTGCAGCATGTGATTTTGACCGCTACTGATGCAATGCACTGAGCACGGCAGCAAAGGGGTAAAGTTGATGGACCACAAAGTTCCTGTTTGAAGGTTCCAGTGGACACCATGCCCCATGTGCCCTGTGACAAACCGACGCACGTGGAGGTCTGATTTGCAGAACAGCCTTAGTTACAAGCAAGGAGACGAAAGACAAGACACTCTTGGTTGTCAAATTAGAATTAGCCAACACATCAAAGATAATTAGCTAATGATGTGAAGGTGAAAGTGACTATGTGTCATTGTGAAACACAGAACAACACACTGTGAATCACACCCATAAGCACATGCAGTTATTGAACGTGCCCCAGGAGCAGTGATGGGGACAGTACCTTGCTCAAGGGTGCCTCAGGGCAACCTAATGGTCTGGGATTCGAATCCACGACCTTCCGATCCTGGGGCCTAGTACCTAAACACTAGGCCACCGCTGTCCCTCTTAGCTACCACCCTCTTTCCAAAAACCCGCTACGTTTTTGGCTGAAAATGTACGGTCCCTCGTTTTTCAGCAGCTATTGAAAGCCATCTTAACCTTATCGGAGACTGTTGCTGTGGACTACCACACTAAACAGTGTCTAAAACAGTGGACCAAGGACGTCCACTCAGAAACATATTAAAAGTATAGAAAGGGTGCATGAGGCAGAACTCATCAAGGCCACCAAAACGATGTGGGATACAATTCTTGAAACACTGGAACTCATCAGTGATGAAACGTTGGCAGTAAAGTCGTGAAACCTTTGGAGGAACCAAGATTCAAATGGGGAACCTGTCCTCTGGTCGACACCAGATAATCAAGAAAGAAAAGGAAGTGACTTTTCACAAGTTAACGTGATTGATCGCCATAGAAACGAGTTCCATGAAGGTCTGTAACTAGGACGTCCATTTACGGTTATTAGTGTACCCTTTGGGTCAGCGGGACTTTGGTGTCCATATTTCATTCCCTCCCCAGAGACCCGTCTAACAGCATGCATCCACCGTCTCCTGCCCTGGCCTGTGGTATCCATGAGCAAGGTACCATCCCCATCGATGCTCCCCGGGTGCTGGATATTGCTGTGGGCTAAAAGCAGAGGTTGCATTTCATTGTGGTTCGCTGTGTGTTGTGTTTCACAAAGATGCAGTCACTTTCAATTCACTTTCACTTTACAAATGGTAAAACTGTGGGTCGGTGAGTTTTGCCCCCGCGTGGCTTTTAACATCACACAAAAGCAATGATTTAGAACGGTCAGCAGAAAAGGAGCCAATCAGACGTCTTTTCTCGGTGGCATCGAGATAATCAGGCTCTCTCATTGGTCAGGCCTTCAGGAGGTGGACAGAGGGCCTGATTAGACATCAACGAAAATAAGAAAGAATAGGGAGACGTTCTAGTTTACGCTGCAGGACAAAGCTTCTGGATTTGGTTCTAGATACGTCCCGGACTGTGAACCCGAGCTGCAGCCTCACCAGCGGAGACAGTCTGGCGTCAGACCTCAAAGATGGTGCTCTAGAAAAGATAAATATGAGGTAAAACGTCCGTGTTTTATCCAGAACAGCCAGGAAACGTCCCGGGACAACCTCAGCGCCGTGAACATAGTGCTGACACAGCTCCAGAACCAGCGCCGGTTTCCTCCCTTTTCAATGATCATGGAACAAAATGAAGACCTGGCTCTGAAAAACACACTTAGACGATGAAATGTGGGACATTTCTAGCAAAAACGATCGAATGTGTCCAAGTTTCTTCGGCTTTTGAGTCAACGGTTTGTAATTGGCCCGCTCTTTCAGAGGTCTATCTCCAAAAGCATCCTTATTGACCTTTGAACATGAATACATGAAACAATACAAACTTATCCCCAGGAAAATGGTTTAAAAGAGCAGTCAGTGCTGCCAGGCCAGTGAAGGGCGAGAGAAGGTGGTTTCTCTTTCTCACACACACACGCGCACCAGTATTCCTGCCTTTGTGGGGAACTCCCGCGTTGGTTTGAATATGGAAGTGGACGAAAGAGGGAAAAAACGTACAGAAAACCGGCCGAGAGTCCAAACATTCGCCCCAATCTCACATCTGCCTCCTTTCAAACGCTTCACAGAGATACTCTTGTTTTTTAAAGTCCCCAAAAGTGCGCGCATCCGCGTTTAGTCAATGCGGGGTCCCCAGAAGGTGATAAAAACAAGCGGGAATTTGGGGAAAAGTGTGGAAAAGTGCGGACACTCACCGATCCGGAGGAAGACGACCACGCTGAACATGGACAGTAAGGTGGGGATGACCACGCCGAAGAAGGTGGACAGTTTCTGGGGCTGGCTGTTGGCGGAGCTCCGGCGGACGGCGCCGGGCGGCTGTTCCAGCGCGTCCTGTCCGGACTCGGAACGATGCTCCCCGGATTCATTGACGCTGGCGGACAGGCGGTAGTGGAGGAGGGGGGTCCGCTCACTCATGTCTGCGGACGGGGGGACCGGGGGACCGAGCCGGAGAGACAGAGACACGAACACACACGGAGAGTCAGAGCTGGAGCCCCATTCTGACGGTCAGGCGCTCCGGGGTCTCCACCTGACAGCAGAGCAGAAACAAACTCCGAATTAACGGCCGATCGTCGCCAAAACAGCGGCGTTTCTTCTTGCTTTTATTCGTTTTTGTTCGTTTTTAAACACTCGCTCCACTCCCCACTCGTCTCTGCTCTTTAACGCCGAGAATAAAAGTTTTGCAGTGATTTTCGGTTCCTTTTTCGCTCCGTGACTCAAGGATCATATGACTTTCTCCAAAATAAAAGTCCCCACACGCGACACGAATCCTCTCCTACCACCAGGGGGCGCCAGACCAATAAAAATCTCAACGAAAATCCATCAGCCTGAATAAAAATAACTAAATAACTCGACAAGTTTAAAGCCAGGTCCAGCCAGATTCGTATAAGTTATATAAGATACAATATCTATATAATAAAGGGAGGTATAACACAAATGAATAATATTTATTATCAATCTAAGGATTTAAAAAAATGTTTCTGCAACATTAAAATGTTAATATAATATTATAATTTAGCATAATTAAGTATAATGATTTATTTATATATATATATATATATATATATATATATATATATATATATATATATAATTATTTTACATAATCAATAATACTACATTTGACTAAAAGAAAGTATTGAACCCAGTCACTAGGGATGCACAAGCCAGCGTATTTCTTCGTGCCGGTCCCAGCCCGGATAAATGGGGAGGGTTACGTCAGGAAGGGCATCCGGTGGAAAACTTTTGCCAAATCAATTTGCAGACAACGAAACAGACTTCCATACCGGATCGATCAAGGCCCGGTTAACAATGATCCCTGCCAGGGTGCTGGTGGAAATTGGACAACTGTTGGACAAAGGAGAAGAAGAAGAAGAAGAAGAAGAAGAGGAGGAAGGCATGTCCAGAGGGAGGAGGAGAGTGGAAGTGAGGGTAGGGACTTTGAATGTTGGCAGCATGACTGGTAAAGGTAGAGAATGAGCTGATATGATGGAGAGAAGGAAGGTTGATATTCAATCCAATAGAGAGACTAGATGGAAGGGTAGTAAGGCCAGGTGTATTGGAGGGGGGTTTAAACTGTTCTACCATGGTGTGGATGGAAGGAAGAATGGGGTAGGTGTTATCCTGAAGGAAGAGTATGTGGAGAGTGTTTTGGAGGTGAAGAGGGTGTCAGGGAGGGTGAAGAGTTTGCAGCTGGAAGTTGAAGGTGTGATAATGAATGTTGTTTGTGCTTATGCTCCACAAGTTGGTTGTGAGATGGAAGAGAAAGAAGAATCTTGGAGTGAGTTAGATGAAGTCATAGAGAGTGTACCCAGAGGATAGAGAGTGATGATTGGTGCAGATTTTAATGGTCATGTTGGTGAAGGGAACAGAGGTGATGAGGAGGTGATGGGTAGGCATGGTGTCAAGGAGAGGAATGCTGAAGGTCAGATGGTTGTAGATTTTGCAAAAAGGATGGAAATGGCTGTAGTTAATACTTTTTAAGAAGAGGGAGGAGCACAGGGTGACGTATAAGAGTGGAGGAAGATGCTCACAGGTGGATTATATCCTTTACAAGAGGGTCAGTCTGAAGGAGATTGGAGACTGTAAAGTAGTGGCAGGGGAGAGTGTAGCTAAACAGCATAAGATGGTGGTCTGTAGGATGACCTTGGAGGTCAAGAAGAGGAGGAAAGTGAGGGCAGAGTCGAGGATCAAGTGGTGGAAGCTGAAGGAGGAGGACTGCAAGGTGGAATTCAGACAAGAGTTAACACGGGCACTGGGAGGTGTTGAAGAGCTACCGGACTGGTGAAGAAGAGGCAACTGAAGAAGAAGTGGGACAGTCAGAGAGATTAAATAAGCAGGTGTTCAAGGAGATGAAGCGCAGGGCAAAGAAAACAATGGCGAGGGCTAAAGATGAGGTGTTTGGTGAATTGTATGAAAGGATGGACAGGCAGGAGGGAGAAAAGGACCAATACAAATGGGCTAGACAGAAAAACAGAGCTGGGTAAGATTTGCAGCTGGTCAGGGCAATTAGTGAACTAGCAAGTGTAGCAAATAAGCAAGATGGAAGTAAGGGCAGCAATGAAGAGGACGAAGAATGGAAAGGCTGTTGGACCAGATGACATACCAGTGCAAGCATGGAGATGTTTAGGGGAGATGGCAGTTGTGTTTCTGACCAGATTGTTTAACACAGTCTTGGAAAGTGAGAGGAGCCTGAGGAGTGGAGACAAAGTGTACTGGTACCGATCTTCAAGAATAAGGGTGATGCACAGAGCTGTAGTAACTATAGAGGGATAACGTTGATCAGCCACAGCATGAAGTTATGGGAAAGAGTAGTGGAAGAAGGTTAAGAAATGAGGTGAGGATCAGTGAACAGCAGTATGGTTTAATGCCAAGAAAGAGCACCACAGATGCTATGATTGTTCTGAGGGTGTTGATGGAGAAATACAGAGAAGGTCAGAAGGAGCTGCATTGTGCCTTTGTGGAAAAAGCATATGACAGGGTGCCTAGAGAGGAGTTTCTGTTTTGTATGAGGAAGTCTAGTGTTACAGAGAAGTATGTGAGAGTAGTTCAGGATATGTATGATGGCAGTGTGACAGTGGTGAGATCTGCAGTGGGAGTGATGGATACATTTAAGGTAGAGGTTGGATTACATCAAGGATCAGCACTGAGCCTATTCTTATTCGCAATAGTAATGGACAGGTTGATGAGAGGTTTACAGAGGAGAGACGAGGATTATATTGGGAGGAGGATATTGAAGATGGAGCTGCCAGGGAAGAGGAGAAGAGGAAGACCAAAGAGGAGGTTTATGGACGTGGTGAGAGAGGACTTGCAGGTGGTCGGTTTGAAGGAGAAAGATTCAGAGAACAGGAAGAAATGGAAACGGATGATCTGCTGTGGCGACTCCTAAATGGGAGCAGCCTGCTCACTTTCATTCCTAAAGTTTTCTTAAAAACATTATGGCATCTTGTTGCAGATATGAGAACTGTCACTGTTTATTTATTTTTTTATTATATCAATATTTATCTACTATAATGTCAGAATCAGGCCTATTTGACTTTGTTTTTGATTTAAGGGCTTCAAAATAAAAGTCCAGCTACAAACTAAAATATAAATCTTATGGTGGTGAAAAAAATGAGCAGGCAGTTTTACATCTTTTTTCCCCACTTTTAGCAACAATATATTTAACAATAAACAGAAACAGATTAAATATTGTATATGACCTTCATTTTATTCCCTTGTTCAAAAAAAAATTCCATCCACTCTAAAAAACATATTTACATCAAAATAATGGCTCTTGCAGTTATCTTTATACAATTGTTTGCAGTTAAAAAAGATAACACTTATTTATGTAATTCCCATCACTATCCCATTAGTGGGGGCAGCGGTGGCCTAGTGGTTAGGGTGTTGGCGGCAGATCGGGGGTTCAAACCCCTTCCCAATGGGTTGCCCTGAGGTACCCTTGAGCAAGGTGCCGTCCCCGTCCTGCTCCTCCCTGCGATGGGCTGGCGACCTGTCCAGGGTGCGTCCCCCGTCCTCGCCCTGTGTGCGCTGGGTTGGACACCAGCACTCCCCCGCGACCCCGTTTGGGACAAGCGGCAGATAATGGATGGATATCCCATTAGTCTTATAGATTGTAAAAATAAAAACTTGTTAATAACAAGGCAAGTCAAAGGCAAGAATAGCAATAACTAATGAAAATTATAATGCCACTGTATGTTTGTTTTTTTTTTCTTTTTATCTTCTTACAACAATAAATCCTTCTTCAACCTCTTTTTAATCCCCCCCATCCCTTTTCCACCAGACCTCCATGGGCCATTTTTTCACCTTTTTGCAGAGAGTCTGATACTGAGCCAAAATACTTTTAATTTCAATATTCCTCTTCTATCCCTTTTGTCATCCCTTGACTGGGGTTGGTTTAGTAGTTAGGGATTAAACCCAAGGATCAGAAGGTCATTGTTTCGGATCCCAGACCAGTAGGTTGTACTTTTGCTGAGATCCCATAGCTTTCAGTTCAACTATCACTCCTTTCTTCTTCGACCAACTGATTTCAGCAAAATAAAGTCTCTTTGATTCCCAGATTCAAATGAGGTTAAAAGCACTCCTAAGATCCAACTTGGTGAACTTTGCGTCCCAAAGCTCATCAAGTGCTGCAGGAACCAAGGACAGGGACGACGGATTCATTACTGATATTGAATTTAGACTGCATGACCTCAAACTACTGTCCTCCTTGAACCCTGCCTGAATGGCACTTGCAACACATATTCAAAAAGCCCTCTCTCTGTGTGCTGCATCCATGCTTTGTGGGGACGTCTTCCTTGAGAAAGGGGAGACCGTACAGGATACCAACAGCAGTTGTTTAATAATGAATGAATGAAACGGCCAAAATGGGCGAACAAGCTTAAAGAGATTCCCTGAAGAATCCCTGCTGTGCTGGTGGACATGGGAGAGGGTTGTGGACACCTTTTGCCTGTAAGCTGGTATAAAGGTGATCAATGTTGGAGGGGACATGTCCAACTGTCTGGGGTAAGTTCCTGTAAGTAGACTTTTTGGAAACGCTGACAGGTAGAGTGCTATTGGTGGTATCAGGGTTAGGGTTAGGGTTAGGGTTAGGCTAACCCTAGGTGGTCTAGTGGATACTCTTCTAAGGACCGAGAGGTTGCCTACCTCCATCACTACCCTCAGCGGGTTCCTGAGCAAGACCCTCAACCCCAAGTTGTCCCAGGGGGACTGTCATTCATGTCATAATTAGGACATGGAAGTCGCTCTGGATAAGAGCGTCCGCAAAATGCCATATGTGTATTATAGCTAACTGAGCACATGGAGCCTATACGGTATATCCCAGTATATCTCTGAGATCCAGTCTACCATATTCACACCATAGTGTTTTCCTATAGCTTTTGTGCTTGAAAATAAAACAAAAACATGCAATATTGTCTTATTTTGTCTCTTAATTTGATACTATAATGCTAGCTGGTTAACATGGCTAACTGTTAGTATTGTTAGTATACCCAAGGGGGTTGGGTAGCCGGTTGACCTTGGACCCTCAGAGGTTTTTTTCTCCACATAGTGGAGTTTTTGGTTCCTCTCCTCCCTAGTCGTCTGGCTTTAACATCTATCACTGTAACCTGTCCCACCATCCACCACCATTGTAAAGTGCCTTGGGGCAACTGTGTTGTAAAAGGTGCTATACAAGAATAAATTGAATTGAATTGAACTGAATTGAACTCTGAGCATGAAAACAACATCAACTCCCATGTTTCAGTCAAAAAAGCTCTTCTAGCAGCTCAGCGCTACACCTTTACTGGCAGCTAATCTTTTAAATCATAGGTTTTATCCCATAGCAGCCCTGTGGAAGTTGGTAAAACTTTAATCCTTGATCCAACCTTTACTCTTTTGTAAACACCAGATGTTCTCCGCATGGATGAATCTACAAACAGTTTGCAAAGGAAGCCTTCCAGCTGTGCGTTTTAATGGATATATCTTGTTTGCTCCCAAGCCTCAGTTAATTCCATATTCATGGCCTCCAGACTTGTTCAAAATAGCAAAGCCCAAGCTCTTTAGAACAGGAGCATCGACCTCATCACACTTCTCAGAGGCTGTGAGTTCATGTGAATCAACTTGTGCTCTCTGAGCACGTATGTGAAAGCTCCATCAGCAGGAACTCCAGCGGCCCTCGCAGAAGCCGGCCGTAGAGCTTCAGCGTCATGGCTAAACTGCCTGTGTCTTGGCCTTTGCAGGTAGCTTCTGGAGGTCCTGGTGCACCCTGCACAACAGAAACAAGAGAGGAACTTAAAACAGGCATTGGCATACCAAGATCTCTGAACTACCTCACGTAACCCCTTTTTTGTCTGCTTCTATTCAGGTCCCATTTCCTTCTGATCTTAACCCTGCCAACATAGCTCCACTTATCTTCCCAGTTGGTGTCATGTGAGATGCTCCTTTCATGAAAAGGCCCCAGGTCTTGTTTGATATTTTCTCTTGACGTTCATGTTCTAGCCTGCATTTGCAATAGTTTCGAATTTGGTCAGATTAGTAACTTGAAAAGTCCCTAGACCAAAGCTTGTTTTTTGTGTCTCGCACTTCTCGCACTCGTGTGTGTGTGTGTGTGTGTGTGTGTGTGTGTGTGTGTGTGTGTGTGTGTGTGTGTGTTAAAAAGCTCCAGCTCTTGTGAGAACATTTTATGATGAATGGATCCACAGGGTGCAGAATGATCACGAACAATTCAACAATTCATCATATTAATAAATGGCAACTATTTAAATATCCGACATTATTTTAAGATGTTTTGTTCAATGTTTAAGGAATGTTTTGAGGAATACCACAAAATGATTAATTTATAATAAATATACTGTAACGATTGTAACCATTGATATCACCTTGAATTTTGATGCTGAATTTATTTAAACTTTCAAATCCTGTACACCTCTGTTGTTGGAAATCATCTGAACTTGATTAACTATAATTATATAATATATAAAATAATAAAATCCTTATATAGTCATGATTAACATCATTTACAGCAATGAAAGGGTACCTTTATGAAGATTGCCCTATGATAAAGCTGGTTGTATTTAGGCAATACCTAAAATATCGCGATGTTGTAGGTATTTTTTTTACTATTGGATTGAAATGCTTAAAAAAACATGATCTATTGTGTCTATGTAAATACTGAATTTAAAAACTGGTAATATACAGAGTGACTAATATTAAGCTACAGTGATACCCATTGGTCTACATCATATCACAAGTTTAACATGCAGATGTCTCAGATCGAGTCATGGCACACATTCCACTCTGATATTTCCTCAAATGTACGGTTCTTCGTATGTAGATGTACTAGGAGAAGAAGGTCCACCAACAGTAGGTACCTGAACGTGCAGGTTGCTGAGTATGTGGAGGTGGTTTTTGATGTTATGTTGCAGACGCTGCAGGATGGAGCTTTGGCAGTCCAAGCCTGGTTTGCTTTCGGCCGACCCAATGGCAAGCAGCAAGTCCCTCAGAGAAGCACACACGGATGCCTGCTTCTGCTGAAGCTGTCCAAGAGACAAAGAAAGACTTTTATTATGAAATTAAATTATTTTTTTTCTGATTTTCTTTTTTTTTAGGGGGAGGGGTTCCAAGCTGCTCTATGGATATAATTGTATGTATATTACTGTACTGACATCATTATTGAAACTATGCCATTAGTACTTGTGAATGTAAGGTTGGACAGTGGAGTGGTGAGGATTTAGGGATTAGAGGTGGTGAAGGTGGAGGAGTTTAAATACTCAGGGTGGACCATTCAGAGTAAACATGAAGAGAGTGCAGACAGGTTGGAATGGGTGGAGAAGAGTGGCAGACCAGCTATGCTATTCATGTTGGAGATGGTGGAGCTGGAGGTTTCAGAGTAAAAGATGCTGAGGTTTGCATTGGGTGCGACAAGGATGGACATGATTAGAAACAAGTGTATTAGAGGGTGTCACGGTCTGTCGTGCCCGATCGGAACCACGGGTACGACAGACCGTGACAGAGGGACAGCTCAGGTTGGACCATCTGGAGAGAAAGTCAGAGTGACGAGGTTGCGTTGGTTTGGACACGTCCTGAGTAGAGACGGGGATTACATCGGGAGAAGGATCTTGGGGATAGATCTGTCAGACCAGAGGAGAAGAGTAAGACCAGAGAGGAGGTTTATGGATGTGGTGAGAGAGGACCTGCAGGTGGTTGGTTTGAAGGAGGAAGAAGACAGGAAGAAATTGAGACCCTTAAAGTTTCCTAAGGCATGTCACGGTAGGTGAGAGAGGACATTGCTCACAGATTTTTTGTCCCAACTTGTTTTGTGTATCCTGACACAAGGCAGATGGACGGGTTGGAGGAGTTGGTCTGAACCACTGCACGTCTTCTGGGTTAGAAAGAGAAGACAGGGTGAAAGGCAGAACTTTAAACATGATGTGAAGATGAAACTGCATTTCTTTTTCATCAGAAAGTGTTTTTGTATGATACTGTTGTTAGTTTTTGGAGGATTTAAAGAATCGCTAGAAGAACCATTTATATGTTCTGAGTAGAGCGAGAATCCCTTTGAGGGAAATATTGTGATAATCATTTTGCATTCAAATCTTCTTTGATGATCTTCAGGCAAAATTTTGCTCAGGGCTCTACAAATCCCCATTAAATACTGCTATTGATAACACGTGACCTTAGATAAATAAGTAAATAACATGAACTTGGCTAAATCAAGTGACCATGAAATGTTGCAGAGATTTTAAAGGTTTGTATTACTGCTGTTCCCTAAATGGGACTTATAAGACTCATTTGTCTCCACGTCTTATGTAGTGTCTTTATCTTGCCATGGTTGGGACACCAAAAAGTGGTGTATAAATATTTAAATCATATATATACAGTACTGTGCAAAATTTTTAGGCAGGTGTGAAAAAATGCTGTAAATAAAGAACGCTTTCAGAAATGGAAGTGTTCATCATTTATTTTCATCAATCAACAAAATGCAGTGAATGAACAAAAGAGAATCTAAATCAAATCAATATTTGGTGTGACCACCCTTTGCCTTAAAACAGCATCAGTTCTTCTAGGTACACTTGCACACAGTTTTTGAAGGAACTCGGCTGGTAGGTCTAACCAAACATAACTGTGTTTCAACCTCCGTGTGACGTTGATGATCATCAGTACCTGTTTGGTAAAACTGGTTGATCAGACACCGACTATAATCCTACAGAATCCCTGACTGTGTGCAAGTGTTCCTAGAAGAACTGATGCTGGTTTGAAGGCAAAAGGTAGTAACACCAAATATTAATTTGATTTAGATTTTTCCTTGGTACGCTCACTTTGCATTTTGCAAATTGATACAAATAAACAATCATTATTTATATTTCTGAAAGCATTCTTTGTTTACAGCATTTGTTCACACCTGCCTAAAACCTTTGCACAGTACTGTAGATGGGAGCTACAGTATGGCCGAGGTTGGATGATGTGATGTGATGGGTGGCCACCGGGTGGCGGTCGTCTAGTGGTAGGGTACTTGCCTACGGACTTCTGGATCAAGAGGTCCCCGGTTCAAATCCCACATCCAGCACTACCACCACTGGGTCCTTGAGCTTAAACTTGAGCAAGACCCTTAACCCTGAGTGTCTCCAGGGGGACTGTCCCTGTAATTAGGACATGTAAGTCGCTCTGGATAAGAGCGTCTGCTAAATGCTGTAAATGTAAGTGTAAATGTGATGAGCTGCGATGTTCCTCAAGGTTTACGAGATTCTTTAAATCCATTTATCGTGAAGATTTACTCAAAAGAAAAGTGATTTAGTTCCGGGTTCTCTATTTTACCATCATAAACTTTACATATAAACACTCCAACAGAAGACAAAGATCTGTTCAATTCAAACTCACTTTCAAGAAATCAGAGTAAACCAGTTTCTCTACGTTGAAGATCAAAAGATCAAAAAAAAAAAAAAAAATTTTAACCACTGAATTTGGCAAAATCTGAATATCCCCTTTAACACATCCCTGGACTTCTTTACCATTTTTTCTTGCCAAAGTGGCAATTTTGAAATGTAAAAAAGCAACATACCTAAAGTTTCTAATAAAAAACAGCTAACTTTCCCCAACTGGAGGACAGTGTGTCCCCACACAGGGGCTAAAAACACACTAAGTTCACTGTAGGAGAATAAGATACGTACTGCTTACTGCCATAACGGAGTGATCCGCGCTTGCCTCCCATGGCGCTTTTGCCTGTAGCCCATGTATGACCAAAGCTTCAATGATTCCTGCAGTCACACCAACCGGTATTTAAACCTTCCTACCTTCTCCTCAGAATGAAGAAATGCACATGAGCTTGTCCCCTCCTCCAAAGAAAAAATATGAAAAGGGAAAGGGGGAAGCTGCACATTTGTGGCTGCTCTATTTTGTCTACTGTTGGATTGTGAGACCTGAAGTTAATGTTTGACGCTGTGACCGGCGTGATTGATCTTAAGCAAGAAAAGGGGTAAAGTCCATACCCGTGGAGGGCACAGTCAACATTCAAATAAAAGCTGTCCAGCAAACCCTGCCAATATCCCAACAGGGTGGCAGGAAAACTCCAGTAGGACTGGACATTCTTTGTTTAAAGTCATTGGCATTGAGTAGAA
Source organism: Hepsetus odoe (assembly GCA_017165825.1). Taxonomy (NCBI): domain Eukaryota; kingdom Metazoa; phylum Chordata; class Actinopteri; order Characiformes; family Hepsetidae; genus Hepsetus; species Hepsetus odoe. Next base: position 23,028,250 of record CM029382.1, read on the forward strand.
CAAGAATGATGAAGTTAAGGAGGGAGATGTTTGGCACTCCAGCAGAAAAGTGACCGTTAGAACTTAGAGCTTTTTAATGGGGCCGGGCGTAGGGGATACTGTTAGAAACCTCTAGTTTCTTGTAGAATACCAATTCCAGGATTAACCAGGCACAGGCCAACTTTAAAACAATAAAAATCCTTTCTATCGATGTTTCAACCCACTTGAACACTTTTACTTATCGCAAGACATCCTGCCAGGAGCAAGGATTCCTTCAGCCAGGCAGGAAAGGCAGCAACAATAGGTGTTACTGAGATGTTCAGCACTTTTTTAATGGGAATGGACTGACTTGTTTCTGTATTTTAACTAAACGCCAATGTATTTGTTATTTTTTAATGGACCTGGACCAAATAATATGCACACTTACATGTTCTCCTCCAGGTGCTGCGGTTTCTTCCCATGCATTGTCCACATATTTGGTCAAAAGTGTTCAATTGTTCTTTCATGTTCTTCTTTGGCAAGACATTGCACATGTTAGACAGACTTCGTTTCTTCCCATCAAGACTCTACATATTATGTTTCAATGTCTGGCTGATTGACTAAAGTATTTCACCCTGAAGCCTTTCTGAGGAACTTGTTGAACAAGTTCATGCTGCAGTGAAAACATGATGATTTCTGTGATTGCAAGGACACTTTACAACATTGAAGCAACACAGCGTATTAGATAACATGAGATGAAGAAATAATTCATCTAGAGCTTAGGGGACGATAGGAACTGGGGTGCAGCTCTTTTCCCAAGGTTTCCCATATATTTTTTTAGATTAATTTCAGCTTTAACTATGCCTAGTTCACCTTGTGCGAGGAAGCTCTGCAACAAAAAATTTCAGTCATTCATTCATTCTTTCTTTCTTTGCCGCTTGTCCCAATGGGGTCGCGGAGGGTGCTGGAGTCCATCCCAGCTCACACAGGGCGACGGAGGAGGGACACACCCTGGACAGGTCGCCAGCCCATCGCAGGGAGGAGCGTGACGGAGACGGCACCTTGCTCAAGGGTACCTCAGGGCAACCTATAGGATCAGGGTTCGAACCCTGATCCTCCGATCATGTGGCCAACGCCCGAACCACTAGGCCACCGCTGCTCTCAAAAAATTTCAAACCAGCTAAAAATACTTTTATCCATCTATCCATTATCTCTCTGTCATCCTGACTAGAGTCACAGGGTTGTTGGTGCTTTACCATTGTAGGGTGGAATGTGGAGGAACACACTGGAGGGGTCGCCAGTCTATCACAGGGTAGATACAAAGACAGACACCCTCACACATACCTAGGGGCCGATGCAGCATCTCCGAGCCATTTGATGTGGAAACTAGAGGTCCTTTTGGAAACCCAAGCAGAAACATGGACACAGAATGACCCAGACTGGGAATCGGATCCATCAGACCTAGCAACAAGGCTGAAACCTCATTATAGTCTCAGTAGAACGGCGCTCCAGTAAAGGCTGTAAAGTTATTCTGTGACTTAGGGTTAAATTTATCACTAAGGATTTTAATCCCAAGGGTTATCCCAAGGGTTTGTCCATTGATGGTCATCGCTCACCCTACCGCCATCGCTAATGGTTAGGACTAGGCTTTAGGATCGGAAGGCCATGGGTTTGAAACCCTGAACAGTTGGTTGCCCTGAGTTAGCCGTGAGCAAGGTACTGTCCCCATCACTGCCCCCTGGGTGGCTGCCCACTGCTGCACGGTGTGTGGGTCTCTCTCTCTGTCTCTCTTTTCCTGTCTCTCTCTCTCTCTCTCTCTCTCTCTTTCTGTCTGTCTGTCTCTGTCTGTCTTTCACTCTCTCTCTGTCTGTCTGTCTCTGCCTGTATGTCTCGCTCTCTCTCTCTCTTTTTCTCTCTCTCTTTCTGTCTCTCTCTCTCTCTCTGGCTTTCTGTCTATCTCTCTCTCTCTATCTGTCTGTCTCTGTCTGTCTGTCTCTCTCTCTCTCTGTCTCTCTCTCTCTTTCTGTCTGTCTGTTTCTCGCTCTCTCTCTCTGTCTGTCTCTCTCTCTCTCTCTCTCTCTCCTTTTTTCAGTCAGTTTTTCTTCTCTTTTTATACAGCCACTCTTTATCTCTCTTTATTTCCTTTCTTTTCATTTCATCAGCTTCTCTCTCCCACCTTTTCTTTTCTTTTTTTCAGTCTTTCTTCCCTCCATTATTTTTTTACTCACACAGTCCCCCATATTCTTTCTCTCTCCCTCCCCCATACTCAGCCCTTTGGTCTACCGTTGCCATGACAACCTCAAGCTATGAGTGGCTCATGAGGGCTTTCTCTGTTCCTGTCCCCTCACTCATTTTTTCTTTCGTCTCTTTTTCTACCTATGTTCTGTCTACCACTTTTACCACTGTTATCTTCTCTCACATGGATCCACCAAACGGTCTGCAGAAAAGCAAGAGAACGGAGGACACAGATGGAGGACAAGCATCATGGCTGCCCCTGTGTGAGTTCTTCTTCTCCACTAAGTCTGCAGGATAGACGCCTGAGGCTTTTTATTACTTCAGCAGAGTAATGGCTTTTGACTCGAATGTTAACAGTTCTAGGAGAGAAAAAGAGGCTCCATTCACACATTTTTAAAAAACATCCCAAAACAGCTCCTCAGGGACTCAAGTGTTTGTTCAATGACAACCTTTAAATAATTCATGGTGAACAGCTGTGTTTCTCAGGCTCAGACTTACCCTCAGCTCCTCAAAACAGACAGCAGGGAGTAAAGAAACAGAAGGACATTGCTTTGAGATGAAACAATTCTGCTTTTATTTCTGGGTATTTAAATCTAGATATCTTGAATTACATTGAACAAAACAAAATGTGTACCTGACTAGCCAGTTTTTCAAGGGAGCAAACGTAGAGAAACAGCTTCAAGTTTTGAAATTCCCCTGTGAGGGCTTACAGGATGGTAGTGAGACCAGCTATGCTATATGGGTTGGAGACAGCGGCACTGATGAAAAGACAGGAGGCAGAGCTGGATGTGTCAGAGTTAAAGATGCTGAGATTTTCCTTGGGCGTGATAAGGATGGACTCAGAAATAAGTATATTATAATTATATAAAATTAGATATGAGTATATTAGAGGGACAGCTCAGGTTGGACGTTTTGGAGACAAAGTTAGAGAAGCAAGGTTGCGTTGGTTTGCGGAGAGACGAGGATTATATTGGGAGGAGGATGTTGAAGATGGAGCTGCCTGGAAAGAGGAGAAGAGGAAGACCAAAGAGGAGGTTTATGGACAGGACATGTAGGTGGTCGATTTGAGTGAGGAAGATGCAGAGGACAGGAAGAAATGGAAATGAATTATCTACTGTGGCGACTCCTAAATGGGAGCAGCCGAAAAAAGAAGAAGAAGAAGAGGTCTGTGTTTGTTATTATAAAGGGCAAACCATCATGAAGATCAGAGAGCTATCTTATGGAGGCTATCTGGAATGTCCTGGAAAAGAAGAAACCACTGGTTTACTGAGCAACGGTCATCAAACCTATCGCTTAAGGGAACACCTGGCAGTTCGTCTTCGTCCCATTGCAAGGTGTGCCTCTTTAGTGTTTATGCAATATCTCACAAAAAACTCCTCACATTTTTATAAATATTTTATTATATATTTTCATGTGACTGCACTGAAGATATGACACTTTGATACAAAGTAAAGTAGTCGGTGTGTTCAGCTTGTAGAACAGTGTAAATTTGCTGTCCCCTCAAAATTACTCAACACACAGCCATTAATGTCTAAACCACTGGCAACAAAAGTGAGTACACCCCTAAGTGAAAAATGTCCACATTGTGCCCAAAGTATCAATATTTTGTGTGGCCACCATTATTTTCCAGCACTGCCTGAACTCTATGGGGTATGGAGTTCACTAGAGCTTCACAGGTTGCCACTGGAATCCTCTTCCACTCCTCCATCACAACATCATGGAGCTGGTTGGATGTTAGAGACCTTATGCTCCTCCACCTTCCATTTGAGGATGCCCCACAGATGCTCAATGGGGTTTAAGGCTGGAGACATGCTCAGCCACTCCAGCACTTTCACCCTCAGTTTCTTTAGTGAGGCAGTGGTCATCTTGGAGGTGTGTTTGGGGTCGTTATCATGTTGGAATACTGCCCTGCGGCCCAATTTCTGATGGGAGGGGCTCGTGCTCTGCTTCAGTATGTCACAGTACATGTTGGCATTCATAGTTCCCTCAATGAACTGTAGCTCCCCAGTGCCGGCAGCATTCATGCAGGCCAAACCATGACAATCCCACCACCATGCTTGACATGCAAGACACTCTTGTCTTTGTACTCCTGACCTGGTTGCCGCCACACACGCTTGACATCATCTGAACCAAATAAGTTAAATCTTGGTGTCATCAGATCACAGGACTTGGTTCCAGTAATCCATGTCCTTAGTCTGCTTGTCTTCAGCAAATTGTTTGCAGACTTTCTGGTGTATCATCTTTAAAAGAGGCTTCCTTGTGGGACGACAGCCATGCAGACCAATTTGATGCAGTGTGCGGCATCTAGTCTGAGCACTGACAAGCTGACCCCCCACACCTCTTCAACCTCTGCAGCAATGCTGGCAGCACTCACACGTCTATTTTCAAAAGACAACCTCTGGATGTGATGCTGAGCACGTGCACTCAACTTCTTTAGTGGACCATGGCGAGGCCTGTTCTGAGTGGAACTTGTCCTGTTAAACTGCTGTATAGTCTTGGCCATCATGCTGCAGCTCAGTTTTAGGGAGTTGGCAGTCTTCTTATAGCCTAGGCCATCTTTATATAGAGCAACAAGTCTTTTTTTCAGATCCTCAGAGAGTTCTTTGCCATGAGGTGCCGTGTTGAACTTCCAGTGACCAGTATGAGAGAGTGTGGGGGCAATAACACAAAATTTAACACACCTGTTCCCCATTCATACCTGAGACCTTGTAACACTAACGAGTCACATGATACTGGGGATGGAAAATAGCTAATTGGGCACAATGTGGACATTTTTCACTTAGGGGTGTCCTTACTTTTGTTGCCCGTGGTTATACATTAATGGCTGTGTTGTTATTTTGAGAGAACAGCAAATTTACACTGTTATACAAGCTGTACACTGATTTCTCTACATTGTCATATCTTCAGTGTTGTCCCATGAAAAGGTATAATAAAATATCTACAAAAATGTGAGGGGTGTACTCACGTTTGTGAGATACTGTAGCTCTGTAAGTCAGGACAGAGCAGTCAGACATTGTTAGTCGTTGTGGCATGTCTTGTGTGACATGAAGTTCATGAGCCACAAAAGCTTTAAGGATTGATGAGAAATAGATTAATCACTTCCAAAGGCCAAACTTGGAGAAAAAGGAAATGCTCATGATTCATAATAGACAAGCTGTCTGTGAAGCATGGCGGAGGTAGTGCCATGGTTGGGAATGCATGGCTGCTTCTAGAACAGGCCCAAAAATCTGATGATGGAACTCTCAGAGATAGCAGCAGAATTATTTTTGAAATCTACAGAACCTTTTCACACTAGAAAACCTCCCAAACTAATCAGGTGGAGGAGCTTTATCAAGCAACAATTCTCCAAAACACCGCATTTAGCAAACCAATCGCTTCTTGGCGTTTTGGCTAAGATCAAGTGTAGTATCTGTTCTTGTCAGCTTAATATCTGATACATCCACATATTAAATTGGATTTTTCAACAGGGAGATAGAAATGGAGCTGGCTCCTTCCACTCCATGCATCGACCTGGTATTGTGCTACTTTCGGGGGTAGTGGTGGCCTAGTGGTTAGGGAGTTGTCTTCAGGATCAGAAGGTCATTGATTTGAATCCCAGAGCAGTAGGTTGCCCTAAAGTGCACTTGAGCAAGATACTGTTCCTGTCATTGCTCCCTCTGCGCTTTCAATAGCTGCCCCCTGCTGTGTGTGTGGGTAAAATGCAGAGGAAAACCAGAGAAGAAGCCAACAATGTGGTGAAGTCAGTGAGTTACAGGTAAATGCAGTCATTGCAAGCAAGGAACATATATGTGATATTGATATTGATATTAAGATACCAGATATTAAGTGTGAATGGTATTTAAAACTTTTGACTTGTTGAAAAACTGAACAGATACAAAATGTTGCAGCCTTGTTTATCTAAAAAATATATATATATGCTGTAATATTTAGTGTATTCATAGAACATGTGTGTAACCCCATGACATGATTCTATAAATGAGCCCCTCTGTGTATGTAGGAGTGTGTACATGGGCACTGATGAGAGGAAACCGACCTCACCAGGAAACAGCAAGAGGAAAACACCCACTTGATGATGGAAAAGACAAGCGGGTAGCAAAGGAAGACGACGATGACCTCTCTTCCTCCTTGTGCCCGTTATGTGGGTGCACCTTTGACATTCCCCTTCTTCTGCCCTGTTCGCACACGTTATGTGGACGGTGTCTAACAGAGAGAGGGAGGTTAGACAAGTGTAGACTGGCAGTGAGGGGCGTGTCCTACGCCTCTCAATCATCGTGTGTCATTCTTTGCCCACGTTGTTGCCATGGTGTCGAACTGCCCTGCTTCGATTGGTCATCAGCCACAACATGCTTGCCTCTTGACCCTACAGTGAAACTTGAGCATGGGGCCTTAACACATCAGGTACAGGAGAGAGTAGGAGAGGAAGAAGATCCTGAAGATGTAATTCGGACCAAGATGACAAGAGCACCAGGTAACCAGCATTATGAGTAAATATCTGCCTGACTCATCTAGACATCTAGGTACATGGTGTTGACACATGGACAACTGTGGCATCATGTTGAAATGGTTCATGGTAGAGAAGTGTATCCGCTTTCTTACAGTGGTGGTGAAGAAAAACCAGGGAACCCATCTCCAGCACAAATTTAATAATTCTATTTTCTTTCCAAACCCACTAGGCTATCTCCATTTGTATTCTGAGTGTTTATATGTGAGGTTTATGATGGGAAAACAGTGATAAAGTGGGTTTTCTCTGGGGATTAGTTTGCCTTATGGCATATATTATAATAAAGCGGTCTATTTATAATAGTTTCATTTAATAATTTTTGTGAGGAAGATGTAAGAGATGGTAGAAAAACTCCTTTTTCCATTCACCACCACAGTGAACATTTCTGACAAGATTTCTTCTTTGACTTAACGCTCAACTCAAACATGAGGGTCTAAGGTGTCAACAGTACTCAAATCTATGTTTTACAGAGCTAACTTTGTCCATCTGCCAATTTTGAGCACAACATCAGTATGATATAGAGTGTTACCTCACTGGTACCTGGGGCTGCGCTCGACTTGCTGAGCCTGGGAAGCAGCTTAGGACTCTGTGCTGATCCTGGGGTTAAACCCGAACTAACTAACCACAAAGAAAGGCACTGACTATAGGGTGGCGGTGGTCCAGGGGTCGGATACTTGCCTATGGAACCTATGACAAGAGGTCCCAGGTTCGAATCCCACCTCTGGCACTACCACCACTGGGTCCCTGAGCAAAACCCTTAACCCTGAGCTGCTCCAGGGGGACTGTCCCTGTAATTAGGACATGTAAGTCGCTCTGGATAAGAGCGTCTGCTAAATGCCGTAAATGTAAATGTAAACTTTGTACTGCTAGTATACACAAGGGGGTTGGGTAGCCAGTTGACCTTGGACCCTCAGAAGTTTTTTTTCTCCACACAGTGGAGTTTTTGGTTCCTCTCCTCCGAAGTCGTCTGGCTTTAACTTCTAGCCTTCAGTTTTTAGATCATGACTATAACCTTTCTACCATTAGTGTAAAGTGCTTTGGGGCAACTCTGTTGTGAAAGGCGCTATACAAGAATACATTGAATTGAATTGAATTGAGTTATTGTTGAATGCTTTAATGGTTTAAATTGACCATTTTTAAAAATGAGGCTGCTGAGAACCTGCATTTTTGAAAGTCGCTTTTAGGGCACCTCAGTTATAAATATGGACTTGCACTACACACTACCAAATTCTTTAGAAACAGCATCAGCTCAAGAACTTTGCAAAAGGAGCTCTGTGAAATGGCCAAGCAGCTGACTAAGATTACTATCTGCACTGTCAAATGTTGGCTGGAGTTGTGTAAAGCCTCAGGAGTAATGGATCACACTTCACTTTCTGGCAATCTGGTATACAAATTTGAGTTTGCTGGATTCCATGAGAATGCTAATTACCAACAGTGAAATTTGGTGGAGGTGGTGTAATGGACAGAGGCTGTTTGTCATAGCCTTAGTCACAGTGAAGTGTATCGTTAATATTTCAGCACACCAAGACATCAACAAACTTCTAACCTTAGTTCTTGACCCCCCTTTGTACAAAGCATGGACCATAAAGACAGAAAGTTCAGTGTACAGTGCATCCGGAAAGTATTCTCAGCACTCCACTTTTTCCACATTTTGCTGTGTTGCAGCCTTATTCCAACATGGATTCAATTCATTTTTACCTCAAAATTCTACACACAATAGCCCATGATGACAAAGAGAAAAATGTTTGCTTGAAACTTTGCCATGACACTCAAAAGTGAGCTCAGGTGCCTCCTGTTTCCACTGATCTTCCTTCAAGAATTTGATTGGAGTCCACCTGTGGTAAATTCAGTTAATGGGACATGATATAAGGTCCCATGGTTGACAATGCATGTCAGAACACAAACCAAGCCATGAAGTCCAAGAAACTTCCTGTAGACCTCAGACACAGGATTGTATCAAGGCATAGGTCTGGGGAAGCCTACAGAAAGATTACTACAGCATTGAAGGTCCCAATGATTGCCATCATCTATAAATGGAAGCTCAGAATCACCAGGACTCTTCCTAGAGCTGGCCGGCCGAGCAATTAGAGCAGTCGAGGTAGAAGGGCCTTAGTCAGGGAGCTGACCAAGAGCCCAATGGTCACTCTGACAGAGCTCCAGCAGATTGAACTCTTTGGCCTAAATGCCAAGTGTCATGTCTGGAGGAAACCAGTCACTGCTTATCACCTGACCAATACCATCACTACAGTGAAGCATGGCGGTGGCAGCATCATAATTTGGAATTGTTTTTTGGCAAAAGGAACTGGGAGGCTAGTCAGAGTCAAAGGAAAGATGAATTCAGCAATATACAGAGATGTTCTTGATGATAACCTTCTCCAGAGCGCTCTGGACCTCGAACTGCGGTGAAGGTTCATCTTCCAGCAGTACAACAACCCTAAGCAAACAGCAACTCAAAAAGGCTTGAGGATGTAATTGCTGCCAAAGGTGCTTAGCAAATGCTGTTAAAACTCATGTTCATGTTTTATTTTTGTTTCTTATTTTTAATACATTTGCAAAAGTTTCAAGCAAACTTTCCACTTTGTCATTATGGGGTATTGTGTGTAGGATATTGAGGTAAAATAAAAATCGAATCCCTTTTGGAATAAGACTGTAACACTGCAAAGTATGGAAAAAGTGGAGCACTGAGAATACTTTTCGCATGCCCTGTAGAGTCCTGGTTTCTGGTCCTGCCTGACTTCACAAATGCTTTTTGATTGAAAGGGCACAAATTCCCATAAATGTATGGTGGTTTTGTGGAAAGCCTTCCAAGATGTGTAGAGGTCTCCAAATGATTTGAATTCTTCAGATCCTGCAACACATTCCTTTCAGGAAACAGAGAGCACTTTGTTGAACAAGCCTTTCGAAGGCAGTCTGAACTCTTTTTGAAATGAAAAAAAAAAAAAAAACAAGGATCACAATCAAAGAATCTGACCTTTCTATTGTTTTTCTCAAGCCTTTCCTACAGATGACGAAGTGGATCTTTCTGAGGAGGAGATGGAGCGATCCATATCAGGTAAAAAAAAGAATGAAGGACGCAAAGAGACACTGTCAAATGAGCTCAGTGTGACACCACTATCTTGTGTTTTGAAAACAACAATGTAAAACCTATGAACGGACCAAACTGATATCATACGACTGCCACTTTGTGATACTCCACATTTACATTTACAGCATTTAGCTGACGCTGTTGTCCATAGCCCCTCCTTGAACTGCCACCCTATCGTGGTGGAGGGGTTTGCGTGTCCCAATGATCCTAGGAGCTATGTTTTCGGGGGCTTCATGCCCCTGGTAGGGGCACTCATGGCAAACAGTTCCTAGGTGAGGGAAGAGACAAAGAGCGGTTCAGAACTCTTATGCTGAGAAAGATTTTTGGACAACGTTTTCCCCTGTCCGGACGTGGGTCACCGGGGTCTCCCTCTGGAGCCAGGCCTGGAGGTGGGGCTCGATGGTGAGCGCCTGGTGGTCAGGCATTCACCCATGGGGCCCGGCCAGGCACAGCCCGCAGAGGCAACATGGGTCACCCTTCCCAAGGGCGCACCGGATCAGGTGCAGTGTGAACTGGGCGGTGGCCGAAGACGGGGGCCTTGGCGGTCTGATCCTCGGCTGCAGAAGCTGGCTCCAGGGATGTGGAATGTCACCTCTCTGGTGGGGAAGGAGCCTGAGCTAGTGCGTGAGGTTGAGAAGTTCCGGCTAGGTATAGTTGGACTTAACTCAACGCACAACAGTCTCCTTGAGAGGGGCTGGACTCTCTTCTACTCTGGAGTTGCCACCGGTGAGAGGCTCTGAGCAGGTGTGGGCATACTTATTGCCTCCCGGCTCGGGGCCTGTACATTGGGGTTTACCCCGGTGGATGAGAGGGTGGCCTCCCTCTGCCTTCGGGTTGGTGGACGGGTCCTTAATGTTGTCTGCGCTTATGCGCCAAACAGCAGTCTGGACTACCCGCCCTTTCTGGGGTCTCTGGAGGGGGCACTAGAGAGCGTCCCTGCTGGGGACTCCATCGTTCTGCTAAGGGACTTCAATGCTCACATGGGCAATGACAGGGAGACCTGGAAGGGCGTGATAGGGATGAATGGCCCCCCCGATCTGAACCAGAGCGGTGTTTTATCATTGGACTTTTGTGCTCGTCACGGATTGTCCCTAACGAACACCATGTTCAGGCATAAGGGTGTCCACATGTGCACTTGGCACCAGGACACCCTAGGCCGCAGTTCGATGATCGACTTGCAGCCACATGTCTTGGACACTCACAAGCTTCAACTCCCACCTCCGGCGAAGCTTTAACCAAGTCAGGGGAGGTGGGGGACATTGATCCTGAATGGACTATGTTCCATGCCTCCATTGTCTAGGCGGCTGACCGGAGCTGTGGCTGTAAAGTGGTCAGTACCTGTCACGGTGGCAACCCGAGAACCCGTTGGTGGACACCGGCGGTGAGGGATGCCATCAAGCTGAAGAAGGAGTCCTACCAGGCCTTTCTGGCCAGTGGGGCTCCGGAGGCAACTGATAGGTACCAGCAGGCCAAGCGGAATGCGGCTTTGGTGGTTGCTGAGGCAAAAAGTCGGGCGTGGGAGGAGTTTGGGGAGGGCATGGAGAAAGACTTCCAGACGGCTTCGAGGAGATTCTGGTCCACCTTCCGGCGTCTCAGGAGGGGAAAGCAGTGCACAGTCAACACAGTGTATAGTGGGGATAGTGCGCTGCTGACCTCGACTCGGGACTTTATGGGGGGAATTCTTCGAAGACCTCCTTAATTCCACCAAAATGCCTTCCGATGAGGAAGCAGAGCCTGGGGACATAGAGGTGGACTCTTCCATCTCTGCGGCCGAGGTTGCCAAGGTGGTCAAAAAGCTCCTTGGTGGCAGGGCTCCGGGGGTGGATGAAATCCGCCCGGAGTTCCTCAAGGCTCTGGATGTTGTAGGACTGTTGTGGTTGACACGCCTCTGCAACATTGCATGGACATTGGGGACAGTGCTTGTGGATTGGCAAACCGGGGTGGGGGTCCCCTTCTTTAAGAAAGGGGACCGGAGGGTGTGTTCCAACTATAGAGATCACACTTCTCAGCCTCCCCGGGAAAGTCTATTCAGGGGTCCTGGAAAGGAGGGTCTGTCGGAGGGTCTGTCGGATAGTCGATCCTCAGATTCAGGAGGAGCAGTGTGGTTTTCGTCCAGGTCGCGGAACAGTGGACCAGCTCTACACCCTTGGCAGGGTCCTGGAGGGTGCATGGGAATTTGCCCAACCAGTCTAGATGTGCTTTGTGGACTTGGAGAAGGCATTCGACCGTGTCCCTCGGGGAGTCCTGTGGGGGGTACTCCAAGAGTATGGGGTATTGGATTCCCTGTTAAGGGCTGTCCGGTCCCTGTACAACTGGTGTCAGAGCTTGGTCCGCATTGCCGGCAGTAAGTTGGGCCTGTTGGCCTCATCAGGCCACAACCTTCAGCTCTCACTGGATTGGTTTGCAGCCAAGTGTGGCTGGGATGAGAATCAGCACCTCCAAATCTGAGGCCATGGTCCTCAGCCAGAAAAGGGTGGAGTGCCCTCTCAGGGTTGGGAGTGAGATCCTGCCCCAGGTGGAGGAGTTTAAGTATCTCGGGATCTTGTTCACGAGTGAGGGTAGAATGGAGCGGGAGATCAACAGGCGGATCGGGGCAGCGTCCGCAGTGATGCGGGCTCTGTGTCGGTCCATCATGGTGAAGAAGGAGCTGAGCCAAAAGGCAAAGCTCTCAATTTACCAGTCGATCTACGTTCCCACCCTCACCTATGGTCACGAGCTGTGGGTAGTGACTGAAAGAACAAGATCGTGAATACAAGTGACCAAAATGAGTTTCCTCCGCAGGGTGTCTGGGCTCTCCCTTAGAGATAGGGTGAGAAGCTCAGTAGAGCCGCTGCTCCTCCGCATTGAGAGGAGCCAGGCATCTAATTAGGATGCCCTCTGGATGCCTCCCTGTTGAGGTATTTCGGGCACGCCCCACCAGAAAGAGACCCCGGGGAAGACCCAGGACACACTGGAGAGACTATGTCTCTGGCCTGGGAACGCCTTGGGATCCGCCCGGAGGAGCTGGAAGAAGTGGCCGGGGAGAGGGAAGTCTGGGCATCCCTGCTGGAACTGCTGCCCCGGTGACCTGACCTCGGATAAAGCGGGAAAAAATGGATGGATGGATGGATGTTGTCCAGAGCGACTTCCATTTCCTAACTACAGGGACAGTCCCCCTGGAGCAATTTGGAATTAAGGGTCTTGCTCAGGAACCCAATGTGGTAATGCTGGAGGTGGGATTCGAACCTGCAAATCACCAGCACCCCAGTGGCCTCTACATCAATTTGCTTTTGCATTTAGGATGCAGATTGTCTTGGATGTAAACAATGAATCAAAGTTTGATGTAAACGTTTGGCATCTCTTTCCCTTTCAGTAGCCTGCACACCCTTAAATGCATCTGCAGCTTTGATGTAAATGGCATATTCATCATTAAAGAGGCAATAACTTTGCACTTAAGGCAATGACTAACTTTGAGCTGGTAAAAGTAATGGCGAATGCCCTGCAGTTGTTTTATTTTTGCTTTTGGTTGATTTCCAAGATTGTGGTAGACAGTATTTCCCAGCATCTGCTAATACCAGACTGCCTGAAAATGACGTGTGTTTAATCATAGAAAACATGTCTCCACTACTCCATTACAGTTCAACATTTACATCACCACAGGCATGGGCACATTGCTCTATGTGGGGAAGCAGCATAGTGGTAAGGTATTAGGCCTTGTTGAGTCGTGGGTTCCTGTCCTGTTCGGCCATGGAAACCCATTTTATAAAGCTAAAGATGTTGCTTCAAAATTTAGCTTGGAACGCACATCTGTTCCATAATTATAGCTTCTATTCGATAATAACAGTTCCAGGGGAGATCTAGCAGGGCAGGATGTTCACGAAGGCCATGATTAAAGTACAAATTTAAATGAGTGTGGCTGAAACGCTTCAATTCAATCTATGTCTACATACTTTTGTCCAAGTAGTGTATTTCAGAAGTGATTTAAGAGAAGGAACCTGCTGAAAAATGTTTTTCATTTTTTTAGCAAAATGTTCACCAAATGTAAATTGCTATGTTCCTTGTCTGAGAATGACACTTTTTCATTCTCTGACCTCCACAGGCTTGATCTTTACTCTGGAATCTTCCTCTGCTGCCCCGCCCCTTCAACTCACAAACTTTGCCCTCACTGCCACCTTCAGGGGGGACTCTTCTCCATGGGGCAACTTTGGCGACCAATGTTGCTGTCTTGACCCCTGTGCCCCCCTCCCTCAAGCGAGCGGCAACGTGGCCATCCACAAAGGCCAGTACTACTGGGAGGTTGATGTGTGCAACAGCACCCTCTACAGAATTGGTAAGAACATGCACTGTTCATTCGCCATTGATCCACAGTGTTGGGCTCTCTGAGAACAGAAGGACTGTGTGAGTCAAATTTCACGCCAAATATGGACTATAAAGCAGGTTAAAATTCTACAAAGTCTCTTTGTGTTCTAGACTGGATTTACATGTATTTTGCAATACATTTCCGTACCTGCTCCAGTTAAAGACAAAATACTTGAAGTGAAAATATGTCATTGTGAAATACAACTAAACACATCATGCATTTTACCAACATACCATGCAGCAGTGGGGCAGCTATTTAAAGCTCCCAGGGAGCAGTGATGGTGACAGTGCCTTGCTCAGGGTTATCTCAGGCGACCTACTGATCTGGGATTCAAACCCTCAGCCTTCCGATCCGGGGGCCTCGTCCCTAAAAACTAGAAAGCCGCTGCCCTGTTTGCTCAACAATTACCAAGAATCTATAAACAGGACTTTTTAAACAATGTGTTTAAAACACATTTGCATTGATGGTCCAGTGTTTAAGAACAAGACCCCACAATCAGTAGGTCATGGGTTTGAATCCCAAACCAGTAGGTTGCCCTTAGGTTTCCTTGGGCAAGTTACCATCCCCATCACTGCTTCCCGGGTGCTGGATATGGCTGCACCCAGATGGTGTTTGTGGGTTAAATACACGTAAATATATGTTGCGTTTCACGGTGTGCTGTGATCACAATGACTATTAGTCACTTTCGCTTTCACTTAAAATATTACTATTTATTTACCAAGGCTTCATATGGTTGGACTTAAGGAAAGAAAGATCTACATTGGATTAATACCCAAACTATAACTATGTTCCTACCTCTTTTTAGATCTAAAGGTTCTTCAAGAAGGTACTTGAATGCTTTCTAAAAGCAAAGAGTTCCTACAGAACCCAGAGTAAGGAACCCACTGAGTTAGAGGTTAAAGTCTTTACAGCCACTGTTGATCAGATATTTTCAGGTTGATTAGGTACAGCAGTGTTGCTGGGGTTTCTACAAATCAGTTTTACTGCTACTAATCAGGAACATCCAACCAACTGTGGTTCCGTGGTCATGAAACGATCACTGATAAAGACCTACAGGATGGACATCACAGACTTCACCAGCAAGGAGAGGGTGTCAGAGTTGTCAGTGTCTAGTTCAAGATGATTGCTGCCCTCCAGTGGATTGGTTTGACCCTGCAACTGGCAATATTTAATGGTGAAGAATTTCTGCAGTGGTGGCAAATGGAACCGGGGGGTTCTCAAAAATAGCCAGTTTATTTACTATTCCAACAAATAAATTTAAATTTCATGATAAAGTAATTTTATTCTGATACTATTTTGCCACATAGAATCTTTGATGTAATTCTGAGCCACTGACACATTAAAAATGAGTTTTAAGCCAAATTTGTTTAAAAAAATTGACCAAGTATTGGAACTCAAACCCTGGGGGAGACTCAACAGATGCTTCTTTATAAAAAAAAAAGCTCATCCTAGAGCCTGAGTAGCCTGATAAATCAGTATAAATCAGTGATCACTGAGCCAGAATTTTTAAAAATCAATTCTACAGCTTTTCGCATGCTATCCACACCCATTTCGTCCCTGCAGGTGTAAGCTCTTTGGCCGGCACTCGTGGATGGTGGTTCGAGAGGTGCGGCCCTGCATTCCATGCTGTTTTCGATGGGCAGCACGAGCTCCTCCCCGCCGTCCCCCCACAGTTGAAGACGGTAGGCGTGTTCCTAAACGTTGGTGGAGCTTCCCTCACCTTCCACAACTCTTTAACTCAAGAGCTTCTTGCTGCGATACCCGCCCACTTCACCCCTCCACTTTACCCTGCCGTTCAGCTGGGCCACGGCAGGCTCAAGCTCCGTCCAGGCCTGCCACCGCCGAGCCACGTCTTCTTGAGCCGCAGCTCGGCCTACCAGGGTCCAGGAGGGGCCAGAGGGGGACGATGGAGGAGGGACGTTACTTTCGGCTCCGTGAGGAACGTGATTCAGAAGTTTGAGAAGATGGCAGCGTCGGACTCCGACTCAGGCCTGATGTCCATCTCCAGCTCCATGCTGGCCTCCCTGGCTGAGCCCACTCCAGGTGTAGAGAGACACGTGCCAAAATAAGGAACCAAAAGTTTTATTTATTAGAAAAAAATTTCTTTTTTGAAAGTCATCACTGCTGGCTTGTCATCACGTGCCACTTTGGGACTCCATAAATGAGTCAGACTCTGTATCATTTCCTGTTATTACAAAACCAGGGCTGATCTTGTACAAAAAAAAAATCTGTGAAATTAACAATTTGTCTGCCAGCACCCAGGGAGCAGTGTTGGGGACGGTGTTAAAGGGTCCCTCAGTGTAGCCTACCCTTCAATTATGGGGTCAGCTAACCGCTAGACCACTAGTAGTCCAGTGATTAGGGATTAGGCACCATGATTGGAAGGTCATGGGTTCGAGACCCGTAGGACACCCTGAGGTACCAAGGTACTGTCCCCGAGCACAGGACATGGCTGCCCCCTGCTGCACAAAGGGTGTATGGGTTTAAAGGCAGAGAAAGCACTTGGTTATGGTTCACCGTGTGTCTTCACAATGACTAATGGTCACTTTCACTTCACTTCATCAGGGACCAGCATGAGAAGTGTAATGGGAATAACAGTGGGAAATAGATAGATAGGGTAATATTTCTTATCCAACCCAAGCCCAGACGTCGTAAACCAGAGCCCAATCACCTGATCAGCTCTAAAGATTCAGGTAGAAAGGAATGTATGAAAGACGAACATCTAAAGGTGATCTAATCATGACTTAGATTTGATGTCTTCTAATTAAAAAGTGCTCTCTAATATTGTCTATCATGAAAGAACATTTTGGGACAATTTGAGTCCTGATTAGGTTCACGGGAGTCTATCCCACCTCTCGCAGGATGAAAGGCGGGGACACACCCTGAACAGGTGACCAGTTCATCAAAAGGCAGACAAATACACTCACACGTTAAGGGGACAATTTATCATCTCCTGGCCACATGCATGTCTTTGGATGGTGGGAGGGAACCGAAACTCTGGGAGGAAACACACACAGACATGGAGAACATGTTCCAGGCTGTCCCGCCTGGAAATGGAACCCAGAACCTTCTCGCTGTGAGGCGGCAGCGCTACCCACTGGGTTGTCTGGATGTTAGTGCTATTTCTAGCTTGAATTCTCAGCTGGAGTTGAACAGGATCCTTTCTGTGCGGAATGGGAAAGTTGACGGAGTGTCTTTGATGGTTTCCTATGTCCTCCCACAGTCTAAAGACATGCAAAGACATGTGTCTGTGTCTGAGTGTGTGCCCTGCAATGAACTGGCAACCTTTCCACAGTGTTCCTCGGCTTAGAGCCCATTTCTTTGCTTTTAGTGCAACATTTCTTGGTTTCCAGTGGTTTCGGAGCCCATTTTCCCCCTGCAACACTCTTCCATATAACATTCCTGATTTTCCGATATAAGGAAGAGTGATTCAGGACCATTCCTGTTCCCCAGTGCTCTATATAGCATTTCTAATTCTACTTTTCCAGTGCAGGGAACAGGGGTTAGGGGCCATTTCTATTCCGAGTAACGCTGCTCTTTAAGACCTTCCTTATTCTCCAGTCTGGAATATTGAGTAGGGATCATTTTTGTTCCCTATATTGATTTTCCACATAGCGTTCCTGAATTTTCAGTTTAAGGAACAGTGATTAGAGGAACATTCTCTGTATTGTAGGAAGTGATTCGGGACCATTCCTTATATCGGTGCTTTTTATCGGATTCCTGTTGTTTTTTTATGTAGGGATTAATGACGTAGGGCGACTTCTGTGCCTATGAGAGCGTTTTTATAAAACTTCTGATTTTCCAGTGGCCTCTTATTTTCACAGAGAAACTGCTGATGATGCATCAGTCAGCGAATCTCTTCTGAGCGGCAGCCGAAGAGGGTAGGATCCTCTAAAAGGAATTGCAGGGAGGGTCTTGAATTTTGTGCAATGGCAGTGAATGAGAGACCTGCGGTTTTATGGGGCCTTCACCCCACACCGCCCTCTGTTGGGTTATTACAGTGGCAGCTTTCGAGGAATCAAAGGAAGACTTCACTGGAGGAATGCTAATGCAGCTAACAATGAGCACCGGAAGGGACTGATTAGCATGTCCATCCAACATACAATGTCCAAAGAGCTCTGCTCAGTGGGGGAAAGCTCTTGGAGCTTGTTTACTGGAGAGAAGCAGGCCGGCTGAGAGGACGAGGAGCTGCACCAACGTGATGAGACGAAATTGGACAATAAGGGCCAGTGAGGTTGTGAAGATGGTCCTTGTTCCATAAACTTTTCAAAAAGTCAAAACAGAGTCGTACAGAGTTGGTAGATTCCAGAGAAACTTCGAGTCTGAACTGTTCACAGTGGTGGTGAATGGAACCAGACGTCTGCTCACTCCATCTCTCTCTCTCTCTCTCTCTCTCTCTCTCTCTCTCTCTCTCTCTCTCTCTTTCGTTTTCTCTCTCCCCCAACTTCTCTTTCTCTCCTACTTTCTACCTCTACCCTCTCTCTGACTCTCTCTCTTCTTCTCATTTTCTCTTTTCTTCCTCCTGTACTTTCTCAAACTGTCTGTTTCTTTCTCCCCACTTTTTGTCTTTCCATTACCATCTCAAAAATATACTCTTTCTCTCTCTCTCTCTCTCTCTCTCTCTCTCTCTCCCTCTCTCCGTATTAATTTATATATATATATATATATTTCTCTCTCCCCCAATTTCTCCTTCTCTATATTTCTCTCTCTCTTCCTCTCACGTTCTCTTCATTCCTCTCCCTATCTCTCTGACATTTTTTTTTTTGGTCTACATTTTTTTCTCTCCTGCTTTCTCTCTTTTTGTTTCTTTCTCAGCATCCCCCTCTCCTTCTGTCTCTCTCTTTCTCATTTTCTTTCTCTCCATGTCTCTCTGTTTCTTTCTCCTCACTTCCTCTCCTTCCATTACCATCTCAAACACATTCTCTCTCCCTCCCACCCTCCCTTTATCTCTCTCTCCCTCTCTCTCTCTCTCTCTCTCTGTGTGTGTGTGTGTGTGTGTGTGTCTGTGTGTGTGTGTGTGTGTGTGTGTCTGTGTGTGTCTGTGTGTGTTGCCCTTTCTTTCTCTCTCCCCCACTTTCCCTTTCTCTCTATTTCTTGTTCTCTCCTACTTTCTCTTTGTCCCTTTTTTCTCCATTCCTCTCTTTGTCTCTCTCGCCTCAATTTTTGTTCTTCTCCACTTTTTCTTTCCCACTTTCTCTCTTTTTGTTTGTTTCTCTCTCTCTCTCTCTCTCTCTCTCTCTCTCTCTCTCTCTGTATTTGTCTTGTTTCTTTGTCTTTTTTTGCATATTTTTTGGGAAGATCAGCCCATTCTTTCTTCAGACCACCCAAAGGTTGTGTTCAAAATGTCATACAGTTAAAATAGACATCGATCACTCGAACAAAACAGTGAATTAAACTGTGTGTGTGTGTGTGTGTGTGTGTGTGTGTGTGTGTGAAGCTTACTGTTAAAGTAAATGACGAGAGCGATCACCAAGCAACTGAAAACAAGTGGAAGTGATTTTCTCGTGTAAAC